>JAQSVV010000130.1:1800000-2301924 GCA_036375495.1 Agrotis segetum
CACATTGCCACAAGAGAAACATTTACGTTTTTCTTTATCGTCCCTTTTACACTCCTTTGTAATGTGTCCAAGTTTCCCACATTTATAACATTTCTTGACATTTTTTTGCTTGGAATATAGTGCTATACTCTCTTTCTCCTTGCTTCTTGCCTTTATTCTCTCTTCCTCTACAAGTAATCGAGAAACCAAATCATTGTAATTCTGTTTACTTGTGTCCACCGACTCCCAAGCCGAGATGAAATGACTGTATGTCTCCGGTAGAGATAACAAGACTTTAGTCATGATGAATTGTTCAGATATCTCTTCTCCTGCTTGCCTCAGTTGACAAATCATTTCTTGCATTTTGGCTAAGTATACTGCCAGGTCTCCACCCTCAAATTTGTATTGCAAGAACCTTTGCTGCAGCATCAATGTACCTGTTGCACTCGTGACCTCGTATACACTGTGCAGTTTTCGCCACATGTCAGCTGCACTTTCGCAAGTAAGGATGTGCACCATCGCCGCCTCACTTATTCTATTTACAATTAAGGTTTGCGCCTTGCCATCCCTTGCCACCCAAGCTGCAATTTCCTTACTCTTGGATTCGCCATCCTCTGGCTTTTTCTCCATCCCATTCACAACAGAGTACAGCTCAGCTCCTTTTAACGTTACAGCCATTTGGAACTTCCATACGTTCCAGTTCTTAAGGCCCTCCAACTTAATAGCCGAGTTGGACGCCATGACCATCGTGTGTTGATCCATTTTTGTTACTTAGGCGTAAGCCCGCAGCCTGATGCCGTGATAATAACCACCTCACGACCTCCTTCAGACGCCGCCAATAATAACTCACTAGCTGGAGTTGTTATTTATTTTTCGCCAACCACGCCGCGTAACGCCGGCACCCGGTGATTTTCCTTCACCCCACAATATATCAGTGATCTTCACCTAAAACAGATTTTTGGACAGCTGGGCCCATAACCTGTTAGGACTTTAAAATAAACCTCCGTGTATTTTTGTTATTACACCTTTATTTTAATATCAATACTGAATACTGTTTTACACACTGGTCGCCATTAATCGTAAACACAAGGACAAGAGATCAAGACATGTAGTGTTGCCATATCAACAGGGTTGCAAACAAACAGAAAATTAAAACTAATAACTACAATATTTTATTGCTATTCACAAGTAAACATTTTTAAACAAGAAGATAGCTTCTTGTTCAAAAAATATGTTTAATAAACTCTTGAGACTTTTAGGTAGGCAAAAGCAACAGAATATCTCCTGCTACATAATCTTAAAACAAAAACATTTAGGGCGACTTTCACCAACGGTTAAACATGTTTAATATTTTATTTAAGCACAAAATTCAATAGAATTTTGACATTAAATAAAATTTTAAACATTTTTAACTTTTGGTGAAAGTCGCCCTTAGGGTGACTTTTACCAACGGTCAAACATGTTTAAAATTTTATTTAAGCACAATTTTCTGCTTCAATTTTGTGCTTAAATAAAATTTTAAACATGTTTAACGGTTGGTAAAGGCTGTGGCTTTAGTCCACAAAAAATCTCATAGCAAATTACAAAATTTGTATGAACAAGTTCAAAATGCACTGCAAATGTTTCGGTTTTCGTTCATTATTTAACAAGGTCTACTTTTTACCTCCGAATAATTTGTATTATGATTTGCTATTAAAATTAACAAGAAAGTCAGGGAAATAAAGTGGATACAACTTACCTACATCAAAATTGTCACCCAAATTGTCTTTGACTGTTTACTTGTTAAACAGTTCCATACACAGCAAGTAATAGTACAACTACTACAAGCCAAACTTCAAACAATAAACATTTAACTAATTGAACTCAGATAAAACAAATAGGCAGATAGAGCGCTCAGAACACGCGAGTGGGTCCACCAAAGTTACTACTAAATCAAAAGTTGCTACGAACTCGCGACAGTACCAAGCTACGCATCGTCTCGCTCACACGTCACTAGTGATTTGCCATTTTATGTCAAAACATGCCGTCTTGGGGTGCTATGACAGGAAACCTCCACGTGCGCCCGTGGACTGGAGTTCCTTCTCGGATACGTCCGGGGGGAAGACCAGTTTTTCGGGCCGGTGCACCCTGGGATGCGGGCAAAAACTCTTTCTTAAGCACTGTGTGCCTAAGTGGTCTCTTTGCCCGTATGCGAATAGCCTGTCGTGTGGACGCTCCAACGCGTGTCCCTCTGATTAGCAGAGGGCACAGCGGCGGAGCGGGCTTGCGGACGGTGAGTGATGGGTAACTCGCCGTCCGAAGGTCCAAGCCCGGGTCGGTGGCGCGTCGTGTTTCGCGCCAAATGCCTGCTGGGGTCGCGGGTTTTTTCTTAACCCAGGATACCGTGGCCCCAGAACGTAAAGGGCATAGGAAGGAACACGGGTGGATTTTAGTCAGTAAGAGTCTGACAGTCCCTTCCGCCCCACCCAGGGCGGGAGGACTCATTTGATGATTTTACCACCTTAAAAAAAAAAAAAAAAAAAAAAAAACATGCCGTCTTGTGTGTTTAAACACTGCAAAAGTTGTTCACAAAAAGAAAGAAAACAAGATGGAATATCTTTCCACAGGTAACTCTTGTTATTTTTATTGTTTTGGTATTTATTTTCCATAAAATATTTTCGGCTCACTTGAAACACAAAACCTTAACAGTAAATCGTCTGTGTTGCTAGTTTATGACGGGTAAATTACCCTGAATTAGAGGAATGTGTATTGTGCATTAAAAATATCGATCAAATTCGTCAAAACAACTGCACAGTCGTAATCTATAGTACCTATACAACATTAGTTTTTGCTTATGCGAAACCTGAAACACGTATCTAGTATTTTTATGTAAAGAATCCATGTACAATCGACAAAGTGGAATCATGACCCATTTTGACAATAAATCGTTTGAATCTGTCAAATTGACAAAGATCAAAGTTGTTACCATGGATATGTATGTTTACGCGAATGTGGATCTAATTGTATTTGAATGTCTCTGGGAAAATAAGCTTATGGTGGGTCATAATTCAACTTGTGATGGTACATGGTACATTATTGTGAGAATTAAATAGGTAAGGAGTAATTAAATAGGTAGTAAGTAATTACGCATATTAACTTTTATTCCTTATTATTATTCTGATAAATAATAAATACTACACGCTTATGCTCTCTAGGTATAACCATAAAGCAAAATAGCGTTTCCAATTAAAAAAAAAAATGTAGTACAGTATTTGAGAGCAATGTAACTGAACAAAAATGTGGGAGTATTTCTCAATATCTGGCAACCGTAAACGCACACAGATGCACGTGTCCGTACACGGCGCCACTTATCTGCCGCGCACACATAAATAAAAACTGTGGTCGCTTTGTTGTTCGCGCACGTTCTATCTGCCTATTCCTTCATCTGAGTAATTGAAGTTCCCAAAACAGTAAATGTTACTTCACGGCTGAATTTATACTAGCTATTCTTCGCTATTTCTCTCGCTCCTTGGCTCCCAAGAATCATAAATTGGATGGATATGTCCTTTCTTTGGCATTGTTCGTCGTGTTGTTGAGCTCCTTGTGTTCTGAGTAGAGCTACACGATGACCGACAAATGCTTGCACTGACTGGACAGGTCCACTCAAATCTGTGTGGCTATTTCCTCAAAAGACCTTCTTTCTCAGACACCCGCATGTTCCTCGTATTACTATGAGCTGTACAAAACAATGTCTGGACTTTAATAAAAGAAACTGTGACCTTTTTTTCTTAACGGAGTAGTCAGGCACGAAACACCAGCCCCATCTAGTTTTAAAAATAAGGAACTTCGTTCCAATATTGGTTTTGACAGGTAAAAGTGTTTTTTATAACCAACTTACAAAATAAATATCATTTACTGGGCAAAATTACTGAAAAGTGAAATTACACAGTTCGTCACTCACAATTTAAAAAAAAATACCTGTTTTTTACACGTTTTCTCTTTGTTTTATATGATTCGTGTCCATTATTTTTAAATGTCGTATCTGCATTTATGAGACTAAATATATTTCCAATATTGATCATAAAAGCTATAAAATGACATACCTAAATAACTAAACAAAAAAACTCTTCAGCTTTTTCTGTAAGTATATTATTAGCTCAAATTAAGATAATGATGATATGTATTGTAATTTTTGTACAAGTAATATAATTAGTTTTTCCTTTCTTATACTATTTACTAATACCGAAGCAAGACGTTTTCCTCGATTGCTCGCCATTATTATTCTGGAGTTTCCGAGCGCACTATAGTGCAGCAAATAATTCTTCCACTACTAATTATTGTTATGGATACTGTATGTAAACAAGCCCGTTATTCTGTCAGAATTGTCATTCAATAATATGATAAATTGTCTTTCCTATTTTTTTGCTATGATTTACTATGTTGCCAGCGGCATCGCCCACGTGTTTATTCGAAAAGTATCCCACGAGAATATAATTGTATGACGTCTTTCATGATGAAATGTCAATAGCTCCGCAGCTCCTGTTTTACACTGAATCAAAAAAAGAAGTCACCATAATCTTAAGTAATCCTAACTAATAAAATAAATGCGAAAGTGTTTGTTATCTTTTCACGCCCAAACTAATGAATTGAGGTCTTGCACGAGATTTTTGTACAGCGACAGTTTGTTTACAGCGTACTTGAAGTATTTACTGCATTTATTGTATGGAAAAATGAGAAGATGCCTCTGGTATACAAACCAGGAACTAATTAATAACTAATTTGGTTTTTTCAAATTGACGCCCAAGTTTCAAGGCACAAAAACGGGAAAAGTCATGATGTTCATCTAGCGAGCTCCGATCATCCTGTAATTTAACATTTCGATTTGGCATGAAGCTGTAACAAACATCCATCCTTACAAGAGTTAACATTCGCATTTATACTCGTAATAATAAAGCACTTCTTCATTTTTCTCTCTGTACTTTTCACAGCAATTATACACTCAAGAACATAATTATTTAAACCACGTTTTCATAAGTATGTAGAATTCTTTACAAAGCAATGAATAAATTGGAACCTCGACATTAAGCTTTGAATTGAGATGTTAACGTCAATGCTCAAAGAGTAAATAGGATCTGAATGACTACTGACCCAGTTTACTTGCTTTTAGGTTTAACGGGCATTAACGGTGCTAAGTATTCAAGACTGTGTAACGATTTGGAGAAAAGGATTTATTAGGCCGAGACTCCACCAAAGCTGTGCGAGTCGAGACGTGTTTGTTGCCGGAGTGGAGCTGTGTCAATAACGCTATTCAATTGGTTGTTCAAAACACGTCTCGACTCGCACAGGTTTGATGGAGTCTCGGCCTTACGGCCAAAAAGTTGTTTATGGAAGTGTAGATTTGCGTTTTTATTTATTACTCTTATATTTGCAGCGTTTAAGCTATACAACCGCGTAAATTAATTTCTTACTTTTGCCTCTCAACTTGTGTGCGTATAAACGGTGATATAAAGTAACCTAACCTGATAAAAAAATCGTGCTAAGGGTACCTTAGCACGAATTTTCAGTATTTGAGACGTAAACTGGAACTTTGACAATTTCAAACTGACAAGTTTCAAGGGTAAATGTAGTTCCTTCTTCGCACACCAGAGGCGCTGTTCCTTTTCATACAAGAAACGCTGTCAATACTGGAAAGACGCTGTAAAGTAAAAGAGTGAAAATTCGTGCTAAGGGTTACTGTATGTAATCCATCTGCATAAAAATTCATAAATAATTATGTATATAGGTATCCTCACTTTCGCTGTCGAAAATAGTTTATTTCCGATGGAAACACAGTGTCAACGTATAATCCAAACCGACGCGACGTCGACAAATTACTAGCTCAGTTCCAGACTTGGACACGTCTTAGGGTGCTCCCACATCTAACGACGCGGATTCGGATTTTTCCCTCGCCCTTTCTCTTTCTGTCGCTTAGAACTGCCATTTGCTAGACCGAGACAGAAAGCATAATGCGATCGCATGCGACGTAATCTTCAAGGCGGCCGCATGCTATCGCATTGTCTCGCTCTAGCAAATGGCATTTCTAAGCGACAGAAAGAGAAAAGGCGATGGAAAAATCCGAATCCGCGTCGTTAGATGTGGGAGCACCCTTATACAAAGAGGATATATCTGTCAACCCATTTACAGCCTTGTCCGCAACTCCAAGAAAATGTGAAACATTTTACCTGCTTTGAAATTCATCAACATATTTTGCCTATACCAGGGTTGGCATGATTAAAGCAAGTTGTTTTAAAACACCTGTTTAAAACAATTTGAAATTAAACACTGTTTATACAGTGTTTAAAACAATTTGAAATTAAACACTGTTTTTTATTACCCGTTTCAACAACTTTTCAAGGCGGATGAATGCCTATAAAATAAAAATAAATTAATATTCAGGAGTAAAATACTAAATAGCTTGACATAAAAACCATTTGAGTCTATGCCATTGCTATATCATATTTTTAACTTTTATTGGCATTGTAATGAATAATTCTTAAAAATATTAGGTACAAAAAAAAAGTAAAATGTTTTTTTTTTTGAAAAGATGTAGTCTATAGAAACATATTTGATTTATACGTTTAGACAACGTTAAACACGGTTGAAAAAAGCCAGAAACTAAAAAAAAAACAAAAGAAACACTTGTTTAAAACATTTTGAACTGTTTGTTTCATAAATTGAAAAAAAAAAACTGTTTTTTTTTTCAACTCTGGCCTATACTATCTCCAACTACATATTTATGTTCGAGGCGGCTTCAATATAACTGGATGTGGCTGAATACTAGTATTTTACATGGAGTGACTGCCAATCTGATCTCGTCAACCCAGTCACTGAGTGATACGGTACCCCTTGGTAAGACTGGTTGTCAGACATTCGATCTTTTGACTAATTAGTAGTATTGACTATTAAAAATTGCAGCCAGTAACATAGTTTTTTTACGTGCTTTCCTCCGTGATCCACCGACCCTTAATCTTGATGAACGAGATGACACTAGACGACTTGTATAGCTCTGTCACTTTCACTCGCCGGAACAAACCTGGTTTTAAGACATTGTAATATCCCCCCTGAGCGATTGTTATTATTCAATCACAAGCTCATATTATGATATAAATTGTATGGAAGAAATAATAGTCAAGTCTTTTTAGGGTTCCGTAGCCAACAAGGAACCCTTATAGTTTCGCCATGTCCGTCCGTCCGTCCCTCCGTCCGTCTGTCCGCAGTTTAGCTCAGAGACGCACAGTACTAGAGAGCTGTAATTTGGTGTGAATATACGGATTTGTTGTGCCGAAAAAGTGGTAAAATAAAATCTCGTAATATATTTTTTTTTAGGGTACCCCCAGTACTTACACGTAAAGTGAGGATTTTTTTTTCCTCGCGTACCCCTTAGTGTGGGGTATCATTAAATAGGCCTTTAAAAAATAATGATAGTTTCCATTAACAATTTTTTGATGAAAAAATTCGTTTGTGAAATATTAAGCTTTAAAGTGCTAAATTTTGCTCGATTCGAGTGTCCCCCCCCTCTACCAGCTAAACGGTTATATTTGGGGGTGTGAAAAAATTCACAATAGTAGTATATATAACGAAGTTTAAAAGAAAATTATCATGACTAAGTAGGCTTTACAACTTTACGAGTAATAGTCGACCAACTTATAAAATGTACTTGATTAAATTTTTTCTTAAACAAAATGTATCGGAGAAACAATAAATCAACTGCAAATGTAAGTTTGTCAACTTTATTTTTACAGCTTTGATAGGTATGTTTTTATGGTATGTTTTTTTGGGGATAGGTAGGTTTTTATCGTCAACTATTTAACTAACTTCAAAAAAAGGAGGAGGTTCTAAATTCGTCGTAATCTTTTTTCTTATGTATTTTCCCTGATTTCTCAAAGACTCCTGGACCGATTTTGAAAATTCTTCTTTTTAAAATTACATTCAGTGAATCAGTTTAGTTAGTTCGCATAAGTATTTTGATTGGCAACTACGGAACCCTACACTGTGCGTGGCCCGACACGCACTTGGCCGGTTTTTTATAATAATATTGTCCATGTCATCTTTAGAAATATTACTTCTTTATTGTAATTTCAATTTTCTCATTGTGAAAGATTTAGGCTGAAAAAATATTGCCAGAACCTCTAACTGTTTTATCTTTAGAAACCATATGAGCGACTCAGCGATTTTATTTCATTTGGTAAAAATAAATATTATGAAAAGGGATTTGAAATTGTTTGCTTTCGGATATTTTTTTAAGTAGGTATGTACTTTCATAGATTGTAATGTATGGAAAGTTAACTTTGTTTTCACTATTTTTGTCAACCTACTTTTTCATGGACACCGAATTGAGTAATACTCGTAATATAATATTCCACAACTATCACACAACGCCATCTAGTCCCAAGCTAAGCAGAGCTTGTGTTATGGGTACTAGACAACTGATAAACATACTTATATATTTCTAAATACATACATATTTTAGATAAATTACACCCAGACACAGCACAAAATAATGATCATGTTAATCACACAAACATATTTTGTCTTGGGTGGGAATCGAACCCACGACCCCCGGCATAGTAATCATGGTCACTAACCACTAGACCAACAGGCCAGTCAGTGCGGTGTCATTTTGAAGATTGTTCAGTGTACTTCTTGCTGTTTAAGGTCCAACCATTTATGCACAGGGGCGTCAGCTAAATTGCTATCACATTGTAAAGGGCTTCACACACAGGAGCTATAATGTAAAGATGTTCATTATAGTACGATACATCTCATTACATCTTTCCATAGAAATCGTCAGGAGACCACACACTGCAGCTGCTATAATGTATATAACGGAGAGTTCGTTATCAGAGGGGTTGGGATATCGGAAATAACATTCACAAAATCTTCGTTAACACTTTTAATTACTTGCTAACACACACTGAATACAAAATAGTCAAGGATGTCCGAGATATCGCTCGATTAAAAACTTAGGAACGCGAGAAGTTTAACATGGCGGAGCAACCAAGATGTCTACCCAGCTTGCCGGACCGATTCAGTGTTCACTTCACTAAACTGTCCGCTCATGTGGCCTACCCCACACAGGTTAGCCAACATCTGTCAACGTCACTACCTGTCAACGTCGAATAGCTGATTTTACTTCCGCACCGACCACAGATATCTTAAAGAAGGAGATATGGCGTGGAGTTTAAAATGTATAGAAAACCGGTGAAGCCGCAACAGCCCCACCATAACGATAATATTGCATATTATGTAGTTCTATCAAAACAATACTACGAACAAGTGCACACACGCGCCATCGATAACTCAGTCATTTAAATATAAACCTTATTCTTAAAACCACAGCGTACTCTTTTTCCGTGTAACTTACTCACACTAACAATTATCATTGTGTGTTGTCGCGACACGCGAGGGGCGGTACTGATACTGATACTGATACTGCTAGCCTACATCATCCCACTGCTGGGCAAAGGCCTCTCCCCATGACTTCCAGTTTTCACGATCCAGGGCCAAAGTGGACCATTGGACATAGGTTTTATCAAGCTCGTCCCGCCATCTTCTACGAGGTCTGCCGCGGCGCCTTCTGGCTGTGTCAGGGCTCCACAAAGTGGTTATTTTGGCCCACAGCTCATTGGGCATGCGGCAGACGTGGCCGGCCCAGGCCCATTTCAGTGCAGCGGCCTTTTGACCAACATCAGCAATTTGTGTTTTGGAGCGTAGTGTGGTGTTGCGTACGCGGTCTGAAAGTTTGACGCCTAGAATACTACGCTCCATTGCACGTTGGCAAACCTTAAGTTTGGACTTTTGAATGTTTGTCAAAGACCAAGTCTGGGATCCATAGGTCAAAATGGGAAGAATGCACATGTCCAGAATTTTTCGCTTGAGTGTCAAAGGAAGACTTCCTTTCATAAGCTCTTTCATGGACCAGTAGCTCTTCCAGGCATTTTCGGTTCGTCTTGCGACTTCCGCATCTTGTCTGGACTGGAAAGAGACTATCTGGCCCAAGTAGATATATTCCTGGACATATTGCAATTCTTCACCATTTATTCTGATCCTATGCTTAGTGGTGTTTGACATCAGTTTGGTCTTCGACATATTCATCGCCAGTCCAACCTCAAGGCTTGCATTGCTGAGTTGATTTAACATTAGCTCAAGTTCTGTCGCTGTAGAAGAGAATACGCCAATGTCGTCTGCGAAGCGAAGGTTTGTTAACCGCACCCCACCGATTTCAATGCCGCTTCTCTCCCAACAAACGGTTAGCTTTCTGAAGATCTCTTCAAGGGCGCTATTGAAAAGCTTGGGTGAGAGCGGGTCTCCTTGCTTTACACCTTTTTCTATGGAAAACGGTGGTCCGGGACTTTGTAGTTTTATTGCAGCTGTGCTGTTTTGATAGATTTTACGGAGTAGGTTGATGTAGGTGGGTTCAATATCCTGGTTAACCAGAGCGTCAAATATGGCTTTGTGTGATAAGCTGTCGAAGGCTTTTGAATAATCAATGAAGGCAAGGTAAATCGGCATGTTAAACTCATTATATTTTTCAATTAATTGATTTATGGCATGTAGATGATCGGTGGTGGAGAGGCCTGGTCGAAATCCAGCTTGTTGAGGAGGCTGGTGTTTTTCTAGTTGGGGTGAGATACGGTTATCTATTACTTTAATAAAAGCCTTATACAAGTGGGATATAAGACTGATTGGTCGATAATTGTTGAGGTCTGATTTATCACCCTTTTTATGTAGCAGAGTTATATTGGAATGGCAAAACCCATCCGGGAATTTACCTGTTTTAAGGATACTATTAAACAAGTTAGTTATTACTGGCAGAAGAGTAGGTTCACCTATTTTCAAAATTTCGGTGCTTATTCCGTCTTCGCCGGGTACTCTGTCGTATTTCATTTTACAGAGTGCGGCGTGCACTTCATAACCAGTAATGGGGGAATTGTATCTGGACAAGAATAGTGTATGCTGGGTTCTGAGGGCTGGCAGTTTGGATTTGAATATAACGATTTATAGAAACTTGTGCAGATTTGTAAAATTTTGTCTCTACTTCTATGCTTTTGGCCGTTGTTGTCTTTGAGACAATTAATCCACATTTTACCCTTACTGATGCCTTGTTTGGCTATTTTCAAGGAACGATTTTTTTCTAAAGCTATTTGGATTAGTTTGGTGTTATAAGACCTAAAATCCTTCCTGATGCTGCGTTTGACTTCTTTATTTTTATTTTTGTATTCAGGGTTTCTCTTGTTTGAGCTTAGGGCCTGTCTTTCATCTATGAGAATGATGGTGTCTGGTGATAGCTTTTTGATTTTATTTGGTAATGCCTTGATTTTTCTGCTTGCTGTTTTAACACTATAGATAATATTTTCAAACTGTTCTTGTACCTCCTCGGTTTTTAAATCTAAAGTACTGAAGCTATTTTTTAATTCTAAATTAAATTGTTGTTTATTGCCTAGAAGTGATTCTTTGGATAAGCGTTTCATTGTAGTTGTAAACAAACGTTTTCTGTACAGTTTTAAATCGAAAAATAGAGTTGCACGGATAGGTCTGTGATCGGAATTGTATTTAAATTGGTTGAGAACATGAATGTTTTTTAAAATTTGACGGTGTGAGGACAAAACGTAATCGATTTCGTTCCTAGTATTTCCATTTGGGGAAACCCATGTCCATCGTCTTTGCGTTTTTTTGGGATAGAAAGAGTTGCCGATGAGCAGATTTTGGCCAAAAGAAAATTCCAACAGTCGTGTGCCACGTTCATTTCGGCAACCGAGTCCATAGGGCCCTAAGTTAACGAAATTGTCAACGGTTTGTTTTAAACCTATTTTAGCATTAAAATCGCCCATAACAATATTCCACGTCCCACGATGGTCGTCACAAGCTTTGTTCAAGAGATCGTAGAAATCTTCAACCTCTTCGTCTTGGTGTGCTGATGTTGGTGCATATACTTGAATGACTGTTAGGGTTTTACTTTCGGAAACTTTAAATTTAAGGAGGGCTATTCTATCTGAGTAAGCTATGAATTCTATGATGTTATCTCTCCACTTTTTTGCAACCATGAATCCCACGCCGTACAAACCCGCTGTTTGTCCGAAATGGTAGAAGATATTATTTTCTCGTTCAACTGTATCTTCCCCTTCTCTGCGCACTTCTGCTAACCCAACTATGTCCCATTTGACATTCTCTAATGCATTCTCAAATTCTATAAGGTGTTCCTCTGTTCTTAAGGTGCGTACGTTATAAGTCAATATGCTCAAATAGCTTTCTTGGTCCTTTTTCTTAGCCTTGGTCGTTTGACGGTGATTGGATCCCACCCGGGGATTCTTAGCACCCCTCACTCCGCGACGTGCCCGCCTACCGTCATCGCCAGGAACGTCGCAGGAGCTGCCGGGCACTAGGGGCCTGTTTTTATTTGTGTTATTCATGAGGAGGAAAATAGACATAAAACCCACCACGCTTGTCTAGTGCGGGTTGGTGGGTGCGCAGTGAGCCTTCTAGCTCGGCCTCAGGTTGCCGCCGTTGACGATTATTAGTTTAATCGTTCTTCCGCCGCCAACCAAACTGATAACCTGCACTATTATCAGTTTTTCTGCTATCTGGACCGTTTAGAGCTACTGCTCAGATGCTCCAGATGCAGCGTCACAGTTTTGTACTACTCCCGCTCAAATACCACGGACGCACCACGCGACATTACGGCTTGTTGAGGTATCGTTATGTTAGCTTTACATTGCTGGTCCAGTCACTCAGTGATAATGTGAGATCGTTGTAAAAGAGCAATGTATTTTATGAAAAACAATACAGTCGGAGTAATAAAGGAAACAAAAATAAAGTAGTCCAAGTCAATAGCTAGCCAAAACGCTCAGAACCTGGTGTCAACGACACGCCCCCTTACCACTTCTCCTGTTTTTAATATTTCTGTGGCACCGACATTTGACTCGACTTTTCGCTCGGTGTTTCCGTTGCTCCCCATGCTAACCATCTCCAAATTACGACTAATTTGACGTTCCTAAAGAATCTGTCAATTCTAACTTAATAGTTATTCTAAATTCACAATAATGAATAAAGATTCCAAAATCATGTTTGTTTTGATACCGCAGCACGATAATAGATGGCGTTATTCTAAAATATTGTGCTTCTGTGTTCATTCTCCGACATATATTTTTACATCTTCGAATTTCTATGGAAAGATGTAATGAGATGTATCGTGCTTTCTTCTATATTTTTGTACATTATAGCTGCTGTGTGTGAAGCCCTTCAAGGTGACGCAGACGAGCAGTTCTTACCGTTTCTCCATGCAGCCATAAAATCAACTCGTCTCGCCTAAACTTGAACTTTAATCCCAAATACGCTGTGTGTGCGATGACAGCTTCTCCAAGTGACCACATTTTTGGGGACCATAAGATCTGCTCATTTTCGACTTGTTTTTCATAAAAAATTTAAAATAACCTAAAAAGTAGGTACTTAAAAAGGTTATGGATAAACTTTAAACTTCAATACACGGGTAGCCGCCATTGATTTAGGTACATCTCGAACTTCGCACATAGCGTATACAATCCGTACGGCATCCCAGTTTGAGGAATTTTCCATTCATTTCAATCCAATACTGGCGCCACTCCACTCCTCACTCACGAAAATAGACTCTAATAAGACTGCGTCATTACTTGACTTTATTTTTATTTGAATGACAAACAAAATCCATTCAATAAGTACATTAGTTTCGATGAATCGCAGTCAATTCCAAGTAACAAAAACTGGTACTATTATAGACCTGAGAACGTTTTGGAGCGTGCTAAAAATCTCCACAATTAGTACTATAACGATGTTGTAAACGTTTACAAAACGCCGAATAGGCCGGAGTTTTATCACTAATTTATTCTATAAACATTACATAAAGGCTCTCACGGTGATAAATCAGCTCGATAGTTGAGATATAAAAGTGTAGTGAAACGCTTTTTAGTACTAAAATAGAGCCACAAGTGCAATAATGTCACGAATTTGCACTATAAAAGTAACCAAAACATGTTTAAAGTGCTATTTTGCACTGTAAGCGTATTGAGAGATCTTTCCTGACACTTATAATTATTCATAATTTTTTGTTCGTGTTGTGTCAGTCGTGTTCCTCAAGATAACTAAAAATATCGTTAAGTTATAATTCATGTCATTTGCCATGTTACCTAACGTATCATTGTAATAAAAAAGACATGCAACTCTGCCATAACTGCCATAACTTGCACTTGCGAAAATAATTTTATCGTTAAAATCATTATGCTGATTTCGAATTTGACAATGCGCCCTCATTATTTTCATGTTTTAACTAAATTTTAATTAATAAAATAAGGAGTCGTCCCGAATATGGATCCTATAGTACACATTGGCTCCAGCTGTGCTACTAATGTGCTATCGCGGCAGAAAATAGCGGCCATATTTTCCAATTAGGGGTCCTTGTCCAAATATAAAATAGTGTAGTCAAAATAAATTTCTTTGCATGGAGTTGCGTTAAATACACACTAGGGCATTATTTGGGATTGTAGTTGTAGCAATCTAAAGCCACGAGTCGATCAAAAAGAGCGCGTCACAATCGACATTAAGAAATACTAGTGATGTAATTGTCACTGAAAAGCCATTGTCGCAGCAGCGGTGAGGTTGGTGAAAACTGAGTTTTTATGTATGTAGACTGTGTTGAGGATTTTTATAATTAAAACGATGCGTTGGCTTTAACGAACAAATTCTGTATTAATTGCCATCTTGGTTGTACATAATTCAAGGAAGAGGGGTGAGGGGAACAATATTTTTCAAAACCAATCGCGATCGAGATTTGGTATGACGTAGCGCATAGTATTTATTATTGCCCCGAGATGTCGCTGTCAGTCCTCTATGTGCGTTATAATTGAGCATTCACAACATGCCCCCGGCCTTGAAGCAGTGGCTTTCAATGGTCTTCAGTCGCTGCATCAGTGTCGATCACGTCCTGTAGTAGAGGACAAATCTTCGCATAAGCGCGCCTTACTACGCCCGATGACGTACGTATATCAGCCACCCGGGATATACCATCCTTTCCTGGGATAGTACAAAGTACACGTCCCAAGTGCCACTTCAAAGGAGGGAGGTTATTATCCTTTATAGCCACTAGTGTGTTTGGCTTGAGCTCATCCTTATTCGCCGTCCATTTTGTCCGCACCTGTAGCTCGGAGACGTATTCCTTCGCCCACCGGTTCCAAAAATGTTGGCGAAGTTGTTCTGCCCTCTGGTATCGCTTAAGACGACTAGCAGGAATATTGCGTACGTCATCGCCTGCTGGTGCAGTCAGTGGTCGACCAATAAGGAAGTGACCGGGAGTGAGCGGGGAAAAGTCATGAGGATCGGGGGAGAGAGGAGACAAAGGTCGGGAATTTAGTACGGCCTCTATTCGAGCCAATACTGTGCTGTACTCTTCGAACGTGAGGTGCGCGTTACCTATCACACGACGAAGATGGTATTTAGTCGACTTTACTCCTGCCTCCCACAGACCACCAAAATGCGGAGAATAAGGGGGAATAAAATGGAATTTAATATTTTGGCTAGATGCGAATTCTGAAATATTTCTGCTACAATTAGTTAAAAATTTTGAAAACTCATTCATTGCTCCTACGAAATTGCGACCATTATCAGAATATATATCTGCAGGCTTACCTCGGCGTGAAATAAATCGCTTCAAAGTAAATAAAAACGCTTCACTTGAGAGGTCACTGACTAACTCCAGGTGTATAGCTCGTGTCACAAAACACACAAATAGACAAATGTAGCCCTTGATGAGCCTAGCACCCCTACCTTTGCGGTTCAGAATGAGCACAGGTCCAGCGTAATCCACCCCACACCGAACGAATGGAAGACTAAGTGTAACTCGCTCCCTAGGCAAGTTACCCATCATAGGACTGAGCGTCTTACCTCTGATGCGAGTACAGGTAACACAACTGTTCACTATCTGACGAGCCAAACTTCTACCTCCGATAGGCCACCATGATTCACGTAAATGAAAAAGTAATGCTTGCGGAGCAGCGTGGAGAAGCTGAATGTGCTCATGACGAAATAATAAAGTGGTAAAATAATGTTTGCTATGAATTAGAATTGGGTGTTTTTTACCGTAAATAAATTCATCAGAATTAACTAAACGACCACCTACGCGCATTAATTTGTGATCATCAAAAAATAAATTTAATTTAGATAAACAACCTTTATTTTTAATAGTTACATTATTGGATAATGCCTTATGTTCAACGGGATAAGATTCCATTTGACAAAATCGAGCTAATGTTTTATCTGCATGGTCTAACTCGTCTACACTAAGGCTGCCTGTACGCTTATTATTTTTACATCGGCTGTTATTAATAAAACGTAACATAAAGGCAGTTGCACGCCTTATACGTTTAAATTGAGAGAACCGATGGAAGGGAAACAAAGATAACTCGCAACATTCCTGAGCTACTACGGCAGTGACGCATGACTTGACCTCAGGTAACTCACGATGTCTGAATGAGTCCGAATCTTTGTGGTCGTCTATTGAAAAACTAGGGTCGCGAAGAAATTCAGGACCCTCCCACCACAAGGTAGACGAAGAAAGTTCTTCCAATCGAGCACCGCGTGACGCTAGATCGGCGGGATTATCTCCACTTTTTACATGACGCCATGGAACGTCTAGTGTAAGGTCATGAATTTCCGCGATCCTATTTTGAACGAATGTCTTAAGTTGGTTAGGCCTCATGTGTAGCCAGCCTAATACGATCGTGGAATCAGTCCAAAATACTACACTATTAAACTTACAACGTAATGAGTTACGTACCTTGTCATACAGACGAGCACCTAATAAAGCCCCACAAAGTTCGAGACGTGGGATACTAATAGGTTTCAAAGGCGCGACCTTTGTTTTTGAAAACAATAATTTAACTGATACTGTTAAATCTTTGTTAACTGTACGAATATAAACACACGCGCCGTACGCCGTCTGAGACGCGTCGCTAAAAATGTGTAATTGAATATACATAGGCTGTGTACCTATAGCGTGGCGAGGTATACGAACAGTGTTTAGCGCTTGCAATGAAATAACAAACCGGTTCCACACGCGCGCCGTGTCATCAGGAACGATATCATCCCAATCTATTTTTAATAGCCATAATTGTTGTAGAAGAACTTTTACAACAATTATGACTGGACTTAATAAGCCGAGAGGATCAAAAATTTGCGAAACGTTTGATAAAATAGACCGTTTTGTGATAGGCTTGTTATTTTGAATATTAACGTGAGAATTGAAATAAAAGTTATCGCTTACGTTATGCCAGCCTATACCTAAGGTTTTAGAACTTATATTTTCATCTAAACTTAAAGGTTTAAACTGATTAGATGACTGTTGGTCATCATCGCGTTTAAAATTAAATATCCACTTCCTGAGTGGAAAACAGCCCGACTGCAGCGTCTTCTGAGTTCTGTCGCATAAATCTAATAATTTAACTTTATCATCTAAGCCCGTAATATAGTCGTCGACATAAAAGTCCTCGTTTATACTTAGCGCGACATCAGGATCAGGAGATTCAGAAGCTAATTGTTTCAGACACCTAACACTTAGAAAAGGCGCGGAGGCGGTTCCATATGTCACGGTGTTTAATTTAAATATACTTAACGGCTTTGAAGGATGGTCACGCCACAGAATCATTTGCAAGCTGCGCTGACCCTCATCTACTAGGCATTGCCGGTACATTTTTTCTACGTCGGCGCACACGACGTACTTGTGCTGCCGAAAGCGAAGAAGAATGGCAATTAGATCACCCTGTATAGGAGGGCCAACTAGTTGCAAATCATTCAGTGACTTACCAGAGCTCGATGGTGCGCTTGCGTCAAACACCACGCGCAACTTGGTGGTGGTGCTGAGCTCGCGGAACACGCCATGATGCGGCATAAAATAACACGGGGATTCATACGAATCTACCTGTGTCATATGGCCTAAACTGAGATACTCCTGCAAAAAACTGGAATAAAGCATTTTATACTCAGGAAAACGCTGCAGACGTTTTTCTAGCGCGAGAAATCGACGTTCTGCTTGTGTATAAGAATCCCCCAAGGTATCAGGTGACTGATTGAGTGGAATGTGCACACAGAATCTACCCTCACTGTTGCGAGTGGTAGTGCGAATAAAATGATCTTCACATGCACGTTCTTCATCAGTCTGTGCGTCTCTGACCTTAGACGGTTCCTCAATCTCCCAGAACAATCGAAGCTGCGTATCTAAAGAATTAATAATATTGCACTGAATTGGCGCATTTTTGCGCGTATAATTAACGATAGGTCCTGAAATAATCCAGCCTAGTTTGGTATTCTGTAGAAACGGTCCACTAGGCAAACGAATCTTGCCGTCTTCTAACAGATCCCAAAACCTATCTGCGCCAATCAAAATATCAATATCTTTGTAGTCTAGAAACTCCGGATCGGCCAACCGTATGTTGTCTGGAATACAGACGTGCGCGCTTAATTTACACACGGCAGACATCGAAGCCGTAATCCTAGATAGCACATAGCAGTTAATGCGCGTAGTAAATGAATTATCGACGCAGGATTTGATAACGATATTACAAGCTTGTGAACAATGTACTATCGAATCACCTACGCCTCGAACTTCGTTTGTGGACTGTATTAATGATGCGTTTAAGAGTTGACATAATGATTTAGAAACGAAACAGCGCTGGCTTCCATTATCAAGGAGCGCCCGCGCTTTATGATATCTACCGTGTACATCTGCTACTTCCACGATAGCTGTTGACAATAACACGGTCTGCACACCTATAGACCTAATCGATTGAGTTTGCATGTGTGCCTTGTTTACCTGAATAGGGACAACGGATTCCGAGGCGGCTGGTGAGGCTGCGGGGAGGTGCGTAGGCGCTTCACTCGCATTAGCATGCGACGCCTCAGTGTTCGTTGTGGAATGACAAGCAACAGAACTATTAGCGTTATTATTGTGCAATAATGAGTTATGTTTTCGATCGCAGTGTCTACATGGCCCGAACCTACAATCATTTACTGAGTGTCCCGAACGTAAACAATTGTTACATAAGTTGTGCTCGCGTACAAGTTTAAGCTTTGTGTCTAGGTCGCAATCAATAAACTTTTTACACGTGTACAGTGGATGATTCGCGTTACACTTTGCGCATGTTAACTTACCACGTTGTTTATTGGATTGACTCGGCCCGCTGGACACGTTGCAGTGTGACATATTGTGACATTTTTGATGTTGTTTTTTGCTGTCAGTGCTTTGAGCTTCTTTGCTATGTGAACGCTGCAATGCCTCCAGCATGTCCGCTTTGTTGCGCAAAAAGTTAAGCAAAACATCCACCGACAAACGCTTAGTATTTTGTTCGTTTGCGTTCGGGAACAATGTGCACCTATGAGATCCCCATTCTCTTTCAGTTATTTTATCTAACTTCGACACCATGATATTAATAATTAAACTATCCCAATAGTCTGTAGGTTCACCTAAGACCTTAAGTGCGCGTAAATTTTTCAAAATAGTTTCTATTAATTTTCTAATCGAAGAAGGCGACTCTTTAGTTAGTGCAGTAATATTTAACAAAGCTTTGATATGATGATCAACTAAAAGTCCGCAATTATTATATCGGTTGAGCAACAAATCCCATGCAACCTGATAATTATCAGCAGAAAATTCTATGGAATGTATAACTAGATGTGCACTGTCTTTTAGGGACGATTTGAGATAGTGAAACTTTGCTATATTAGAAATATCTTTAGAATTGTGAACTAGTGAGGTAAATGTGTCTCTGAATTCTAACCAGTGCTCATAGGAACCGTCAAATGTAGGCATGGAGATAGTGGGTAACTTCACAGAATGTATTTGACTATTATTATGACTATGACACGACCTGGAGGAGTCAGCAACCTCATCAGTGTTCAGCATAAATTCAGCAAGTGATATTAAATTGTAGTAACTATCTTCAAAATGTTCTCTTTGATTTAATTGTTCGTCTAATTCACTATCAGAAACTCGTTCTTCTATTTTAGTTTGAATGTCGTTAAAGTCAGAAAATAAAGTAGAACATCCTTTAATCCTCAACTTTAAATCAATGCGTTTTTGATTTGGAAAGTCATGATCACAATCTTTTAAAGACTCTAAATAATTATTAAATTTGGTAAGCCTGCCCTTAATAATACCACGCTTCCTAACTAAATCGCAAACTAACTCACTACTTTCTACACTTAGCAAATTAGGAGATTTGTCACGGGATTTAGCGGAGTCAAAAGGCATTTTGGTGGTCAGTGAAAAGAGGAGTACTCACGGTTTTACAATCGTCAGCTCAATCACACACGGCACTGATGCTAGCAACGTCACCAGGGTAGTAATTGACTGGAAATCTGATATTCCGAGAATACCATGCGGCAATTTCACTGAAATGAGAGCACAGACACACTATAGCGCTAAATAGAAATTAAAAGACGTGGGAAAGGAATAAGGATTGGCCCCACCGATTGCGTATCATATTCGATGAGAGCTTCTGCGTTTTCTTCTCGATCCACCACGTGCAAGGGTCCACAGGTCCAAAGGTCGCTCGGCGATCTGGTATAGGCAGTATCCAAAAATCCGGCTCGAAGGACCAAAAATGTCGCAGCAGCGGTGAGGTTGGTGAAAACTGAGTTTTTATGTATGTAGACTGTGTTGAGGATTTTTATAATTAAAACGATGCGTTGGCTTTAACGAACAAATTCTGTATTAATTGCCATCTTGGTTGTACATAATTCAAGGAAGAGGGGTGAGGGGAACAATATTTTTCAAAACCAATCGCGATCGAGATTTGGTATGACGTAGCGCATAGTATTTATTATTGCCCCGAGATGTCGCTGTCAGTCCTCTATGTGCGTTATAATTGAGCATTCACAACATGCCCCCGGCCTTGAAGCAGTGGCTTTCAATGGTCTTCAGTCGCTGCATCAGTGTCGATCACGTCCTGTAGTAGAGGACAAATCTTCGCATAAGCGCGCCTTACTACGCCCGATGACGTACGTATATCAGCCACCCGGGATATACCATCCTTTCCCGGGATATAATATTTAGTACTATAGAAGAGTTTTCATAATTTTTACAGAACCAGACCTTTAGCGATGTTGAGGGAGCTTTTATGAAGCTAAACGGTTACGTAATGGTTGTGTAAGTCACTTTTATAGTGCAAATTGATCTTAACTTAACACCGAAAACTTTTAGCGTAGTCACTCGTAAAATAAGCTTTTGGGATCAACTAATTTGGGATAGTGACACGCAATCACGTCAGATATCAATAATAATAATCTTAGGATATTCGTGACAAGCATTATTTTTACATATCAAGTAACAAAGTTCAATAAAAACATTTTAAAAAGATATTAGTTTGATAATAACAGATTTTGTTTTAAACTTTGAGGAACTTGACTCTTTTTATAAAACAAAAAAAAAAATTCGTTCCGTAGTCAACAAGGAACCCTTATAGTTTCGCCATGTCCGTCCGTCCGTCCGTCCGTCTGTCCGCAGTTTAGCTCAGAGACGCACAGTACTAGAGAGCTGTAGTTTGGTGTAAATATACGGATTTGCTGTGCCGAAAAAGTGGTAAAATAAAATCTCGTAAAATATTTTTTTTTAGGGTACCTCCTGTACTTACACGTAAAGTGAGGATTTTTTTTTTCTCGCGTACCCCTTAGTGTGGGGTATCATTAAATAGGCCTTTAAAAAATAATGATAGTAAATTACAGTTTTTCGATAAAAAAATTCGTTTGTGAAATGTTAAGCTTTAAAGTGCTAAATTTTGCTCGATTCGTGAGTCCCCCCCCCTCTACCAGCTAAACGGTTATGTTAGGGGGTGTGAAAAAATTCACAATAGTAGTAAATATAACGAAGTTTAAAAGAAAATTATCATGACTAAGTAAGTAGGCTTTACAACTTTACGAGTAATAGTCGACCAACTTATAAAATGTACTTGCATAATATGTTTTCTTAACTGCAAATGTAAGTTTGTCAATTTTATTTTTACAGCTTTAATAGGTATGTTTTTACGGTATGTTTTTTGGGGATAGGTAGGTTTTTATCGTCAACTATTTTTAACTAACTTAAAAAAAAGGAGGAGGTTCTAAATTCGTCGTAATCTTTTTTCTTATGTATTTTCCCCGATTTCTCAAAGACTCCTGGACGGATTTTGAAAATTATTTTTAAAATTAAATTCAGCGAATCAGTTTAGTTAGTTCGCATAAGTATTTTGATGGGCAACTACGGAACCCTACACTGTGCGTGGCCCGACACGCACTTGGCCGGTTTTTTTTTTATTAGTCATGGCCGTAGTAAAAATAGTGGAATTGTTATCTCCAAATGGAATATTATTAATAAGAAAAATTGTGTAAAATGCCTATGTCGTACTTAATAATTATACTACATAGTATTAACTAGCTTCTGCCAGCGACTTCGTACGCGGATCCTGTTGCTTATGCCAGCGACAACTGGGTCGTCAAAATCGAAGATCTGACGTTTGTTGTCGAATTCTAAGAGCCTAGGGACGGGAAAACAACGGGATGCACATGACGATTTCAGACGTTCCAGATCTTTCATTTTTGTAACTCAACAGGAAATGCCCATCAGACTAAAACAACTCTTGCTAAGACGTCATTCCTATGTAAATGTATATTATATAGTGTAGCTCGGCCCTTGGAGTTCCACATCAGGTGTTCCAGATGTTCAAATTTATTCTCTCAGCAGAAAATGCTAATCACATGAAACAATTTTTGCTATGGCGCTATTTTTGTATCTCTTATAGTTTAGCTGGTCTATTACAGTACTGCATCAGGTGTTCAAGTTTCCAATATAAATTATAGCCTATAATATTGCCCAGACTTAATAGCTATACACCAAAAAAAAAACAATCAAATCCGTCCAGTAGTTCAGAAGATTAGCGTGCACAAACATACAGACAAAGAGACAAACCGACAAACAGACATCACTTTTCTACAATTGTATTATATGGAATAGAAGATAATGGCAACATATTTACAAAGTTGTTGATCTGCATAAATATACCTACCTTACGCTCAGCCAACCGTCTCATTTCCCACAGAAACGTCTTCATGAAATTTTAATCAAGTTCTACGACGTTCATTCACATGCAAACATATTTATTAATTTCATTTTGAGAAAGTTGTGTGACTAGTTGCATGTATCATAAAACGAGTATAATAATAAATACGAGATTATGAATGGACGGATGTTGTACTCGTATAATTCTTTTTTCACAAAAACTGATGTGCGAATAATTTTATCTCGGTAGCATGATCCGTGGAACAATAACTCCTCATACTCGAGGCTTGCGAAGACATTGCAAATAAGCTCAATTCTTTGGCGCCGTTCTCACCTCGTAGCGGTCCAGGCCTGGCAGATGCACCTGGCTCGCGATCACCATCCCGTTAGAGTCTGGGCCAAACAGTTTTTACTGTGTCAAGTCGCTGCTCAGAAGTGCCAGTTGTATCTAGGTGAGCTCACTCCATTTTAGGCATCATCTTTGCCTTCGGGCGGGATTAAGACCAAGATACAACCAATTTAAAAAAGTCAATGTGTTTTTTAAATCCTAACCATTTCAGCAAGTACCAAATAAATCGATGATATTCTTTAATTGACTAACTGTAAATTAACTGAAACGTACCTTTATGATTTAACTTAACTTATAAATAAGCGCTCAAAATATTTAAAACGAGCGTATGTTACATGTGTCTGAGCTGTTAGCTCTTATCAAACAGTATTTTAACATGTAAATTAATTTTGCTTAATATGTGAAATAGTAGGTATAATGTACCTTTATAAAACGTGTAAGGTATTCATTAGGTAATATTTAATTAACTTCAAAGCGTAAATATTTTACTTACGCCAATTTAAATTTTTAAATTTATTAATTTAAACATTCAGTAGAGCATTGGAACATTTATTTTAAGAACAAAACAAAAGAACAATAACCTTGCTACCCACATCGTAATTTACACAAGCGTTCGTATTAAACGATACATTGTAAACACGCCTATAGCACGGTTTTACTGGGATACGGCGATATATCTCGATTGCACTGAGATGTGGCGCTGTATCTCAGTTTTATTGTGTTCTTCGATATAGTTCGCTGGGCCGTTACTGTGATGTAAGCGACAATTTGTGTCATTATTGTGAACTTTATCAGGCGATACATAGGTTATTGCACGCGTATCCCTAAAAGGGGTCACAGCCAAGTCAAAGTCAAATCATTAATTTGAATGAGGCCATCAAAGAGGCACTTTTAAAGTCGATTTTATTATTAAAATTGAAAATGGGATGTGATGATGGAATGGGATTAATGGGTAGAAAAGGTGTTAAACAGTGTCTTTTTCATATAAATCTAGAATCTAGCTGAATAGACTATTTTCCGCATCAAAAAAACCCAATCGTGACCTTCGTTCGAACTTGGGATTAATCCCAATGCCGGACAACTGATTGATGGCACGATTGGCAAAGTGCCTAAGCGATTCAATACTGCGCTGCGTGTCGTAGATTTGATTCCCGCATCGAACATTATTTTTGTTTGGCCTACATTTACTTATTTATAGTCAGGCTGATTGTGTATGTTGTGTCGCTGCGAAAGCCTTAACATTTAAGTACATACCTACTTATCTCGTCTCCCACGCGTCCACATTAATTCCGCTTGATTTGATTTCCGCTGAAGCTTGAATATGTGACCAATTAAGACACGTAACGATGTGTTATGATTTATGCTTTTTCTAGGTATTTAAGAGAATGATGTTTGATAATTTATAAAGTTTTTGTTGTTTTTAATTATTCATGTTATATTTAAGTACAATAGGTACTTATTACGAAAGTAATAAAATTAACAATAATGTCAGTCAGTCAGTTCATTATTTAATGGACGTTTTTCCATTATACGTGCCGGTGCCGGGTTAGCAGAAATGTATGAAAACGTAGCTGTAAATATAGCTCGCTTTTGCACTTACTGGCGCCGGCGCCGGCCCGGCCGCGGCGTTTATACATTTTTGCTTCCCCGCATCAGCTCGTACCGGCGCCGGCGGCGTTGCCGGTGCCGTGCCGTCTAACGGAACACTATAACGAATCGATTCAAAAAGTAAGCAGCTATAATTTGAAAGAAATAGTTACATCAGAAGTAGAATATCAGAACGCTTAGCATGACACCGTAGAAGGGGAGATTTAAAAATTTAGTACAACAGTTGAAAATATGACTAAATTTTTTTTTACGCCAAATCTTTTTCTTAATATCTGAAATAACTTAAATATATTCTCTAGTTATAAAAAATCAATTTATATTTCACGTACGAACAGTATTTATTTTTCTAAATATTAAAATGTGAGGGCTAAGTATGAATTTACGACAGTTTTGTTACTAGATTCGGAGTCGAATAATAAAAAAACTATGAGGGATTCTACCCCTTTATTTTGTTTATTTGAAAAAATAGGTCTTGTTTTTGAAATTAACATGTCCACAAGTTTGAGAAACATTTCAGAAATAGTTTAATTACAATTATCAGTCGAGTTTGTTACCACAGACTCCATACCAAACACGTTTTTTCATGCCTGTGATGAAAAATGAACAATATCGAACTATGAGTTTGTCCAAAAGTTGTTAAATAACTTATATTAATAACTGAAATCAAGTATATTCTTAAATATCAAGGATTTTTCGAAAAATCATATAAAATATTTGAACACAAAAGAGGGACAAAATTCTTAGGCTCAGTTTACATTGCTTGAACCTAACACTTAAAACATATGTTCATTGAATATTTAGCTTAAATCCACTGTTTTCTTTTTGATTCTGCTTCAGCTTTGTCGAATTATACCTACTCATCTTTTATTTTATTGTTAATAGCATATTCTGAAAAATAAAACAATAAAAAATACCGATTAAATTACACACTATTATCATCCTTCCTAAAATAAAACAACCAAATAGTTACACATAAAACTATGCAATTTTTTAATGATTTTAAGGTATTAGGCCATACGAACCCTCCTATATTAATCCTCAGTTTAAACCGCCAAGTAAACATAGCTTTATGCTGTCGGTTTTGTTACTTCTTCGGTCCAACTATATGTTACCATACCTGCAGTAACAAAACCGAAGTAACATAATGTCATATGCTGACCTTAAAAATAAAATATTAGCGGTCCAGTTTCTCGCAAAGTTATACCACATACAACAAGTTGTTCAGAATAAAGCCATACAAATCTTAATTTTTTTATATGAGGAACGTGCGAAAAAGTAATTAATTGTGTTGGTACAAACCTGACGACGAATTTCTTCTCAGCCCAATCGGTAACAAAACAAACTCTCACCAAGGACGTCGAAACACTGACATTCAATTTTTAAGATGGTCATTTGGTAGACTATAGTATTGCCATAGTTATAAAACCAAAATGAAAAGAATTTGGTAGGATTTTTTAAAAGAAATTGAGGTAACAAACCAGAAATGTCCGGAAGTAACAAATTTCGGGGACACTACTTATTTCTAAGTTTAAATTATATTAAATGAATTAACGAGTTATTATTATTAGTATTATACTAAATCGGAGTTTATTTATATAAAAAACACCAAAACTTGTCCAAGCGATCCAGAAAATATTGATAAAATTGAACTCAAAGTTTAAAATTTTGCCTGGGACATGCTAAAATTAAGGGTATTAGTTGATTAAAATAATTTACAAAATTAGAGTTTTAGCATGATTACATTACTAATTACATAAAAGCGTAGTACAGGTATGTAAATTTCAATTGAGAAACGATTTGAACCTGAAAAAGTTTAGAAATTCGTACAAAAATAAAAAGAATTCGAGGGACATGCCCAAATATGAGTTGTACTAAATTTTTGAATCTCCTCAGAAACGGATTTTATGTCGCAACGTAAGAATATACTTACTTACTTATTGTAGAAATATTTGCATGGAACACGAGACACGTGCCATAATAGGGTAAGAAATTAATTTGGGTACTTAAATAGCTTTCTTTCTTGATGGACTTGAGATAGAATGTCATGCTACGCGTGCTGTTTAATATTAGGTATATTAGTTTACTAACCTGGTATATCAGCAACAGCATGCACGCAGCATAGAAACCGATGGGCAACTTAAAGTTCACTTTCAAACTTCATACTTATTCACTTATTCTTAACAAAAAAAGTGTAACAACCGTTGTTTCACTCACAACCTATTTTATTAATTCACCATTTCACAAATATTTATTGATGTATTTATTAATTTCTAACACGTCACTTTCACATCAAAGTCAAACTATGATAATTAACTTTTCTCAATAACCACAAATACCAATTTAATAATGTCACGAAAATGCATACACTGACTCGTCGGACTCCTAGCAAAGGCTGAAGAAAAACTATGGCAAACGTTCTCACCCAGTCATCCCCCACGATTTCGCGTTTAGATAAATTAAACCGTAATTCGTTTACTGTAAGGTCATTTTAGCTTGAATATTAATACGACACAGACATCAACGTTCGAAATTTAATTTTGAATTAAGGTTTTTTTTCTGCAACTTGGAGAATGCGTGTTCCATTTTTTTTTAATTTTGAATTTAGAACAAAATGAATTCTTTTTTATGCGATTCTTGAACTTCATAATACATTCTGTAGTTTTAAGGACAAAGATGGATTTATCTGATGAAATAGGCAAGGTACAATGAAATTATTATAAAATGTAAAATATGTTTTCTTAGTATTCAACAAAAAAAAAGTTACTGTACTATGCTAATGAGAAACATTAAGAACTCGCGATACAGGAAGCAGACCGTACCATTTTATGCAAAACCGGCCATCTTTATGCAACATTGCGCTGAAGTTTCCATTAGCATTTCGACACTTGAGACAAAAATATAACGTACTCGTCCTAAATGTAGGTTGATTATAAGACTTATAAATAATAATAATGGACGGCACTTATTGTAAATAAAAATACGTGAAATCCATTTCATCATAGAATTGATCAAATGAGGAAAAAAAATTCATGTTTGGTTTTCTACTTTATACTTTATTAAAAAGAACTTCAAGGAAATACTCCTAATGAGCTTAAAGAGCGTATATTCCGAAACTTGGCAACGTCGCAAATGGTTGTCAAATATTAACAAGTTTTAATTAATTTAGCATTGTTACTGAATGAAAATAAAAAATATGGCTCTGTAGTGCACTAAAAAATGTATAAGGGAATGCGATAATTAATATCATAACACCGAATAAATAGTTTTAGATGTAAAAAAGCATTTGGAAGCTTTCCAAATGCCTTTTATACACCTGAAACGGTTATAACATCAAATTCAGTGTTTTATTAGCATTCCTACATAATTTTTTTAGTGCACTACAGAGCGATATTTCTTGTTTTCATACAGAAAAATTACCAAATTAATTAAAACTTGTAAATTTTTGACAGCTTTTTGCGATGTTGCCAACTTTCAGAATAAGCAGCCTTAATATTGAGCTTAATCAAGGAACAGGCCCGCAAGGAGCTGGTGGAGACTCGCGAGGGGACCATGCTCCCCCGCCCATGGCAGCTCCGCCTCGGACGGAGTCTGACGGCGAGGGCGAAGCTGACGCGAACGCGGACCACAGCGACGACGACGTCTACGACGCTCCAGAGGTGACCGAGGTAGACCTGAGAGTGGCGGTACAACGGCTCAAAGCCAAGAATACCGCCCCAGGACCCGACGGCCTGCCAGGAAAAGCCTGGGTCCTGGCCTTCGGGACTCTCGGGCCTCGACTGGGGGGGCTCTTTAGCGCGTGTTTGGCGAGGGGCCAGTTCCCGCTTCGTTGGAAGACCGGGAAACTGGTCCTCATCCAGAAGCCCGGGCGCCCTGCGGACTCTCCGTCCGCATTCCGGCCCATCGTGCTGCTCGACGAGGTGGGCAAGCTCTTTGAGAGAGTACTTGTAGACCGCCTCGTCGGGCACCTAAATCAGGTGGGCCCGAACCTGTCGGAGAGCCAGTTTGGCTTCCGCAGGGGGCGCTCTACGGTGGACGCCATCATGTGCGTTAGAGCCCTCACGACGGGGGATGCAGTGGCCCGGGGCAGGGTCGTCGTGGTGGTGTCCTTGGACATCTCCAACGCCTTCAACACCCTGCCCTGGAGTTGCATCAGGGAGGCACTCCGGTATCACCGGGTGCCGACCTACCTCCGTCGCACGGTCGAGGACTACCTGACGGACAGAGCCGTCATCTACCCCGGTCACCGGGGAGAGTGGAACCGGCGAGAGATGTCGTGCGGTGTCCCACAGGGATCGGTCTTGGGACCGCACCTGTGGGACATCGGTTTCGACTGGGTGCTGCGCGGCGACCTCCCTCTAGACGTCAGCGTAATATGTTACGCTGACGACACGCTCGTCCTGGCGGAGGGAGTGTCGCACCAGGCGGCGGCCGACTTGGCGACGCGGGCGGTTGCGATAGTCGTCGAAAGGATCCGGCATTTGGGACTCGAAGTGGCGCTGCACAAGACAGAGGCCATGTGTTTTCATGGCCATCTGAATGCGCCACTGACAGAGTCCCACATAACGGTGGGGGGGTTCGCATCCGCGTCGGGGGTACGATGAAGTACCTGGGACTCGTCCTCGACAGCCGATGGAACTTCGGGGAGCATTTCTCGCGTTTGGCCCCAAGGCTGAACCGGGCATCAGCCGCCCTCGGGCGGCTCCTGCCCAATATCGGCGGGCCAAACGCCCCCTGCCGGAGGTTGCACGCCGGCGTCGTGCGGTCCATGGCCCTCTACGGGGCCCCCGTGTGGGCCCTGAGCATTCGGACGCGACCACAGAAGCTGGTCGCATGCCAGAGGGTCATGGCAATCCGAATGATCCGAGGATACCGCTCGATCGCCGGCGAATCGGCCAACCTTCTTGCCGGATCACTGCCCTGGGATCTGGAGGCGACTGCCCTCCTGCGCGTCTATGAGTGGCGCGTGGAGGCGCGGAGTCGGGGCGAATCCCTGATGCCTCGAGAAGTCGAGACGCGGCGGGAAGAGCTCCGGCGCGATCTCAGGGCAGTTTGGAGAGAACGACTATCGCAACCGAGGTACGGGCTAGCCGCAATCGCGGCTGTAAGACCCCTCTTTGAGGAGTGGCTGGATAGGTCCCGCGGCGTCCTCACCTACCGCATGACACAGGTCCTCACCGGACATGGCAGCTTCGGGAGGTACCTGTGCATGATAAAAAAGGAGGAAACGCCCGGGTGTCACCACTGCGAGGATCGCCCGGAGGACACGGTGGAGCATACGGTGCAGGACTGCCCAGCTTGGGCGGAGCACCGCCGTGTCCTCACTGCGGCGATAGGCGGAGACCTCTCGCGCCCGGCATTGGTTGCGGCCATGCTGCGGGGCGAGACGGAGTGGGAGGCGGTCGCCTCCTTCTGCGAAGTAGTCATGCTCGCGAAGGAGGAGGCGGGCCGCTTGAGGGAGAGGATACCGTCCTCCCTCCGCCCGAGACGCAGTGGTAGACGCCCACGGCGACGGATGTCGCGGGACGATCTCCGGCCACCGTAGGCGCGGGCATGCGGGCGGCGAGTAAAGGGCAACTCGCTGCCCGACCAAGGACCATGCCCGGGTCGACGGCGCGTTGTGTCCCACGCGCGCCTCAAGGAGCGTCAGCATAGTGACGGGGCCCCCCTATAGAGGGCCACAGTCCTGCCGGGGTTGCGGGACATACGTATACCGCGACTCCGGCACACAAAGGGCTACCGAAGGACACCGTGGATTTTAGTCAGTACAAGTCTGACAGTCCCTCCCGCCCTGCCCGGGGTTGGAGGACTCATTCGATGATTTTACTACGTAAAAAAAAAAAAAAAATATTGAGCATTTAAAGTTTGAGGGAGCAGGAAAAGTTACAAAGTTTTTTTTTGGTGTTATCAAGATGTTGTAATATTTATTTTTAACCGACTTCAAAAAGAAGGAGGTTATCAATTCATAAGAGAGGAGGGGGGTTATCGATATAAAACACAACCATAATATATCATGTTATTGGAAAAGAAAACATTGGTACTCGTAATTTCCTTATAAAGAAAAAAGAATTGTTGGTTTAATAAAAGTTTTGTAATCCTGATCCTAAATGTTTTGATGTCTCCAGCCATTAAACAATTAATTATCTAAAGTGCCGTGAATACTAAAATAAATTTTGGGTGCAAATACTTAATACTAGTATTTCTATTTTCCTTGTCTATGATGCTGGCACAATAGAGTTAAGTTTATTTATGGAACACCATCAGGTTCAGGTCTTATGTCTGACTGAACACTGGTTGAAGGAGCATGAATTAGTGTTTTTCAATGATGATAATTTTACTGTGCAAAGTGCGTTTGTGAGAAAGGGCGCTATTCGTGGTGGATCTTTGGTGCTTGTTTCAAACAAGTTAAAATGTAAACAGCGTTTAGATCTAGTAAATCTTTCTGTCGAGCGTGTTATTGAATTGTCTTGTGTGGAACTCGAGAACTATATAATAATTTGCGTCTATAGACCCCCTTCTGGGGATTTTAATAGCTTTGAATCAGTAATGGAGGACTCACTGAGTAAGTTAAGATCATGTAATAAAAATATAGTTGTATGTGGAGATTTTAATGTTAATATTTTAGATGCAACTCCACTAAGTGTCAGACTACTTAACCTTTTCAAATCTTTTAATTTAATAAACTTATTTTTTGAACCAACTAGAATCACTGCGTCTTCGTCGACTTGTCTTGATAACATGTTTACAGATTCTGATACTGAAAATAAAGTAGTGTTAAATGACTTAACGTCTGATCACTGTGGTTTGATGGCTAGCTTCCCTATGCCTACACGTAAAAAAACACACAAGATTGAATGTAGACCTTATACAGCTGGTCGATGTAACAAATTCAAGAATAATGTAGCTCATAAACTTACGCCAGCTATAGTTGAATCAGAAAATCCTAATAAAATCTATGGAGCCCTTTTTGATGTTGTTAAAAAAGAATACCAGTCCACTTTCAAGACCAAAATTATCGATAAAAATGGAACCTCAGTTGGCTTTAATCAATGGGCTACACCAGGCATTTATAAAAGTAGAGCGAGATTGTACGAGTTGTATGGTTTGAAAAAATACATGTTTGATACTCCTTTTCTAGAATACGTTAGAAAATATTCAAAATTATTTAAAAAGATTTGTGTTATCGCGAAGTCAAAATTTTTAAGCGAAACAATTAAAAATTCTAGCAACAAGGTTAAAGCTACTTGGAAAATTATCAATAGCGAAACAGGTAAAGCGGTTAAACAAGAAAATCAATTAGAGATTTTAATAGACAATAAATTAGTTTCAAATACGGCTGCCGTAGCTGATGCATTCAACCAGTTTTTTGTAAACATTCCTGTTACTACAACTCGCTCCTTAAGCTCGTCGCCGTCTAAAGCTGAACACTTTTTGCATCGTAGTGTGCCTAAATGCAGTAACATATTCAACTTTGAACACATATCTCCGCGTGACGTAATTAATGTTTTCAACAAGCTTAAATCTAAAAACACGGGTGATTATTGGGGCATTTCAGTTAAACTCCTAAGTAACATTATCGACATCGTAGCTCCTTATCTTGCAATTACTTTTAATAAATGTGTTGATCTGGGTACTTTTCCCGACCTCATGAAGAACAGTTAAGTTATTCCATTATTTAAATCAGGCAATAAAAATGATATTGGTAATTTCAGACCAATATCCATCTTACCAGCTTTTAGTAAAATATTTGAAAAAATAATACTCGAACAGTTGCTTAGACATTTTAATGCAAATAACCTCCTGCATAGTGAACAATATGGCTTTACGAAAGGTCGTTCAACTACTGATGCAGGTGTTGCTCTGCTGAAGCACATTTATAAGGCGTGGGAGAGCAGTAAAAATGCAATTGGTGTTTTCTGTGATTTATCTAAAGCCTTTGACTGCGTACACCATGGCACACTATTGCGAAAATTGCGTCATTATGGAGTCCAAAATGAAGCTCTTAATGTAATAGATTCTTACTTAAATAATAGACTCCAATGTGTAGATATAAATGGTTCCAAATCTTCCGGTCAACATGTTCAGCTTGGTGTGCCTCAAGGCTCGATTCTGGGTCCGTTTTTATTTTTGGTCTATATCAATGACTTGCCATATCTTTTAAAGGGCGTTTGTGACGTTGTATTATTTGCAGATGACACTTCTCTTATATTTAAAGTAGATAGAAATAGACAAGATTTTGACGATGTAAACACCGCATTAACATTGGTCACGGATTGGTTTACAACTAACAATCTGGTTCTTAACGCCAAAAAAACTAAATGTATAAAGTTCGCCTTGCCAAATGTTAGAAATCTAGGACCTAATATTGTCCTAAGTAATGAACAGCTTGAAACTGTTGATTCAGCTGTGTTTCTGGGTATTAGAGTCGATTCAAAAATTCAATGGGGTCCGCATATAACTAGCTTGGCGGGAAGGCTCAGCTCGGCTGCCTATGCTGTCCGTAAAGTAAGACAATTCACGGACGTTGATACAGCTCGACTAGTTTATTTTAGTTATTTTCACAGTGTTATGTCCTACGGAATTTTATTGTGGGGAAAAGCCGCTGACATCCAAAATATATTTGTATTGCAAAAACGAGCTGTTCGGGCAATTTACCAGCTGGGTTCTAGGGTTTCTCTGAGAGACTTGTTTAAAGAGATTGGCATTCTGACGGTGGCATCTCAATTCATCTTTGCCAACATTATGTATATTAGGCAGAATTTACATCTATATACTAAAAACAGTGATATTCACAATTTTAATACTAGAAATAAGCACCACCTACGTGTTCCCTTTCATCGGCTTCATAAAGTTCATAGCTCATTTGTAGGGCTCGGCATAATTTTTTATAATAAATTGCCTTCATCTTTGTTAGACTTACCTTTTAATGCCTTTAAATCTAAGATCAAATCCATCCTTTGTTCTAAGGCATATTATTCATTAAATGACTACCTAGACGATAAGAGCAGTTGGTCGCTCGGTTGAAATTATGACTGCGTTCATGCTCTTTCTCCAGTTTTTTTTTTTTCTCCCCCGACAGGTTATATGAGTTCATATAATTGTTTTTATTTTTATTTTTTTGACTTAGTTAAGTCATTTAGTTTTTTTTTTTTTTTTTTTTTTTTTTTTTTTTTCTATATACTTTTTGTTGTGTTGTGTGTTTTTTATTTTATCTCTATGTATGTGTTTGTTTTATAATAAGTTGATTAGTTTCCTTTTTTTTTTTCATTTTAATGTTTTATTTCATTTTTCTAACAAACAGTTTTGCACTATGATAAACTAGCGACCACGACTTTTAATCTTATTTTAGTAGTGTATTTTGACTGAGGAACCGTCGGCAAGTTGTCATGCTCCCTTAGTTGACATCCCAACTAGCATTTTGGTAATAAGAATTGGTGATAAAAGAGTTATTTAAAAGTGCATTTGGCAAGCAAGAGTCATACAATGGTTTTAGCAATTGGAGTTAGAGCACGCTCTAACCCCTTACAAACTCTCGATTGGGCCCACGTCTTATAGCGCTATAAGTAATATAATGATTTTAATGCTCACTCTTTTAACACTGAGAGTTACATAATAGTTATAGGGTGGCGTTAGTGGCAAACAATTTCTTGTATCTATAATGGTGGTATAATATAAATCTAGCTACCTCAAGCACTTTAAAGTCTGTATTATGTTTATAATAAAAACTATAGGTGGTACACAAGTTCTGAAATCTACTGGTATAAAATATGTAGTAACATATTAGTTCTTTTTTAGGTCCATTTTTTTCTTGGATTTGCTTTATGTATCTTGATCAGAGTTGACTAGCAACTCAGGGCTGTAGCGTGTTTTCTTTTCCTATTGTTTTGCATATACATTAGTTCCAAAAGTGTTACTTTATTTCTCAAAAATGATGGTAATAAGGAGGTGAAATTAAGTGAACTTCAAGTTACGGATTGTCAATAACTCGGTGAATCAAGTTTGATTTCTTTATCACATGGCTAAAATTTATTGCGAGGGTTACTTTATTGAGAAAATAATATATGTTTTGCATCTCAATTTTGCAGGGCCTTAAAAATAAGTGATATTTAAAGTAAAAATAAATTGCATTTTATCATGCGGGGCATACACTCAATCTAAATTTAGATAAAAACAGGATATTGGCTGTGTCTTTTACATTCATTGTATATTGTAGTAAATATGTTGCGTTTTAAAATGTGATAATTAAACAAAATATGGGTTTTAAACAATTTATTTTTTATTTATTTTTAGGTTATGTTTGATTTAGAATGGCGTCTACTCCTTATTATCCTAGGTTCCTATTATTACTATTAATGAACAAGAAGTACTGGATGGGCTGTAGTTAGAACTATTGTAGCACTTGTTATACCAGAATAGGGTTTTAAAGGTAATAAGAGTACAAGTTTAAGAGGTTTGGTTCTATAATGGTTCGACTTAGATGCAAAAGTAGTGGTATTTTAGGGTTACGTTTTTCAATCGATAAAACCCTTCCATCAAAAAAGGCAATAAATATGTAAAATTGAGATTAAATGCTAAAGAGTTACAATGTTTAAATTCCGTGTTATTATGGCTTAGAATAACATAAAAGTAAATTTGAACCCCACTGTAACGATTAGGGCTCTAAAAATAACTCCATAATACCAATTGCTATCATAAATAGGGGTTTCTGATTACTCAATTAAGTAGCTGTAAATAAGTTGCAATTAATACTTTTATAGCAACGTAGGTGGTAAAAATATTTTGCTAACTATTTTCAAGAGCTCTTGTCGGTAGGAAGAGTTATAACAAACTATAATATTACTTTTAGTCATTTCTGTTACTTGAATTTATAAAAGCAGGTGCTATGATGGTTGTGACTGTACCGTTTATACCTCCTTAAGTAATAATACGTTTCCTAGGCAAGTTAGGTGGTATAAAACATTTACTTAGCACTCTTTAAGAACACTTGAAAATAGTGAGACTTATTAGAAATCTAACTATTACCTTAGGTACTTATTGTTACTTGAAGTTACTACCCCTAGTGTTACTGTGGTTCAGCTTTTATCTTTTATACCTACCCTAGTCATATTATGTATTCTTGTTACTGTTACTCATCTTGATGAGTTATTTAGTTATAGTCATAACCATTGAATAAACAAAAGTTTTACTGGGCGCTTTTATACACCCGTTAAACCAATACAAACTATAACAGAGGTGGAAATTAGCGTCAAAATGTTGGTTGGGATTGCTTGCGGTAGCGTCGAGGGTCGGGTTGCCTCCTACCCACTTACATGGCGTGGGGGAGTAGCTGATCTTTGCGTTATACTCGTGAACGGGTGCTGCTTGTGGTGTCTGGTCGACTTGCTGATCTTTGGTTTTGTTATATGTAATTTAATTTAATTTCTTTATGTTGTTTTTTACTATGATGGATGGTCCTAGTTTATCTTTACGTGCCTTCTAGTCACGATTGAGGTGTAATCTCGGATTGATGTATAATGTGAATGTTCTATTAAATTAAATTAAATTGTATAAATCTTGGTTCTTCTAACCGTACAGACAGATGTGTTGCTGGGGAGTTTGTTCCGCCACTTCTTCTTCCCAGCCAAAACACTAGGAAGTGTCGAAGGGGGGGCGCTTTGGGGGACTGTCTTATGTAAAATTTGACCTTCATAAAGTGCTGATAAATCAGCCTAATTTGAATAAATGACTTTTGATTTTGATTTTTGATTTTGAATACTATTTCTTGTTGTTTAAGATTCCGCACTCACTGCGCCATCTTTTTTACTCGTCAAAGACAGAGCAGACACTACGCAGTATACTGTGGCAGTATGCATCAGCTCCTAAATTCAAGTAGTACAAGATCTGATATAGAAAAATTAGCCAGAATAAAGCTAAAACAGGCGACACGGTTACACAAATAATCTCATCTGCAAAATCCAAAAACAACATAGGTATTTCTTTATCGCCCATAGACAAGCAAATCAAAACAATCCATCTCGTTCCTCTCATCGCCGTCATAACTCTTTGAAACGACTTCCTTTGGCATGTCTTCAATCAAACGGTTTGGCAACAGCGCGCCGCCATTTTGTTTACATCGTCATAAACGGACAGGTGTAATTGTAATGTACACAGTTTTTGAAAAAGCGCGGGAACCTTGATATGAACAAGGCGCCAAATTGAAAATTTTTCAAAGTTAATTTGTTAATATTGTTGTATTATATTAAAATTAGTGTTTATTTAAAAATATAAGTTGTAAATATTGTATAAACAATGGGGGGAATTGGTAAGAAGAGAAAAAAAGAGGAGCCCCCTGATGGTCGAGCTGAACGTAACATCACGGAGACTTCTTCTGATTCTGATGAGTCGTCAGACAGCAGCGGGAAGTATAAAATATTTAAAGTCCCTGGTTACTTCAGGAAGTATCCAGAAAACAGCAAAAAATCTGAATATATAGTATTTTTATCTCATAAGACTGAACGACAATTCTCGGACAAAGATAGATTGGCCATCTCTCATGCTATACGCAAATATTGCGTCACTGGCATATTACATTTAAAATCTGTAAATAAGTATAGAATAGGTGTAACATTTGACCTGTCCAACAACGCAAATGTATTTCTGCAAAATAAAAAACTTCTAGATGAAATTGGCTTAAACGCAACAATCCCTGCTGTCGACACCGAGGTGACCGGAGTTCTTACTTCCGTTCCCACGGATTTATCTAACAAAAGAATATTTGCTTTGATTGGAAGTTCCAGAAATGTCATACAGGTGAGGCGCTTCATGCGTCGCGTACTAAGTGAGGGTGGTGAGGTCACGTATGTCCCGACACAAACTGTTGCGGTTACTTTCGCCTCTACCGAGCTACCGCAATACGTATACCTCGACTCCTGGAGACACGAGGTAAGCTGCTACGTTCCTCCCGTCAAACAGTGTTTGCAAAATATGAAGTTCGGACATATTGCAAAATATTGTAAGAATGACGTTGTGTGCTCCATATGTACAGATAAGCATAGCTATAAAACTTGCAAAGAAGATCCGAAAAATGCTAAATGTGCCAACTGTGGTGGTAACCATGTTTCCATCTCAAACACTTGCCCACAGAAAAAGATAAAAATAGAAGAAAATAAAGTCAAGTCCCGAGCCACTAAATATTCCGATTTATTTAATGAACATTCTTTTCCAAAATTAACGCAGAAAAACATTGAAACACAGATTATTAATTTGACTAAATCAGATTTTTTTATGAATACTTTAACAAATGCTATTACTAAAATTATACTAAATCAAAAAGATATTCCAATAAATACATCCTCCATAAAAGAAGTTTTGCAACAAACTTTTACTATGAGTACTTCCACATCTAATAATGGATCTTAATATAATGCAGTGGAATGCACAAAGTATTTTAAGTAACAAACTTTCACAAACCAAATTCCTTCATGAGCATAACATACATGTTGCAATTATATCAGAAACCTGGTTAACACCCTTCAAACATTTTAACATTAGAGGCTCAGACCAATAAATTTATTGGTCTGAGATTAGAGGATACAAAATAGAAAGACATGATATTGGAAACAAACACAATGGTGTAGCTATTTTAATTCGCAATAACATAAATTACAGAAAAATAATTACATATTCTGATAATTCGCTACAAAATATTTGCGTTAGAATTACTGTAAATAGTACAGAAATTAGTATTGTAAGTTTCTATTGTCCAACAAATTGCACTCCATCTTTTGACAAACATAAATTTGAATCTTTAATAAAATCTGTGCCTGAACCAATGATATTCGCTGGTGATTTCAATGCCCATCACACATCATGGGGATGTACTTCTACAAATTCAAGAGGTAGGGATATTCTAGAGATTATTGATGATAATAATTTGGTGTTAATGAATAATGGTGAAGTGACAACAGTCGGTTCTTTAACGTGGCGTCCAAATGCCATAGATTTGTCCATAGTTTCCCCATCATTGGCTCTTTCTTGTGATTGGTCTGTTCATTGTGATCCTCTTGGCAGCTACCACCTTCCTGTAATTATGAAAGTTTTTATCAATAATAGTAATATAGAAAGCACTAGCAATAACACAAATCTGCCCATCTATCCTAACTTTAAAAGGGTAGATTGGAAGATGTACGAACAAAATGTAGATATACAACTATCTACTTTTCAGGATCAACATGTTGCTCCATTGGAAACTTATACAGAGTTTTGTCAACTTTTGCATTCTGCAATTAACAAGTCCCTTCCTTATACGACAGATTGTTATCCAGCTGATTATTCTATTCGTAACTCTTATAGGAATTCGGTAAAAGTTCCTCTCCCTTGGTGGAATAAAAAATGTTCAGAAGCAGTTCAAAAGTCTAAGTCAGCCTATATAAATTTTAAAAACAATCCGTCAGAAGAGACATTTATTGAGTTTAAAAGATTACAAGCCCTCAAAAAACTTACTTTGAAAAAACTTTTTCAAAAAAAATGTGACCGCCTTCAAAAACAACCACAAAAAAGGGTAAAATAAGCTACAAAACTTTTCTAAAGAGACAATGAAATTAATTAAAAAAGTCACCGACTTCCGAAAGAAAAGTTTTGTAGGTTATTTTACCCTTTTTTGTGGTTGTTTTTGAAGGCGGTCACATTTTTTTTTAAAGTTTTTACTACATAGTGTGTAACTCAAAAAAACTTAATATAATTTGTAAATCTTACTGAAGCTGTCATCATGCCTATTGTCAATTTTCGATTACGTCGACCGTTGGTATTTCTATCAGAATACATAACAAACATAACGAACGAAGAAACAATGACAAATTATTGTCATAATTTCATCACTGTTCGAAAGTAACAAGTTAATTCAGTAACCTTAGCACGAGTTTTCAGTATTTGAGACGTAAAGTAAACTGGAATTTTGACAGTTTCAAATTGTCAATTTCAAGGAAAAAATTAGTTCCTTCTTCGCACACCGCAGGCGCTGTTCCATTTTTTCATACAAGAAACGCTGTAAATACTGTAAAAACGCTGTAAAGTAAAAGAGTGAAAATTCGTGCTAAGGGTACTGTTCAAACGTTTTACTTTATTGCCGGTACGATGTTATGTTGCAAAATAAATGTCTTTGAGATGGCACATAACTATTTAACTAAATACGGTCATAAATTATGTTAACTATGTTGGCAAATTTATTAATGAATAATAATAAGTATTCGATTTCAATTTATTGATGGTGAGTATAGTATAAAAACACAATAAGCCTAGTTAAATTAGGTATACATATTTGGACTAAACTAATTCGCAGATTTTTAGGGATCCGTAGTCAACAAGGAACCCTTATAGTTTCGCCATGTCCGTCCGTCCGTCTGTCCGCAGTTTAGCTCAGAGACGCACAGTACTAGAGAGCTGTAATTTGGTGTAAATATACGGATTTATTGTGCCGAAAAAGTGGTAAAATAAAATCTCGTAAAATATTTTTTTTAGGGTACCTCCTGTACTTACACGTAAAGTGAGGATTTTTTTTTCTCGCGTACCCCTTCGTGTGGGGTATCATTAAATAGGCCTTTAAAAAATAATGATATGAGTAGTTTCCATTAACAGTTTTTGATAAAAAATTCGTTTGTGAAATATTAAGCTTTAAAGTGCTAAATTTTGCTCGTTTCGAGTGTCCCCCCCCCTCTACCAGCTAAACGGTTATGTTTGGGGGTGTGAAAAAATTCACAATAGTAGTATAATTATACTTATAACGAAGTTTAAAAGAAAATTATCAAGGCTTTACAACTTTACGAGTAATAGTCGACCAACTTATATAATGTACTTGGAAAATGTTTTCCTAATCTACCTATTGGGCGTTTTTCCATTAGACGGCACGGCACCGGCACGGCACCGGCATGGCCGTGCACCGGCACCGGCGCCGGGGCTTCGTTTTTCCACTGCACCGGTTCCTAACCGACCCGGCAACGGCACGGCACCGGCATGGCCTGCACCGGCACCGGCGCCGGGGTATCGTTTTTCCACTGCGCCGGTTCCTACACCGGCGCCGGTTCCTCAGCATGGTTTTATTTCTTACTAGCTGTGCCCGCGACTTCGTTCGCGCGGATGTCGGAATTTAACAATGTATTTTTTAGTGCGAAGCGCCTAATTCTCGCCACGTTTTTCAATATATTTGAATAACAATTCAAGAATATTTGATGTGTTTGATCGCCCTCTGTTGTTCAAAGGCAGTACCATTCAATTGCTACTGGATTAGAGTAATGAATGAAAAATGAATTAATGAAATAAAAAAATATTATGTTGATATAAATAATAAATAAAAATTTTATGTTTCATTTATGTAATTCATTGAATGACACACAAGAACATATATTTCTTCTAAAAAACAAAATAACATGATCATTAGACTTTCAGAAGTAAACAGGCTAAATTAACCTTATTACGAGCCACAAACCGAGTCTCACGCCCTCCGCCTCGCGTCTCCTACACGCCTGCGCACTCACACACGCACACGGCTACAATTCATACACACATTATGCACATTTGCCGGCCGGCACCGACTGGGAAGCTTGCTACCCCGGCGACGGCGACGGCGCCGGCAGGACTCAACGCCGGGCCGACGCCGGCGCCGGTAAGTGGAAAAGCGAGCCATACATTTTCATATATTCTTGCTTCCCCGGCACCGGCGCCGGTGCCGGCGCCGGCTAATTGAAAAACGCCAGGCCAGCACCGACTAGGAAGCTTATTACCCCGGCGCCGGCGACGGCGCCGGCAGGACTCATCGCCGGACCGGCGCCGGGCCGGCGCCGGCGCCGGTAGGTGGAAAAGCGAGCCATACATTTTCATATATTCTTGCTTCCCCGGCACCGGCACGGCGCCGGCGCCGTCGCCGGTGCCGGTGCCGTGCCGTCTAATGGAAAAACGCCCATTGTATCGGAGAACATGTTCTTCAACTGCAAATGTAAGTTTGTCAACTTTATTTTTACAGCTATAATAGGTATATTTTACGGTATGTTTTTTGGGGATAGGTAGGTTTTTATCGTCAACTATTTTTAACTAACTTAAAAAAAGGAGGAGGTTCTAAATTCGTCGTAATCTTTTTTCTTTTGTATTTTCCCTGATTTCTCAAGGACCCCTGGACCGATTTTGAAAATTCTTCTTTTTAAAATTAAATTCAGCGAATCAGTTTAGTTAGTTCGCATAAGTATTTTGATGGGCAACTACGGAACCCTACACCACAGTATAAATATCTACAGTAGTGGATCTCGGCCGCATGATAGAAATAAATACCTACAGCCGCGCGGTACGTAAACATGCGCTAGGGCTGTTCGATCCGACGCCCGTCTCTAGCATTTTAATTAGATTTGCCTACTTTCTGTATCTATTTAGTTTTGTGATTGTAAATATACTTTTCTTACATCAGTAAACAAATAAAATACTTTGTATATTGAATAGGAAGGATTTTAACACAAGCGTAAGTACCTACCGTATCATGATTCATTCAGAACTGTCTATAACTTACCTATTTCATTCGTTTCAGTAACTTTCCTTTAGTATATCCACTGTATTTATTAATTCAAATACCCTTTTTTTCGTTAGATAATAGAAAATATTTATCCATTAAAAAGTCACACATTATGTACCTACCTGCCAGCTACTAGTACTTAAGTATAATTATTTTATAGTCAGTACTTTTCAGAGTTTACAGGTATTTAAAAAAAAACTTATGACTGGATACGTTATTGACGAATTCATACACCCAAAAACAGCACAATATTTCCTACTCGTCATATTAAATTATGTCCATGAACTGATTTTGTTAAAAAAACAACACACCGTCCGTTCATCACTACGGTACGGCCGTGACTGTCAGCGCCCCGAGCGCGCCCCGACATCGAGTCACGTGGTATAGCTCGCGTTTCGTCCGTTTGTATGAAGATCAAATACTGTTAGATATTATTACCGTGCCTACACTGTGCGTGGCCCGACACGCACTTGGCCGGTTTTTTTTTTGTTAGAATGTTATGTGCGATAAAAAGATACGTTCTTTCATTATTTGCGAATCTCTCTTTAAATGCCTTCTATAGGTACGTTAAATAAGTTTCACAATATTGCATTGTGTGAATGCCGCGAATATTTGGAGGTTAAAACCTCCAAAATCAAAATAAGGCTCTCCTGCTTGCAACTCTACAGTCTGCAATTCAACAAAGTTTTGCCAATAAATCTCCGCTTGGCACCGTTCACAAAAGTTTTACTCCCCAAACTTTCACACAATTATTATCAGCTACTAAAGCTGAAATTCTTTGCCAAAATAATATATTATTATGTGCAATTTGTAATATGAAATTTATCGCAAAAAATACGGATCTGTGAGCACTTAACTTACCAAAACGTACGAGTTCGTAGGCGACTGCAGACAGCAGCATGCGGCAGTAGTAAAGTTGCGACATGTTGCAACGTCAACATTTGCTGATGACACAGCAATTTTGACTAGTAACCAGGATCCCACTATTGCTTCACAAACCCTGCAAAAAGGTCTAGACAAAATATCAGACTGGCTCGAAAAGTGGCGAATAGCAGTCAGCCCATCTAAGTTTTACGCTACGCAAAGGCAATTGTCCTCCAGTAAAGCTAAATAATAATTTTCTACCACACAAAGATTGTGTGAGGTACTTAGGACTACACCTTGATCGCCGCTTAACATGGAGGCAGCACGTGAAGGCCAAGAGAGATGAGCTCAACTTGCGCTACAAAAACCTGCTCTGGTTATTGGGGCGGAGCAGTAAATTATCAACAGACAACAAGCTCCTTATATATATAACCACTTTAAAGCCTGTCTGGATGTACGGCATCCAGCTATGGGGGAGCTGTAGCAACTCTAATATTTCCATCATACAGCGAATGCAAAATATGATTCTGAGAACTATATACAATGGGCCTTGGTTCATTACAAATAATGAAATACACAAATACTACACATGAACTCTGTGAAAGACGAAATCTCGACCATAACCAAAACATACATGGAAAGGCTGGTGAGGCATCCAAATGAACTTGCCGCTGGGTTGACAAGACGCTCGTATCAAAAACGTCTCAGAAGAAAAGACATTTTGTCTCTACCCTCTTGAGTAACATAAATACATGTTACGCCTATGAGTAGTTGCTCTCGCTGGAGATCACACTCTCACTGCCAAATTTCACTTACCACATCTGTTTAAAGTACCTACTTATGACTGATTGCAGATATTCAAGACAATAAAAAAAAAAAAATGTTGCAACGTCAGTTCACAACGTCACGTCGCGTCGCTTCGTAATACGTGGCTCGCAGGTTGCCGTATCTACTTGCAAATAAGAGCAACGTCGATGACTCTGGTTCTTTGACGAGTACCTTAAGGAAGAAACTCCCGCTATCTTTTTTAAAAAGAGTGTTTTGGCAATCATGGGAAAATTTCTCTAAGTTAGTAGTCCGTATATTTCCACTGCACCACACAAAAAGTCGTTACTTGTGTTTATTTGGGAACATACATTGTGCAGGAATGAGGTCGCTCAGTTTCGTTTACATTTCGGTTCGGCTGTAATGAGTGCCTTGCTCGGGAAACTGTACCGTATTCATAGTGCGACCTTTGTTTAATTTGGTATAGATCTTATGGCGCTCCCTCACCGCGAGCATTCAACTGTATTGGAACGTTACAGATTTGAGTATTTCATCGGTAAGGGAGAACAATCGAGCATCACAATGTGCACCTTGCATCAAATCTATATAGAGAGTGCGCGAATGCTTGTCAGTCAGGGGGGTAATATTGTAATGTAATGCTCAAATTCGAATCGAAAAATGTTACATTATACGCGAATGCTCCCGGTGAGGGAGCGCCTTTAAGATGATTGAATATGTTTCGTTGTTTAGATTAGTTATGCTAATACATACATAAAATTGTGCTGTTTTTCTAGTAGTGTCTAGTAGTAGGATAGGCCGAAAATACAGACCGCTGCATCATACGATCTTGTGACTAGATAGCCTTTTGCTTCGCCCAAGTACATCTATTTATAGTCTCAGTAAGAAGAGATGCCACGAATGTTCGGCTACTAATAGGTATTTGGCGTATTCTATTCTGCCATCGGATATTGGATATTTGGTGAAATCACTATTCGTGGCATCTCTAGTTTCGAGTAGGTAGTTCTCACCTGACCTTTTTGAAGAGCATCAACAATATGTCAGCCAGACCTTCTAGGGTATCCTGTTATTCAATAGCACGGTGTTGTACTCGTAATAATAATATATGCTCAAATGAAGACATAGTGTAGCTTTGTCGTTTTTAAAAAGTTATTCCGATATTGTTCTGATGTCGCACACGTGCCACTGGCCACAACCACAAAACGCCGCCACCGACATATTTCTTGTAGTTTTCATGTATTTTATTTTTTATATAGACTCGCCGCACACGTTTGACGCCGGTGGCCGCCACACGCTACAATCGGCGCCGCCCGCTTCTTGTGGCCCGTACCGGCTACTAAACGTCGCTACAAAACGCCACCACACGCCGCCACACGCGCGATTCCGCACCCCTCTCTCTCTTACCTCAGTGATGCATTGGTTAAAAAAGTAGTAGGTAGCTAGCGACCACAAGTGATATTATTTTTTTATTAGCCAGTGCTGTCCCAAAGTTAGACAAAGACCTTACGCAATGTCTTCCAGGACCGATATGAAGAGGCAGCATAAATGCCTCTTCGAATCAGATAAAATACCTACACGAATATTTATCTTATCGTTACAAATAAAATGTTAGAATGGATGGATGAACACTTTTATGATACCTACCGTTTATCACCGGTGTTACGTTTCCATGGAAAAATCTAGTTTAAAATGAACAACATCTTTAACTGTTAATGAAAGTTCAGACTATGAATATGATACATGCATGCCGAGTTCACATTTCGTATTGTGGCTGCAATAGAGCACATTCCGACTTCCAACCTGCAATGTTTATATTTAAAGTTGGCCAAAGTTCCCGTCAAGACCCGCACACACAGTGTCTAAAACAACTGAGTCGTAAAACAATACGTTCAGTTTTTTTATCAGTTGCAAAGTTCTGAAGACTTTTGCAGGTGAATTTCAATTAGGTAGAATAATACTGTGCTTTTCAGATCTTGTTTTCTTTACATCAGTTGAAGGAACAAGTATTTTTAAATAAATTAATATTTACTGATATTGCATAAAAACTCATAAGTAAAGGCTCGTGACATCAGAGCTACGTAAAATTAACTTAGAAGTGACGTATTGTGAATGTAAAAGCATGTTATCTTCATCAACTTTGGTTTAGGACTTATTTTATATCTTGTGATATAAAGTTCAAATTAATTTCTAATTGACGATTTTTTTTTGGTAAGAAGTTATATTTTTCTCAGTCATCTTGTCAATAGTAACAGTTTTCACCAAAATGGAGGAAAATATTGTTATTTAAGGTGGAAATCAGCCTGTACCTGCTTAATATTTCCTGAAGGGCTACCGACGGGCCTCCTTTCTTTGTCCGAAGAAATCGACCATAAACGACGTTCGGCCCACTATTAGATGTGATATGAATTTTTTGATTTCACGATATCCCTTTTTCCCTGGCGTTGATATCCTTTACAGTTCTCAAGTACCGTTTTTACCTTTAATACCGCCACTTTATATGTTATTTCCTGCCATTCTTGCTTTCAATCGAAAATAATATTTGATAGAGAAAAAGTCATGTTTTTGTTTGTATGTTTGTTTGTTATTAATAAACTCAAAATTTGTTCACCTGTCAAAAGTAATATTATATAATACTAGCACTTCGCCCGCGACTTCGTCCGCGCGTATTTGTACCATTTCCTCTGTGAATTCTACTCCCAGCCCTCCTTATGGTATACTTTTAGGAAATCCAAATCAATATCCAAAAAAAGTCTATCACTCCCAAAACCAACCCTTCAGCAGGTCGGATTTCTCAAAATCCCGTGTGAGGTAGAACCTAAGTCTTAAAAACCCATAAACAAAATTTTAACTTCTATCAAAAATAAAGTCAGGTCTTAGTGAGCATCTACGTCCTAAAAACCCCTATGCATATTTGACACTCCCCACACTTGTAATAACAAAGTTTCATGCGAACTAACAACCCCGAAAACATCCCCTTAGGAGTGGAATTTCAGAAAATCCCGACATAGGCAGGCCTACGTCTTAAAAAAAGTCCCTGTGTAAAATTTAAAACTCCTATCTATCAACCCCAAAAACAACCCTAAGGGTGGTAGCTAATTTCGCAAAATCCTATCTAGCCTTTGTCAAACAGGCAGGCGAAAGCGAGGCGATCCGATTCCGATCCGATTCCGAGGCGAATGCGAAGCGAAGGGAGACGTCAAACTGGGTGCAGCGAACCGACGTTTTGTATGAAGCCAGTACCGAATTTATAGCGATCCGAAGGCGAAGCGGAGCGTTTTTGTTACGTCATGTATGGAAATATGAAGCGATATCGCGCCGAAACTGAGACCACGTCAAACAGAAAGGCGTGCCCGCGAAGCGAGGTGTGGCAGTTGTATTAGCTGGCTTTATAAGAACGACGTCAAACAGAGCAAATACGGGAAAGCGAGACCGAAGCGTGCACGTTGTTTGTGTTGCCAGATTTTTCTTTTTCTTCAGTTTCTTTCTTGTAACATCGATAATTTATTGAGAAATTTCACAGAGAAAACAGTTTGAATTCTTTTTATTAGATAAGGTGCGCTAATCGATGAAATCGACTCAGGTTTTTCAAGTTTTCTTCGCGTGGTACAGACGCCAGCAAATCAACCTACAATATTACCCAATTGGCATCGGCTGGCTTTTGCCTGGTCCACTAAAACGCCAGCTGATGTCATCACTGGTTACCACTGTCAAAAATGCAGTTGAAGTGGTGTAAATGCTGTATATTTCACGCCTTTTGAGGGTCTCAGCAACCACAGCAAAAGCGACAGCACAGCCACTGTGCTTGCAATATAAGATAGCGCAACGGTGTCGACACAAATACCGCCACACACCAAAGGCCCACCCGCCTTCCAATATCCCAACGTCATGTCGTCTGGTCTCTTCCCATCGTCAGGAACTGAGCCGTTAGGTCCTAAACCTGTAGGTAAGTCGGCGCTGGCTGGTAGTGGCCCTTTTGCAACCCTCTAATATAAAAATACTTATCAGGTATACTATGTAAAAATAAAAACAACATTTTTAAAATTGTTTATTTAATCATCTTTATCAACAATATCGAGGAATCCTGCCCATACAGTAATATTTTGTTAATGTCTAAAACATTACCAAAGGTACTATTTTTTGGCAATAATTATGTCTCTTGAAGTACCTACTGAACTGAATAATTTTAACTTTTAAATAGATAATTATTATGACAATCGCGTTGTTTCCAAATAGGTCATTCTCCAAGAATCCATTGATTAATAATTCTAAGGTATCGTGTGGCAAAGTCTTGTCAATCAATCATCTTCCTCCATTAAACCCTCCGTTCGAATAGGGTACTTTTCCCAGAGATAAGACTCTCGTCTAATTCCATGTCCTCATCTTCAACACAAATACTGATACTGATTAGAGCGAAGCTTCTATGCAGCTCAGAGAGGCATAACAAAGTGTTTAATGAATTTGGCATCCATATTCTTTTCTCTTCAAAGTTAGAATGAACAGGCTTTTTCTGGGTTAGCTCGCTCCATCGTAGGCTTCGTCTCAGTCACCTTTGCCTAGCTATGCTATTCTCAATAAGCACAGCATAAATCACATCGCTGGATCCACAATGTGTTTTTGGACGTGACACAACGACTCTCACCGTTCGCACCTCACGATTGGTTAGGGATTTAACCAAAACCTTTAAAAAAAGTTTTAATATACTTAAAATTAACATAATATTATTTAAGACATATTAGTGACAGCACTAGTGACAAACAAAATAAAGAGTAATACATTCATAGAGAAAAATTGTAAAGAGTTTCTATATATCAGTCTCCCGCACTAATATGTAAAATAAAGGCTTATTCAGACCTGAGCGATATTCGCTGCCGCTGTGGGTAGAGGTACATACCGCGCGGGTTTCGCTCAGGTATTTAGTATCAAGTACCGTGGCTAGAGCGACCTGAGCGATATTCGCTGCCGCTGTGGGTAGAGGTACATACATACCGCGCGTTATTCTACCCACAAGAATAGCGAAATCCGTTTTGGTGTGAACAGTAATATTACCGCATACCCGCTGGGTTTTCTCTGACGCAGACGGTAGCGAATACCGCTTAGGTCTGAATAGGCCTTTAAATCATTTAAAAATTGTGGTTGTCTATGTATGCACAGAATACTTAATAATACTACGTACAGAAGAGTCACTTCCCAAAAACAGTCAAACAAACGTAAAATCTTTGCTCGAGAGAATAAAGTACATTTTAACTGGCGTCAAGATTGCACACCTACTTTTAAAATAGCCTAAGATAGCGAATAATAAAAGTGGTCCCTCAATCCTCACCTCTACTAACATAAGTGCATGTATTAGCTGCTAGACGAGAGGATTATCAGAAAGTCTATATAGTGTACTTAACTTTTAGTAAAAAGTTACTACTAAAACATAGTTATCTAAAATGGAGTATTTCTCACCTCTTAGCTGAGATAATATAATTCACACACAATTCGGTTTCAGGGCTGGACTATCCACTGAGAGTGGTATTTTATCTCTTAAGCATACCGTCAGGTATTATACGGAGAGAAAGACGCCGATATATGCCTGTTTGACGTCCGACGTCAACCGCGAAGCGGTGCTCCGTCGACATTTTCTGGTCATTTGACATTGAATTGAAAATAAAACGGTAGTGTATTTAGTGATATTTTGACTTTTAACATTTTGCTGTGCAATCAGTAATTTTGATGGGAATTCGGAATCTTATTGCATAGCAAAAGGATATTTTTTGATTTGCGTTTAAATACTACCCATTTATGTGTGTACGTGTACGTAATGAATAAAACTGAAAAACTAAAACCGATTCAAATAATCTTGTTTTGAATTTGTTAAAATTTTTATTTTATCCACAATAAATCTTTCTTACGGACTTTATTTTGTTTTTTTTTTAAGCTAAAAAAAGCAAATTTCGCTTGCTTCTTTCTCTTCTTCGAGGGCCTGGTGGACTTGAGTATTTCATTTCAGTTTGATACCTCCACGCGTTCCTGAGAAAAAGGGTCTTGACAGATGGACAGGCGGACACCAAAGTCAAATCCCTAGTACATGATCTTATGTTTCCACTTAAATTAAAAAGGTGTACAACGTATCGAAATGCCTCTATGGCGTTTTTGGAATAAAAAAAATCGTATCTTTATATTTATATTGGTTGAATATCTCCCCCGCCCGGTCTGTAATTTTGTGTTACGATATTATTTATTTTCTTTAGGTATAAAATACTGTCTTTATGAAAAGCTATCATCTGTTGATAAATCTCGTTGGGGCCTGCTAGATAGACATACACAAGAACTTTTAGACAAGTTTTTATTTACTCCTACCCAAAAATGGCATAAAGCTTAGCTTAAAGGCCTTGAAGTCGTAACCAAAAATTAATGAAAAAAAATAGTGATACCGTAAACATGTCACAAATTGACATCTATTGATATTGCCTAGATAATTCTTGATTTCATGTTTTGTTTTGTTGATTTTCCGTGATTGTTTACTAATCGACCGACTGCGTAAAGTAATGAACTAATATGCAACAAGAAAATGTGCAGCCATTGTGTGTGTGCACATACTTAGTTTTCTAAAAAACCACAGTATGCGATTAAAACTAGGTTTTGAAAATAATATTCAGACATTTACCTACTGTTGACCAAACACAACTTGTATTTACATTTGTGACTGTATTAAGACTTTACCAGTTCTCAAGACACGGTTAACGGATTATTCGAATACTGGATTGGTCCACCTATAAAGGAAAACAATAAGTTATATTTTCATTGAGGAGGTACCAAGTATCTTTGATTTGCATTGAAAAAGTTGAGGCCCAGCCGTCGTTTTGTTGAAGATGAGAACAGTACGACATCAAACAGAGGATTAAATGATGATATTTTGAATGCCACGACTTTGTGTTACGATATCTTTGCATTAATCAATTGACTGTTGAAGTATGGCTTCACTAATATTAATTTATCAATTCCAGTCCTATTTTGGAAACAATAATGCTATTATCATAATCATGTGATTGAACATACATTCGTGCGTATTCTGAAAAAAAATTGTAATGTGTGTTTTGTACGGTTAAAACACATCAACAAAATGTTAAAGAGCAGGGGTTTCATGATATCGTTGTTATAGATAATATCACAATAAAATAATTGAATAATAAGTTGTTTGATTTTTACACGGTGCACCTATTGGGCGTTTTTCCATTAGCCGGCCCGGCAAAAATAGCAAAAATGTATGAAATGGTATGGCTCGCTTTTGCACTGCCAGCGCCGGCCCCGGCGCCGGTGCCATGCCGGCAAATGGAAAAGCACCCATTAGATACGTTACTTTTTATAAAGAGGATAGCAAACGAATAGGTACGGAATGCGTTACTAGGTACCTGGTCCTCATAATTATATTTTATTTTGTAAAAGTGTTGTCGCAGCACTGTTGCCTGCTGCTGCACCTGACCAGTAGTGATATGTCTCTTATCAACATTAAAATACAAATTACAACAACAAAATGTATTTATAGATTTCTTACATAAATAGCTATATTTAAAAGATATTTGTACGCGTTATTCACTCAAGCCGCATGAAAATACATCCGTTCATGATCTTCGTTCATTACACGGATTGTTCTTGTGAGAGGTGTTTTGGCCAGTATGTTGGGCCTGGCCACCGGACACAGCAAGCAGTGGCGCGTGCCAATTAACGCCACCACAACAGCTTCCTCAGCATCACTCCCGGGCTATATGCTTAGCAGTAGCTTTACCACATATGCACCAGTTAAATTCCGTGGGCATCCTGAGCTTGTCGTCAATATCTAGCGTGATGACCAAACAGATTTCACCAGAAGCGTTCGCTCCACTCATCCTCGGTCAAGATATGATGCACGTCCTCGATTATTCCACATTTCTCACAAAGCAGAACAGCTAATTTGTAAATAATATTAGTTTTTAAATCGGCATGACAGTGTGTGTCACTGTGGCACTGTCAAGTTTCGGATTCGCTTCGGATTCGCTTCGGAAACGCCTCGCTAACGCTTCGCTTAGTTTTATGTTTGACGTCGTGCATACAAAGCCAGCCATTACTAATAGTTCGGCAACGCTTCGCATTCGCCTTCGCCACGCCTCGCTGAGTTGTAATATCGCCAACGCCTTCGGATCGCTAACGCTATCGCATCGCTTTCGCGTTTCTATGTGACTGGATTCAAACAATTCCCTATATTACAAATGAAAACGCTTCGCTTCGCTTTCGGCACGCCTCTCTGTTTGACAATAGCTTAAAGCTAAAGTAATAAAAAAAAAAATAGTATCGAAAGTTACTAACTACTCTAAACTTCATACAAACTTTCAACACCAAAACAACCCCTTAGGGGTCGAATTTCGCAACACCTCGTCTCAGTGAGCATCCACGTCCTAAAAAGAATCCCCATGCAAAATTTGAAGCTTCTAGTAACGAAGCCCTTTCATATTAAACATATATTATTTACCCCAAAAACAACCCCCTAGGAATAGAATTTCGCAACATACCGTCTTAATAAGCACCTACGTTTTTGAAAGAACCCTAATGAAAAATTTGAGACGCCTAAAAACAATCCTTACGGGTCGTTTTTCGCAAATTCCCGTCGTAAGTAGCAGTACATCATAATAATGAACCCATATGCAACATTTAAAACTCCTAATATTTGTAGTAACTCTGTTTCATACAGACTATCAACCCCAAAACAACGCTTTAGAGGAGAAAATTCGCAAAATCCTGTCTTAGTGAGAACCTACGTAATTAAACGAATCCCCATGCAAAATTTGAAACCTCAATCTATCAACACCTAAAACAACCCCTTAAGATTTGAATTTTGAAAAACCCCGTCTTAGGTACTGTACGTCCTAAAAAGAACCTATCAACCCCAAAAACAACCCCTTAGGGGTGAAATTTCGCAAAATCCCGTCTTAGTGAGCACCTAAGTCTCTAAAAGAATCCCCATGCATTTGAAACCTGTAACTATCAACATCAAAAACAACCCCTTAGGGTTCGAATTTCGAATCACCCCGTCATAGTAAGCATCTGAGTCTTAAAAATAAACCCTATGCAAAATTTGAGACTTCTAGCACTTGTAGTAACGAAAGTTTCATACAAAATTTCAACACCAAAAATCACCCCTTGGGGGTCGAATTTCGAAAAACCCGTTTCGCTAGTAGCACCTACTTCCTTAAAAGAACCCGCATGCAAAATTTCAAACTCCTAGTACTTGTAGTAAAAAAGTTTCATACAAACTGTCAACCCCAAAAACAACCCCTTAGGGGCGTAATATCGCAAAATCCGTTCTTAGCGGGTACCTACGTCCTAAAAAGAACCCCTGTGCAAAATTTTGAACCCTTAGCACTGATAGTTTCCGAGCTTTCGTGTCCTATGAGTGAGTGACCTTTTGCTTTTATATATATAGATTGAGTATTTTGTTTAATTTCAACCTGAGCCCTTATCACAAGATTTTTGTATTTTATGTACAGCGTACATACTTGAAAATTTCCTACTGCTTTTCTTGTGTTGAATTGTGAAAAAGCACCCCTATAGTGTCCGAACGACGAAGTCGAGTTTCATCATCATCATTATCATCATCAGCCGGAGAGCGTCCACTGCTGAACATAGGCCTCCCCCTTAGACTGCCAGGCCGAACGACAATTTGCCACTTGCATCCATCGGCTGCCCGCGACCCTCACGATGTCGTCGGTCCACCTAGTGGGAGGCCTGCCTACGCTGCGTTTTCCGGTCCGTGGTCGCCACTCAAGAACTTTTCTTCCCCATCGGTTGTCGAAGTCGAGTTTACGTCACAAAAATTGTTGTTGGGTAGGTACTGCTGGTTTAATGTTGAAGTTTTTGTGGACGGACGTATGGATGGATTTTTGCGACTCTTTCCCGCAAAAGAAGGTGATAAGATTTGTACAAAATTTGGTACACAGATAGTTTATAACCTGGATTAACACTTCATACTTTTTTTTCCCGATGTACTTACCGATTACATAAATTCACGCGGACAACGCCGCGGACAAAACTTAATACCTATATAAATATCTTTCATCATTTTATACTAAGTATTTATTGCGAAGTCTTTGTTCATTCGAGGACGTTTTCGGGCTCAATAGAAAGCTTTTACCTTTTTTATACCCATTTTCAGGACACCGCGGTCATTTTATAGGATTAATAGAAAAGATAGATTATTGAATCAGATAGCTTTAAGAGCTTAAATAAATTGAATTGCCGGTTCGAAAATTCCGTGAAATATAGAAAATGTATGAGTAGGAGCGAGCCTGTATTGTATTATAAATTACCTTTATAAGAAAACTAGCGACCCGCCCCGGCTTCGCACGGGTGCATTGCTGATTCTAAATACACTACTGAAAAACTGTGAACGTTCTCTTGCCGCACCGGGCGGCCGGCCGGTACCGCCGCAAACGCTACGTCCCGCAATTTTTAAATTTGTAATATCTTCGAAAATATTCACTTAAGAGTGGGTATTATGCCAGGAAAAAATCAGATTTCACCCTCGCGTCTCACATGCCTCTGCTCTAGTACCAATAACAACCACGGGCGCTGTGACGACGCGCTCTGCAAAACTTCTTTGAAAAAACAAAACAACTACAGTGCCACAGTCTAACATTATGACAGTAGGTACGACTCGGCTTCATAGGCGGGGTACACACGGACGCGGTAGGGCTGCCTGCTTACAGTATTTTAATTTAGTGGAAATTATTTCTAGTTAATTTAACTGACTTCAAAAAGAAGTAGGTTATCAATTCGACGGTATGTTTTTTTTTTGTGTGTTTGTTACGCGATTACTCCGCCAATATTGTGGACCGATTTTCAAAATTCTTTTTTTGTTCGAAAGGAGATACTTCTGAAGTGGTCCCATTGTCACCATGTCAGGATATAATGATTGATACTGGAGAAATCGAGGGCAACCCTCAAATTTTGTAGGCCTACACATCGTTTTCCGCAAATTTTATGAAGTAATTTAGGTATTTGCGTATGGTGATCATCATCTCATGTAGCTGAGCTGATGATGGAAGGTACAACTCCTCTAGTAAGGACTTGGCATCGACTGATTTAGTAAATTATGTTTGTGTTCGCATATCTCCGGAACTACAAGTCCGATTTAAGTAATCCTTTTTTAGTTTTACTTCGTATCGTTCAACTTAGGGAATACTTCAAGTTTCAACAAAATCGGTTCAGTAGTTTTCGAGATAGGGAATGAATGAAAGAGATGTTAACGATGTTATTACCGGTGTTACGGATTACAAAATTCTAGTGCACAAAAATGATATACATATTTTACAAGAATTGTAGTTGAATATTTAAACTAAAAAAATAAAAACTTTTTCAAAAAAAAAAACAATCACAAAAAAGGGTAAAATATCCTACAAAACTTTTCTTTCGGAAGTCGGTGGCAAAAAAGACTATGAAATTAATAAAAAAAAGTCACCGACTTCCGAAAGAAAAGTTTTGTAGGTTATTTTACCCTTTTTTGTGGTTGTTTTTGTATTCATCATCATCATCATCATATGAGCCGTAAGACGTCCACTGCTGAACATAGGCCTCCCCTTTGGACTTCCAGTAGGACCGGTTGTAAGCGGCCTGCATCCAGCGTGATCCTGTGGCCTTCATAAGATCGTCTGCCCACCTAGTGGGTGGACGTCCTAAGCTGCGCTTGCCGGTGCGTGGTCTCCATTCGAGAACCTTACGGCCCCATCGGCCATCAGTTCTGCGAGCTATATGGCCTGCCCACTGCCATTTCAACTTGCTGATTCGTTGGGCTATGTCGATTACTTTGGTTCGTCTACGAATCTCCTCATTTCTGAGTCGATCGCGCAAAGAGACTCCGAGCATAGCCCTCTCCATAGCTCGTTGGACTATACTGAGCTTACTAATGAGGCCCATAGTAAAGGACCACGTTTCGGCGCCATAGGTCATCACTGGTAACACACATTGGTCGAAAACTTTCGACTTGAGGCACTGAGGTATTTTGGACGAGAAAACATTACGCAATTTCCCGAACGCTACCCAGCCGAGTTGGATTCGGCGGTTGACCTCTTTCTTGAAATTGGACCTACCTAGCGCGATGGTTTGTCCCAGGTAGACATACGAGTCAACAACTTCTAGAACCGAGTTCCCAACTGACAATGGGGTGGGCACAACATGGCCATTACACATTACTTTTGTCTTGTCCATATTCATTTTAAGACCCACCTGTTGGGAAACTCTATTGAGGTCGCCGAGCATCGTGCTGAGATCTTCCATCGATTTTGCCATGACAACAATATCGTCGGAAAATCGAAGGTGGGTGATGTACTCGCCATTAACATTGATGCCGAGTCCTTGCCATTCTAGGAGCTTGAAGGCGTTCCTCCGGGCTTGAAGGCCTCTTTTTAATGGAATCGCCTTCGAACTCTGCTCCTGTACTCGGACCGACATAGTGGCATTATTGTACAAGCACCTAAGCACTTCGATGTACCGATAGTCAATACGGCATCGTTGGAGAGATTCAAGCACTGCCCATGTCTCCACCGAATCGAAGGCTTTTTCATAGTCCACAAACGCTAAACACAAGGGCAAGTTATACTCTTCGGTCTTCTGTATAACTTGACGCAGCGTATGTATGTGGTCTATGGTACTGTAGCCTTTTCGGAAACCGGCTTGTTCGGGAGGCTGGAAGTCATCAAACCTGCGGTCGAGACGGTTCGTGATAACCCTCGAAAACAACTTATAAACGTGGCTCAAGAGCGAGATGGGTCTGTAATTCTTCAATAAGGTGTTGTTACCCTTCTTGAAGAATAGAACCACCACGCTCTTGTTCCATGCTTCTGGCGTTGTACCCTCGAGCAAGACGGAGTTGAAGAGCTTCTGAAGGACTTTAAGTACTGGTGTTCCACCCGCTTTCAGAAGCTCTGAAGTGATTCCGTCTTCACCCGGCGCCTTATTGTTTTTTAGCTGATTAAGGGCCATCCTAATCTCGTACAGGCTGATGTCCGGGATGTCTTCGGTATAGTGTCGGGTCAATTTGGCTCTTGGGTCTTTGGCCGCGCTGCTAACAGGTTTTGTGACCGAAGCGTATAGCTGTCCATAGAACCTTTCGACCTCCTCCAATACCTCTGCTATGGTCGACGCTTTAACTACCGTCTTCTCGTTTCAACGTTGTCAGCTGGCTTTGCCCAATAGACATATCTCTTGCGAACACTTTAGAGCCTTTGTTACGCTCAATCGTCTCTTTAATGTGGTTGGCATTAAAGAGGCGTACATCGTGCCGCAAGGATTTAGAAATTTGTCTATTGAGCTGCCTGTATGACTCGGCGTCACCGGAAGTCTGCAGTCTTAAAGAGCGTCGTTCAGCCATGAGGTTTAGAGTGTGGTCGGAGAGTTTTTGAGGTCTATTTGCACGACGGGCTCTAAAGTACTTAGAGCCCACCGTTTGGACAGTTTCTACGAACCTGTTATTGATCTCGTCCACTGACGCTGAATTTTCCAGGCAGTCGAAGCGATTAAACAACTCGAGTTGAAAGCCTTCGGGGTTTTGGATAGAGGCGCGAGTAGGTCGGAGCGTGGACTTTATCAGATTGGACCTTTCAAGTTTTACGTTAATATTCAACGTGCCTCTGACCATTCGGTGATCGCTTCCGGTTTTTATCCTGTGAATCACTGAGACATCATTGAATATTCGTTTCTTGTTGGTCATGATAAAGTCTATCTCATTTCTCGTGGAACCATCGGGACTTATCCAGGTCCATTTCCTGTGAGGCGGCTTCTGAAAGAAAGAGTTCATCATAAAGAGTCCCTCTTTCTCCAGGAAATCAGCCAGTCTCTGTCCCCGGGGGTTCCGTTGCCCATATCCAAATTGCCCCACCTTCAGCTCATCATCGTTTTTACTGCCCAGCTTTGCGTTGAAGTCCCCCATTACAACAGTGAAGTGGGTTTCGGACGTATGTATGGCTCTACTGACGTCCTCATACCAGTGTTGGGCAAATTTTAATTCAATTAACAATTAAAAACTAACAATTAATCAATTGTAATTGTGAAAAATACAATTAACAATTATTTAATTGTTAACTGTAGCAGTAACAATTAACAATTAATTAATTGTTAGTTGTGGTTTTTACAATTAACAATTAATTAATTGTTAGTTGTGGTTTACTACAATTAACAATTAATTAATTTTCAATTGTTTTGGGAATTTTAATTAAAAACTAACAATTAAAAAATGCTGCTGTATAATATACAGCCAGTTTATATAAATATTTAATATACCTATGAGCAGGGTGAGACTGATAAACTGTCAGACTCTATCAGATTGACAGACTGATCTACACTGTCCGGCTGATAAACTGCCAAACTCGGTCTGACTGTCAGACTGATAAACTGTCAGACTCCGTCAGACTCTCGGACTGTCATAATCAGTCATTATAGTACCCCCCCACCCCCACCTATTCCTGTAGTAATACACATGTTGGCAACAGATAAAAGACAGATTAGACTAATTTCGTTTTGATACATAAAGTTAATTGTTAGTTTTAATTGTTTCAAAAAAAAACTAAAAAAATTAATTGCAATTATTTTAATTGCGAGTTACAATTGACATACGTTAATCAAATTAATTTAATTGAAAGGTGCAATTAAAGTTTAATTGCAATTAAATTTAATTGTAATTAAATTAATTGCAATTACTTTTTTAGTCAATTAACAAGACAATTGACAAATTAATTGATTAATGCCCAACACTGCCTCATACATAGTCTCCACTTCATCATCTTGGTGTGACGAGGTTAGTGCGTACACTTGAATGACCTTCAGCGAGTATCTCTTGGATACTCTGAGTATTAGGTATACGACCCTGCTCGAAACACTTTCGATGGTAATTATGTTGTTAACGAGGGACTTGTGAACGAGAAAGCCGACACCACCTTGAGACAGATGGTCGCCCTCCCGGTAGTAGAGTAGGTTACCTGATTTTAGGATTATCGTGTCCTCGCCCTCTCTACGGACTTCAGCTAACCCCACTATATCCCAGTGCAACCTCCTCAGTTCCTCTTCCAGCTCAACAATTTTCTCGTCTACCCTCAAAGTGCGTATATTGTGTGTTACCAGGGCCAATTTTCGTTTGGGGTGGTAGCCGGGCGTCTGCCGGTGATTCTTCGCACCCCCTGCTCTGCCGTTACCGTGGTCGCTACCGTAACCAGGAATAGCGGAGCTGCCGGGAACTGGGGGCCTGGTCTTTTTGGTGTCACTCATTTTTAAAGGGGGGGGGTTTTTGTATTATAAATATGTATTACATTATTTTCAATTTCAAGTTGCGAATGGTGTAGAAGTGTTCAATAAATATGTATAATAAACATTCCATTCAATGTATCACGTTCATGGAACATTGGGCTTAGATTGTTTATGATCGTTTAGAATTACATCAGAAAGACGTATACATAGCTGAACAAAAGCCTCCCCACTATACCGCGACGCTGAAAGACAACCGCCACTTGGATGCATTTGTTGCCCGCGACTCTCACGATGTTGTCGGGCAACCTAATGGAAACCCCGCTTTTAGTTGTATCGCTATTTTGAGAGAATTTGCTATTTTGAGAATTAGGCTTATACGAGAATCTACCAACATAAGAACTTGCCACCTTGCAACTACTCGTATATTTGCGCGGCCTTGTTGCCATTTTATGGGAATTGAGCATTCTGGTCTTCGACTGCTGGCCTTTAAGAGAGACTAAAGCCTGATTTACATTACGAAACTAGTTGCATGAAAGTACTTTCATGACACTACTTTCACCAGTAATTTCACGTGTAAACGTTCAGTTTTACAATGCATGCATTACTTTCGTGACACTGAATTACTTTCGTGCTATGCGCATATTTTTCGTGAAACTAGTTTCATGCAACTAATCAATCAAATCAATCAAAACAATCATGTAAATACGACGCGAAAGTAGTGTCGCGACAGCACCTGCGCTGAGAGGACGTGTGGTATTTGAAATTAAAATGATTTTTACCCATACGAAAGTAATTTGCATAGCTTTTAGGATCATCTGCTAATTCAGAGATTAACTGTGTTGCACCCGGATGCTTACTAAAGACGTTGGTGGATTTATCAACGTCTTTTTTCCGAGACAAATTTTATATTTTATCATTTCTACAGCGACGCTTTGCATCTTAAATGAAATACAGCTTTGATCTTGACAGGGCCAGTATCTCCGCGATACTGGTAATTTCACGACACTAAAATTTAAACGAAAGTACTTTCACATGTGCTGAAACAAGTTTCACGAAACTAGTTTTATAGATAGATAGATAGATAGAATACACTTTATTGCACACCAAAATTGTTACATAAAACGGTTTTACAATATTTCAAATTCTATGGTAACAAAGGCGGTCTTATCGCTAACAGCGATATCTTCCAGACAACCTTTACATGAGCTGTATGAATCTAAAATAAAAAATATGGAGGTAGTCAGTGATGCACATAAATGTAAATGTGTATGTGTTTTATCATGCATGACACTACTTTTGTAATGTAAATCCGGCTTAAGAGTCACTCAACGAGCAATGGAAAGAGCTTTGCTTGGAGTTTCTTTGCGGAATAAAATCCGAAACATGGATATTCGGCGAAGAACCAGAGTCACCGACGTAGCTCATAAAATTTGCAAATTGAAGTGACAATGGGCAGGCCACATTTCTCGTAGAACTGATAATCGATGGGGAAGAAAAGGTCTCGAGTAGCGACCACGGACCGGAAGACGCAGAGTAGGCAGGCCTCCCACTAGGTGAAACGACGACATCGTGAGGGTCGCGGGCAGCCGATGAATGCAAGTGGCGAATTGTCGTTCGGCGTGGCGGTCTAAGGGGGAGGCCTATGTTCAGCAGTGGACATCTTCCGGCTGATGATAAGCATTCTGCTCCTAAACCATAATAATATTATAACGTTAAAATACGAGTATTTGTGTCCTACTAGACTTAGCATGGCGATGTTTGAAATAAATGTGTTTGTGTTTATAAGTATGTAACATGAATAAATCTATACAAAAACAAATCATCATTTATTTTAAGCCGACCTCATTATACAGTAATAAAAAATACCCGACCAGCAGAACAATTGACATACTGCTTATTTAGCGCGCATGTGGCAAAAGAAATTTCAAAAAAATGGTCTTCGGCTATTTGAAATTATTTCAGTCTTAAAATATTTTAGCTCTCGTATTTTTGTTGTATTATGTGTTGTTTCTCTGATTATATCAACAAAAATATTATTATTTTAATGCCGCCGGGCGCGGTGCAAACTGTCATAGTCCTCCCGTCTCAATAGAGCGGCGCCGACTGGCAGGTGAAACAAAATGATGCCTGAAGCTAGAACCCGCGCCGCGACAAAAGTCGTTTTGACGCGGCGCTAGTGTCTATGTCATTACATCAAATTGTATTAAAAAAATGTAGTACCACGAATTTTCCGCAGACCTTCACTCGTGACGCAGATTCTAGTGTGCCGCGAAATGGAAAATAGCATTCTACACGGTTTAAAAACGTCGTAAGCGCCGAATGCTAAGAACAATGATAACTTTTATTATAAACAATATTTCAAAAAAGTGCCAGACACTGCCCTCGGCTACGTAATTGTGTCCATATTGATCTAATTTATATTTCTGTAGGACGAACCAAAATAGAATGAAATCAAAAAAACGTGAAAATCAGAGGCAACTTTGTGATCATTTTCTATCGAGAAAAAATTGTCTTTTTATGTTTTCTGTTTGACTCTGCCCTCGCAAATATAATGACGTTTCTCAACATATACTTTTGTTCCGAATTAAACACGATTTAGTACTCTAAAAATCCAATCCAAAATTGAAGATTTCGCTTGTAGCGCAGCCTTAAATCATACGGTGTAAAGGGCCATATAGATCTATATTAAATGAACAATGTATTCAAGGTATTTAATTAGTTAAGGATTAATGCTGTATTGGTTAAAATCGCTTCGGAAATTAGCCATTATTTGTCGTAAAAAGTAAATGACAAAAAACTTTTAAAAAAAAAATGTGACCGCCTTCAAAAACAACCACAAAAACAGTAAAATAACCTACAAAACTTTTCTGTCGGAAGTCGGTGACTTTTTTATTAATTTCATTGTCTCTTTTGCCACCGACTTCCGACAGAAAAGTTTTGTAGGTTATTTTACTGTTTTTGTGGTTGATTTTGAAGGCGGTCACATTTTTTTTTAAAAAGTTTTTATTTTACTCTTTTTAGTTTAAATATTCAACCAAAATACTTGTCAAATACATCATTTTCTTACATGTGCACTAGAATTTTGTAATCCGTAGCACCGGTAATAACATCGTTAACATCTCTTTCATTCATTCCCTATCTCAAAAACTGCTGAACCGATTTTGATGAAATTTGCAGTATTCCCTAAGTCGAACGATACCTAGTACAACAAAAAAAGAATTACTTAAATCGGACTTATAGTTCCGGAGATATGCGAACTCAAACATAGTTTTCTTACTTGAGGAGTTGTACCTTCCATCATCAGCTCAGCTACATGAGATGATGATTTCCATACGCAAGTACTTGAATTACTTCATAAGATTTGCGAAAAACTATGTGTCAGCTAATAAAATTTGAGGGTTGCCCTCGATTTCTCCAAGATCCAATCATCAAATCCTAAAATGGTGACAATGGGACCACACGGGAAGCACCAGCTTTCGAATAAAAAAAGAATCATGAAAATCGGTTCACCCAGTCGCAAGTTATGAGGTAACAAACATAAAAAAAAAAAAAAAAAATACTGTCGAATTGATAACCTCCTCCTTTTTTTGAAGTCGGTTAAAAACAGAAAGATCAAATAGTTGGGTTGAACTTTGCAGCTCTTTTAATCGATGTACACCTCTGTCCAGAATCTGGAAATATATGCGGAAAAATAAAACATATTCTTCAAATAATAATGATGTCAATTGGATACAGGATTTTCTGGAAAAATTTACCCCAGATTATGTAAATAATAAGTCAAATTTTCCCATTACCAGTGAGTCAAACTCTGAAAATATCTTTTTAGTAAAACCTTTTTCGATTCAAGAATTGAAGTCTGCTGTAAATACTAGAAAAGATAGTGCTTTTGGACTGGATGGTATTCCATACATTATGATAAAAAAGCTCAGTGATAAAGGTTTGCATACTCTTCTCAAAATTTTGAACAACTTGTGGTTGAACAATGATATACCTCATACATGGAAGTCTGATTGTTTGGTACCCATTTTGAAGCCAGATAAGCCTAGGTCTAATCCAGATTCTTATCGTCCTATTGCTCTAACATCCTGCGTTGGTAAAATTTTTGAACAGTTAATAAAACAAAGGTTGGAATTTTACATAGAAAAAAAACAATATTTTACCTGCTAATCAATTTGGTTTTGCGTAGGGGAACATCAGCTCGTGAAAGTATTTGTCAGTTACAGCTTGATATTCAAAATAGTTTTAATAACAAGGATTGTTTGATGTCAGTATTCTTTGATGTTGCTGGAGCCTTTAATAGTGTAAATGTTCGACCCGATGATGTCAGTCAGGGTCTTCGCAGGGCTTCGGTTGGAATCAGAGAATAAAATGACAGCAACCCTGCTCCAACGGTGTTTATTCGCAGAAAGAGAATGATGCCATATACATTGGTCCTTATATACTACTCGGTGGCGTATTTTAATACCAACATCACAAATTGCACAGCACCATCTATCGAGTCATTGTGTACTAAAATTCAAGAAACAGTGTTCCTTAGACAATCCTCCTTTTATGATAGACGTACACGATCAAGGTTAAACAGTAAATATTGATGTCCTTTGTTCTGAATTACTTCTTATTGGAATTCCAAACAAAATTGTCCACTGGGTCCATGAATTCTTAACTGAAAGAAAAGTTTATGTTAAATATAATGATAAATTACATGGGCCAAGATTTGCTTCAGTAGGAGTTTGTCAAGGAGGAATTCTGTCTCCATTAATATTCATTTTGTACATACGTCGTTTAAATTTGATTCTAGGTTCCAAAGTAAAAAATCTTCAATTTGCTGATGATTAAGTTGTGTATTTGTCTGGGAAAAATATCAAAAATATGACAGAGTGCCTTAACAAAGCATTGGAAGGATTGTACATGTACTTTTCTTATTTGAATCTCGATATAAATGCACTTAAATCTAAACTAGTAGTTTTTAGTAGAACTAGCAATATCAGTCCTTCTGTTTTTTACAATCAAGTTTCTATACCAATTTTTCATGAAGCTAAGTTTTTAGGTGTTACCTTCACTCATAATTTGGCTTGGAAAAAGTATGTTGAATTGATAAGTTCTAGAGCTAACAGAGTCTTTAATGTTTTAAAGACATTGTGTAGAACCTCCTGGGGAGCTGACCCAAAAATATTGTTATTATTATATAAATCTTTGATTCGTAGTCATTTTGAATATGGTTTTCTCTGTTTTGCTGGTGATAGAAGGTTAGTAGATATTCTTGATAAAATACAAAATAAAAGTTTGAGGCTCATTACTGGGGCATTTAAAAGTACACCAATCAATGCAATGCAAGTTGAATGTAAACTCCCTCCATTAATGATAAGATTCTCTTATTTGAAGGAAAGGTTCCTATTAAAACTTTACAGCAAAAATAATAACCACTTGTTTTCCAATTTAAAACAATCAAGTACATCATCCATTTGTAACTTATCATATATACTTCAGGGCTTTCCTCAATATGTAAATTTTCTTGAAACTTTGCAAATTTATAAGTCTTCTATTCTTCCATGTTATCAGGGTGATTTTGACAGCAAATTTCCTGCAATTGACATCATTATTGATCACAATTTATCCAATAAAGAAGATGTATATGGTAAATTTAATGAATTTACTGATCATAGATTTGTGTATACTGATGGGTCTAAAACTGAGTCATCAGTGTCGTTTGCTATTTTTGATGCAATATTGAATTCTGGTATTGGTTATAAAATAAACTCAAACACAAGTATATTCACAGCTGAGGCTGTGGCAATACCTGCTGCCTTAAAGTATTAAACATCCATCATTTTTTTCCCGAATGTACTTACATTCGGGAAAAAAATGATGGATGTTTTCAATGGGTTATAGTTAGTGACAGCATGAGTGTTCTAGAAAATCTCAAAAATAATAGGTTGAATGCCAACACAAACTATTTCATATCATTAATAAAAGAATCTTGGTTACATTATTTGTCTTTTCATAACATAAGAGTTCTGTTCATGTGGGTCCCTTCGCATGTTGGTGTGATGGGCAATGAAAGGGTTGACTTTTTAGCTAGATCTATAACAAATTCTGATGATGTCCTAGATTCAAGTAGTTCCCTCAACATATCTGTTCCTTGTTCAGACATAGTACCTCTGTTGAAAAGAAGGTCTATTGATATATGGAAAAGACACTGGAATCATACAGTACAAATTGAAAATAAGGGTATGTGGTATGCAGTGTACAATACTCCCATAGGAACCATGCCTTGGTTCTGTAAAATCAATACTTACATAAACAGAAAGTTTTACTCCACCATACTAAGGCTTCGTTTTGGTCACTGTCGATTAAATTATCATTTGTGTCGTCTGAAAATGGTACACAGTTCTCTCTGTGATCATTGTAATTCTCAAGCAGAACAATCTATTGATCACATTTTCTTTGAGTGCTCATCTTTTGGCATCCAGCGCCTTGTGCTGATGGATGAGCTAATTGAAATTTATGGTAGTCCTGATTTGGTACCGCGCTCCATTCAGGCTCTTCTTGTAAATAACTTGACTTATTTAGCTTTGTTTAATTTTATTATTAATACAGTTGGACAAATTTGATTAATTGTATACCTGTCATGTGTATATAATTTATGTACCGATAATATCTTCTCATTGACTCTCTTAGAATATAAAATAATATATAAAACAATTATCTATTAAATTTATGACTGTAAATAATCTTAACATCACACTGTAAATATCGTAAATAAAATTGCTAATTTGCTAATGCCATTGCCTAACGTCAGTTGGGTAGGTATAAAAAAAAAAGGATTTGACACTCGGCTCTTACAAAAATACATTATAGACAAATTACTTGGACTTGACTCAAGATTTTGTGGAAATAATCTTAAATAATTATGGATTTTATTGAAATGGACTGAAGACTTTTAACGGATTAAATTTACATGGAAAATAAGAAACTGATAAATTTACCTGGATTTTATTACTTTGGAATTTTGGAATACTAATGACTTGGACTGGAATAAATAAATAAATAATAAATAAATATTCCACAACTATCACACAACGCCATCTAGTCCCAAGCTAAGCAGAGCTTGTGTTTATGGGTACTAGACAACTGATAAACATACTTATATATTTCTAAATACATACATATTATAGATAAATTACACCCAGACACAGAACAAATGATCGTGTTCATCACACAAACATTTGTCCTAGGTGGGAATCGAACCCACGACCTCCGGCATAGCAGTCAGGGTCACTAACCACTAGACCAACAGGCCAGTCTGGAATCACATATATATGGATATAAAAAACTAACGAATTATTGGATTTTTCTATGTTACATACTGATGAATTAAACTGGATTTATAACTCAAGAAAAATGCCAACTGAAGACTAGCAGCATGGTCTCAGACCTTAGCCTGTTCCGCAAGGAACCAAAGAACAAAAAAAAAAGTACACAGTTTTTATTACACTGGTAAATTGATTGGGTTAATCTTTTATGAGTTAATGGGTGCTATCTTTAGACTGGTGGATACGGTTCAGTAATTGTTAAGCGGTGAGTGTTTTTCTTAATTTTCTATAAGTCGGCCTAAGAAGAGTTATTTTCCTGCTGAAACAATAATACTTAGTTTACAAATCCGTAAGACTAGTTCTTAACTTATAACAATTACGTTTCCAGAAGAAGAAACTTAAAAAAAAAAAAATGTTTTGTATCGTAAAAGATACACATAGTTCCATTAAGTGTTTTTTCACTTTCTGGTATGTATTTATAATTTATAAAGTAGGTACCTAAGTCAAAATTAAATGAAACGAAGACATAATACAACAGCAATCGCTTGCGAGAATTTGTTTTTTCTACAGCGATTTTTAACATTATTGACTTAAACTATCCAATTTAATTCATTTGCTATTTTCCATTGCCATTTTCACTAAAATCGAATAAGAAAAAAAATAAAAAATAAACTAAATAATTTTACAAACATGAAAGATTTTCATATCAAGCCTTCTATTCCATTTCAAAGTCTTTGACACGAAAATAATTACAAGCCGTCAAGGTAACCCTTATTAAACTAATTAATTTGTGCGTCTGAAATTGAACTCGAATCTTATCAATATAATCTAGAACAATACAGCAAAACATATCCCAATTTATAGCTAAATTCAAAATGTTGTTTCAATTTGAATATGCATGCATGAGCAGACGTTTTTTTTTAATAGAGAAAATCTAATTAGTCCTTCAGCTAACTAGTTAGATTGTTATCCATAAAATATTTGACAATTATTTCTTTTGAAACGTAAACCTAAATTGACGAAAATGCGGCACTTTTAAATAGCCAATACGTCACAAACATGTACGACCCGGTGACCGCAACAGTTGATCACTTGCAGTGGTGCCAAATTCAAGTTCGAAGGTTGTACCACATCAAATTTCAAAAATCGAATTTATTTCCTCGCAGTAGGTGTGAAAAGCAGAGTACGCTGCTCGGGAGTAAAGCTGCCTTGTCTTGGGCTAACTTGAATCCCTCGCTACACTAAGGATTCTTAACCTAATACCCTCGTTTCACTCGGGAATTAACACTTGAACCTCCTCGCTGCGCTACGGAGGTTCACCCCCAGAATCCTTAAGTTGCGAACAAATAATCGGACGCGTCCGTCAGCCGCGGCTGAGAGACGCGGCTTATTCAGTAATAACTAGCCAGTAAGTACGTTTAATACTACACTGTGCAAACTGACCTTGAGAGTTTGGACGTCCGATTAGAATCTGGCTGGCTGTCATCCAAACTACCGTGCACACTGCTAAGCTACGTACCTCAGCCGCGGCTGACGGACGCGTCCGATAAATTATGCTCTCAGCTTTAGTGTCGCTTCGGGATTCAATACGCCCATGACGTAAGGCAGTGCTTTACTTCCTTGTTGCGTAATCTACTATTATCTACTCTCATATCGTTAAATTCTAAATACAAAACTCAAAACGAGTTTATATTGACGACTGACGTACCTACTTTACTAATACCTATATGGAAATGAAATTAAAAAAAAAAACATTATAACACTATTTCTCTAACAAAATAATGTTATAATAAATTTTGATTTCATTACGATACATAATTATATTATTACAGATCATAGATAGATACATTTATTTAATTTGAATCTGCAGAAGATCGCTTCATTGAAATTTTGAGAAATGAACACTTACAATAACCAATAAATAAACTGTGTCAATCTTTATCTTTTATTTAATATTGTTCGTGTTGAATGAGAATAGATAAAAAGTGTATGAAACTGCACATAATTAGGTATTAGGTATACAAATTTAATATACACTCGTGTGATACTTTTACTAAACTCACACTCATGCATTACCCCTCATTATGTACCAGTTTCATAAACTACAATTGTAGCAGGCATTAATTCAACAATAGAAAAATTGCATGTCCATTATTTTTTTAAAACTCGTATTGAAGAAATTATTAAATTTTCCATTTATTGATTTTGTCAACATGCCAATTCCAATAAATAAAAAACCGGCCAAGTGCGTGTCGGGCCACGCACAGTGTAGGGTTCCGTAGTTGCCCATCAAAATACTTATGCGAACTAACTAAACTGATTCGCTGAATTTAATTTTAAAAAGAAGAATTTTCAAAATCGGTCCAGGAGTCTTTGAGAAATCAGGGAAAATACATAAGAAAAAAGATTACGACGAATTTAAAACCTCCTTTTTTTTTAATTTAGTTAAAAATAGTTGACGATAAAAACCTACTTATCCCCAAAAAAAGTTACCGTAAAAACATACCTATTAAAGCTGTAAAAATAAAGTTGACAAACTTACATTTGCAGTTGAAGAGCATGTTCTCCGATACATTTTGTTTTAGAAAACATATTATCCAAGTACATTTTATAAGTTGGTCGACTATTACTCGTAAAGTTGTAAAGCCTACTTAGTCATGATAATTTTCTTTGAAATTTCGTTATATTTACTACTATTGTGAATTTTTTCACACCCCCAAACATAACCGTTTAGCTGGTAGAGGGGGGGGACACTCGAATCGAGCAAAATTTAGCACTTTAACACTAGAAGTGCCGGCGTTCCAAAATTGACCCATTTCGATGTTCTTCCTGCTCTAGTTCATATCTTATTACTCGTATAATCCTAAGTTTTATGACTTTTCATGAAATATGATGATTATTATTTATACGATATTTCAAGCACATAAATGCAATATAAATATTTTTTTAATCTAAATTTACCTCAAAGCGCCATTGGGTCAATTTTGACCCAGTCATGGATGTCAGAGTTTAACTTTATATTTCTTCTAGCATTGTAGTAGCACTATGCACCCAGATATTGAAATAGGATCTGATAGAAAAAACACACCGAATGTAGTATCATTTTACATACAATACCTACCTACTTGAAAAGTTGAAGTTGTATGGGGTAGATGTTGTGGATCAAATGTCTCGCATATTATACTCGTACTATGACAATATCCCATCTTTGCGTTGGCGGCGTCCTTACATACCGCTTGACGCAGGTCCTCACTGGATATGGAAAATTCGGGAGGTTCCTGTGTCGGATGAGGAAGGAAGAAATGCCTGGGTATGACCACTGTAAGGATCGCCCGGAGGACACGATGGAGCATACGGTGCATTACTGCCCCGCTCGGACACCTCTCGCGCCCGTAATTGGACGAGGCCACGTTGCGGGGCGAGTCTAAGAGGGAAGCGGTCACCTCCTTCTGCGAAGCCGACTTTCTAGCAAAAGAGGAGGCGGACGTGAGGATCGCGTCCACCTCACGACCCAGCCGCAGTGGGAGATGCCCACGGCAACGGACGTCGCAGGACGATCTCTTGCCACCGTAGGCGCGTGCATGCTGACGGCAAGTAATGAGCGACTCGCTGTCCGATCATGGACCATGCCCGGGTCGACGGTTCGTTGTCTTCCACGCGCACTCAAAGAGCTGCCAGCAATATGACGTGGCCCCCTTAGAGGCCCAGAGCTTGCCAGGGTTGCGGGACTAACGAGCTACCGTGACCCCGGAACGTAAAGGGCTATTGAAGGACACCGTGGATTTTAGTTAGTACAAGTCTGGCAGTCGCTACTGCCCAAAAAAAAAAAGTCTATAAAAAGCTGTTATAAAAAGTGTGAACAGGCGTAAGGAAAGGCCAAGATTTTTTTTAGCGTTGTAAAATTATCAAATGAGTCTTCCCACCCAAGACAGGGCAGGTTTAATGTAATAAAAACATTCCATAATAATTACAAGTTTTATTTGTTTATTTAACTTTACATTACTGTAGCAAAAATGAAATGGCCAAAATTGACCCATTAGCGCTTCTAGGGGTATCAGAATGTTCGGCGCTTCTAGTGTTAAAGCTTAATATTTCACAAACGAATTTTTTTATCAAAAAAGTGTTAATGGAAACTATCATTATTTTTTAAAGGCCTATTTAATGATACCCCACACTAAGGGGTACGCGAGAAAAAAAAAATCCTCACTTTACGTGTAAGTTCAGGAGGTACCCTAAAAAAAAATATTTTACGAGATTTTATATTACCACTTTTTTGGCACAACAAATCCGTATATTTACACCAAATTACAGCTCTCTAGTACTGTGCGTCTCTGAGCTAAACTGCGGACAGACGGACGGACGGACGGACGGACGACGGACGAAACTATAAGGGTTCCTTGTTGACTACGGAACCCTAAAAAGTGTAGAAGTGAGGTCACTGAACTCGCAATAAATAATATCTCTGAAATATAATCCGTATTGTAAATACGGCAGGTGAGGTGAACGAGACGGATCTGCGTATGACAGACGCCTATTGTCATTTTCATGAATACGACTCCTATACCTTTTGAATTGAAAGAAATTGTGAAAATCCACACAGTTCGCTTTTAATTAATAAGTCATTTTTTGTTCAGAGTTGTTGTATATAAAAATAATAATATTTAAAACAGTTATGTTTATTTCTCAACACAATACATAATTCAAAATGTTATGAAAACAGATAATTACGTTATTGTGGGAGACTGGTGCCTAAAGTAGGCTGCAAGCCTGTATTTCCGGACACGATATATTTATGTAAATTAAAATATTAGTATTATCAGATAAAGATTAAATTATGCTACGCAACTAAACTGAAAATTGGCGTAATAATAATAATAATTCTTTATTTCCAGCACACAATTCTCTAGCTTACAATTCTAAAATTATTTATTTATTTAAAGCTTCTTGCACATGGAAGTGCAAAGGCGGACCTAATGCCATGGGCATTTTCTTCCAGTCAACCTTAGGGTGATGCAGAGAAACAAACATAGTAGGTGCAAAATACTATATGAAAAACAATTTAAAAAAAAATGCTTTTTTTGTCGATGAAAATGACCCTTATATCCCCCTCAAATAATATCGCTTACTCGTGTTCAGACACACTGTATTTAGCTGAAACCTCGTTTAGTATGAAAATGGCCCATAAACTTCCCAACTATCCAAACAATAATAAAACTAAACTAAAAGCCGAACAGACGAGGCGCCTCGCAAATAAAGTAAAAATAATAAAACTCACTGTTTTATTGTAAAACGTAAAAGCTTTTAACTTTTATGCAGTAATTAGATATCTTTCTTACACTCGTAAAATTAAAACCTTTGATCTTTTAGATATATTATATATATTTCATGAACAAGAATTTCGTGAATTCGAATACAACATGTGAATTCGAAGTGAAAGACGGCTAGAAAAATAGAATTTCACATGGATTTTTATACATCGATGTATTTTTATTATCTTCATTACCACAAACAACACTTATTAGACTAGAATGTTTTAATTTTTTATTAAATTAAATAAAAATAATATGGTATATTATGAAACATCTTATAAGGATGGGGAGTCACTGGGTTTGAGATATTGTTGTTCAAACGCATCCGGTTCGAATGGAAGTCGACCCGAACATAGTTATGAATTGCTTGGGCTGTCATTGGCTTGAGTAGATAATTTTGTCTCTGTAATCACTGTACGAGTACCTAGCGTGACAAACAAATCAATTTTAATCTTAAAATGCGACAGCCACGTATCCAACATAATTAAAATTCCGTGTGCATAGCATACTGTCATTTTCTGCATATTAATTAATGAAGTTCGATATTTTCTGTTAAAGCCGTAGCCATTCTTGCAAACTCAATTAGTGTTGGTGCTGTAATTCTGTTAGCTGAACTTTTTTACTCGGAAATATAATTTAAACGCCTTTTCCAGAATGCCTATAATGTAAGTAAGTGTTTCTTAACTGTCATGTGGATAGTGAAATCTTTCAGGTAAATTATTCAGTAATCCGAGTAAGTAACCTACCTAAAAAAATCGGCCAAGTGCGTGTCGGGCCACGCACAATGTAGGGTTCCGTAGTTGCCCATCAAAACACTAATGCGAATTAACTAAACTGATTCGCTGAATTTAATTTTAAAAAGAAAAATTTTCAAAATCGGTCCAGGAGTCTGAGAAATCGGGGATAATACATAAAAAAAGATTACGACGAATTTCGAACCTGCTCCTTTTTTTGAAGTTAGTTAAAAATAGTTGGCGATAAAAACCTACCTATCCCCAAAAAACATACGTATAAAATCTGTAAAAATAAAGTTGACAAACTTACATTTGCAGTTGAAGAGCATGTTCTCCGATACATTTTGTTTAAGAAAATATGATATTCAAGTACATTTTATAAGTTGGTCGACTATTACTCGTAAAGTTGTAAAGCCTACTTAGTCACGATAATTTTCTTTTAAATTTCGTTATTTATACTACTATTGTGAATTTTTTCACACCCCCAAACATAACCGTTTAGCTGGTAGAGGGGGGGACACTCGAGTCGAGCAAAATTTAGCACTGTAAAGCTTAATATTTCACAAACGAATTTTTTTATCAAAAAAATGTTAATGGAAACTCACATTATTTTTTAAAGACCTATTTAATGATACCCCACACTAAGGGGTACGCGAGAAAGAAAAAAAACATTCCCACTTTACGTGTACAGGAGGTACCCTAAAAATATATATTTTTCGAGATTTTATTTTACCACTTTTTCGGCACTACAAATCCGTATATTTACACCAAATTACAGCTCTCTAGTACTGTGCGTCTTTGAGCTAAACTGCGGACAGACGGACGGACGGACGGACGGACGGACATGGCGAAACTATAAGGGTTCCTTGTTGGCTACGGAACCCTAAAAGTAAGTACCATTTAACATAAAAACGAAAAATAACTCGCCATTGATTTTAAAAACGTATCCATCAAACAATAGCTCGTGGCTAAATAATCACAGCCGCACAGGCCGATCTTCCGGGTTAAGCCGCGCTTGCCGAGGTTGGTCTGTGGATGGGTGACCATCTATCATAGCGAGTTTCCTCCGTGACTCGGAAAGCACGTAAAGCCGTTGGTCCCGGGTGTCATTTGTAGATCTTTGACAGTCGTTACTGTTAGTCAGAAGCTCTAGTCTGACAACCAGTCTTACCAAGGGGTATCGTATTACCCAGTTACTGGGTTGTGGAGGTCCGACAGGCAGTCGCTCCATGTAAAATACTGATATCCAGCTGAATCTGGTTTGACTGGAAGCCGACCCCAATATAGTTGGGAAAAGGCTAGGCAGATGATGATCCATCAAACAATAAATAAAAAGTCGAGACGAAAAGCTTCACTCACATAACAAAACAGCAACATTTCGATTTAAAGCCCAACATTTTTGTACAATATAGAAGACTGTTGTATAGAAAAATGTTGAGAACATAGTATGCAAACACAAGTCACAATAAAAAGACTATTATGAGAACAATAGAACAGCTCCTATTCACAACAAGTGCAACGCACTCAACTGTTGAACAAACAATTTTATTGAAACTAGAAGATGAACCAAAATAAAAGAAGAGAATAGTTCTCATCAAACAACAATGTTGACGTCAGACTTCACATCATTCAGAGCTATTTGTAACTAAAAAGCTAATTAAAAGTTTTTAACGATGTCCAAATACTTACTCAAATGGATTAACGTACAATTTAAACAAGATTTAACCAACTTTATCAACAATGTAGAATTAGCAATTTTAGCAATTAAGCGGTCGTTTTACCGGGGTTATGGGAATCTACCAGGATTCCAGTACTGTTTAAGCAGTTTGCCATGACCCTGGAACATAAAGGGAGGTTATAGGAACACGGTGGTTTTGAGTCAGAACGAATCTGACAGTACCTTCTGCGCCACACAGGACGAACTCATTTGATGATTTTACCCCTAGAGAAAAGGGTTCGCTGAAGTTAAGTACTTCGAAAACAAGTAACAATAAGTGTTTAACTAAATATAGATAGGCCGAAAAGAATATGTGGGCATCGTAGCAGGGTCTGCAGTCTCGATATTATAATAATACTAGCTGTTGCCAGCGGCTTCACCCGCTACAACTCGAAAATTATCCCACGGGAACATAAAATCGAGATAAAAGCTATCCTATGTGTTAATCCAGGTTATAAACTATCTGTGTACCAAATTTTAGCCAAATCCGTTCAGTGGTTTTTGCGTGAAAGAGTAACAAACATCCATACATCCATACTTACAAACTTTCGCCTTTTTAGTAGTAGGATAGCGATTCGATCGATACATAACGAAAAAATTCCCATGCAATAACGACTGTCACAATGAATGCAAGTCTCTACATCCGAGATAGCGAGCAAAGTCGGTAATTATGATGACTTTGTGATGTCGCTAAGTAAACAAAAATCGTGTTCATAATAAAATTATAGTGCGGTTAATTACTAGTATTTTTTTGTATGGCTTCTAGGCATTTCTGCTATTAGTGCGGTAAAACATGGCAGTCGAAAAAAGGCAAAAGAAAGGTAAACCTTATTATGTTAATACTTAATTTCATCGAAATGTGTTAGTATCGCATACCGTTTTTAAAAATACTCATAACAACGAACTTACTTATTCGTTTGCTTCCTTGCAACACCTAAACTTTCAACATGTCAAACAGGCATACTGTCAATGTCAAGTTTGTGCAAAAACATTGTTTCGCAAAATTAAAAATAATAACGGAAAGTCAAAACACAAATAAAGCTAAGGTAGCGATGGTAACTATCACTTAGCGGGCTGTCAAAAAGGCCGCAAGTGCGTTTATATTTGACATTCTAACGTTATTAAGTACCGAACAAAAACACTTTTTATTTAAGAGGTTACCAATGCTGTCAAGATTAACAACTACGGTGTCAATAATGGGCCATTTTAATGCGATATAATCAGACATTCAATGAGTCATTGATTGATAGGAATACAAAAGATGGCACGTATTTTCTTATGTTGATAACATTACAATGATAATGTCACTTTTACTGTTTTTTACTTTGCGAGCGCAGAGGCAAAGGCACCATGCCAAAAGTATGACACCTCTAAGGAGAAGTGGGAATGGTAAGGTAATATTTGAAAAATCACGTAATACAGGTTTACTAACTAATGAAGCACGAACTTCATTCATACGACATTGGATTGGTACAAATACAATCCACCCAAAATGCTTGATTAACTACATTGGCTTACGCACAAATATTTGTACCGTGTAAATATACAGAAATAACCTCATTAAAAGTTTGAAAGCAATCAACAAGAATTTTCCCCAATTGAACTTTATTCAAGGTCATCCCCAAAAATTCTCAATTCCAATAACTTCTTTAAACGATTGAAGTGCAAATCTTCAAATTTGAAAACCGTATCCAATCACTGCTTTTATACAAATCGAATATTAAAGGCACTGCTCCAGCAACTCACGGCTATGTCTAGCTTTGCTTATCGTCTAGGTACTCGTACATTGCAAAGTCGTCGTCTACTATACACACTACCACGATACATTAGGTCGATTGAGCCCGCTGGTCCGTAAGGCAAAGCTTATCATTTATAATTGGGCCTGATAAACATCAAATTATATTTTACATGGAGTGCATGCCTCTCTGTCATCCACAATTCAGTTCTTAGCGAATAATACTACTAAGTATACATCTTACTAGTCTCATGTCAAGTCTCATTAGTCATGGTTAAAAAACTTTCTGGTTTCTGACTGTGCAAAACGATTGCCGAAAATCTTCCAATGACAGTTGACACTAAAAGAGACACATTATGTAGAAAAAGAAAGGCAAGTATTGGATGATGCCGATACTCGTTGCATAACTTCCGAAAACCAACGAGAAACTTTCCAGAATTTGCTCGAAGAATCGTCCAAATTCCGCGTACCAGTGGAACGTCAACTTTATATCGGTTCTCGTTAACAAAGAGCAACTCGTTAACCTTACAATCGAAGGGTTTTATTGTCCGTTTTCCAAGACCGCTGTCAGTATCCCATTTACATGCAGATTTGTTGCGTAAATAAAGGGATAGCATCTGATGTTATACAAGGGATCAGACTTGGTATAATGTTCAAATTGATTTGTGTTTACAATCCAATGGGCGAAATGGATTTGGGTATGTGCACACAGAATAATTGTGCATTGAAAACGGTGGTGGGAGATTCGATTCAGATGTACTGTTGTGCATAACTGATTTGACGGTGATTGAATTTACATAATATATGAATTTCTAGGATGATCATAAGTCACGTTTTTCCTGTTAGGATGTGACCACCCTCTGGTAACAGAAATCTGGCAATATAGGCCTCTGAGAGCTTTTGACTTAAATTTTTATTATTTAAAGTAAGGTTGATTAAGGGTTGTCCAAGATAAACTTACAAAGTACAAACTTATGAAATTATGAATTGAAAAAGACACATTCATTGGTAATTCTAATATTGTTTCGGTCTTTCATCTAATATTGGACGGATAAGAAACATTGAACCTTAAGTAGTTTCTTTTTTCCACGAATAAAGAATACATTTTGAAAAAAAGTGTCACCTTCTTTAAACTAATTCGGTCTCTCGATAACTCACCATCACAAGTTTATTTCTTCAAACCTTAAACCAATTTTGATTCTTTTGAAAATCATTTACTTGTTATAAGGATTTAACCACAAGGAGCTTAATTCTTGGAAGATCATAAGACGCTTGCTTTTAACCAAGACGATTACAACAGTGCTTACTCCAAAATGTACTAAGACATTGTCTGATCTATTCACAACCGACATTAATTTAATGGTGTCATATAAATATTATGCGCATTAATGCATGAGTCGCGAATTTCAAAGATTTACGAAGAAGAATTACAAAGATAACCACGGGCAGGACTTGAAACTGCGACTTCCTGTGGATTTAATACATCCGAACTTTGAAACCGAGTCACCGAGGTCCGTGCCGAGGTTTCTACCTACTAGCTTAAAATTCTTCAATCCATACTAACGTCACGGTGACGTTTCGCGCCATCTACTTGGAGTAGTTGAGCGATCGACAGCTGCGCAGTGTGTCGCGAGTTCGATCCCCGCGCGGAACAAATATTTGTATAACCTACAATAATTGTTCCAGGTCTGGCTGTTTGTGCATGTATGTTTCTATGTTTGTAAACACAGCAACTACACAGGCGAAACTACAAGTGTGGGAAAAGTTTAAAAAAATAACTCGCAAGGAGGTTGCAGGCTTAAAACCTGGTCGCGGTTCGACTCAGCTAGGTACTGTACCATTTTAGAGATAATAGTAGATTATTAACCAAGGGGATAAAGCAGTGTCTTCTGTCGCGGGTGACGATTTAAATCGCGAGCATAACGAAGGACTCGAGGCTTACTCCCGAGCGTAGCGAGGGTGTTAGAAACTTAAATCACGAGCGAAGCGAGGGATTTAAGACGAGTCCTGAGTGTAGCGAGGGATTTAAGTTCACCCAAGACTAAGACAGCTTTATCACCGAGAAAAATACTCTAGTTTTCGTACCACTTGCGAAAAAAATAACGTTATAATAATATGTATGAGATAAGCATTAATTAAACATTTAAATTTAACAATAACTTATTTAAAAAAATAAATTAAAATAAACTCAACGTTTATGTATTTGAAGAAAACAAAACGCGGCAAATTCCTAGATTATATTGTATTCTCGGAAAAGCAAAGGCATCAAGATCATACGGCCTCTTCGGTTTTCGTAATGTTATTAAATCATAACTGCATAATAAATGCGTATTCCTTTTTCAAAAAGTTGTATAATGCTTTACATACAAACTCAATGGTGTAAAGACAGACTGATGTAGTTCACTATCGGTAAGTATTCGAAATTCAAATCACATTCTCTCCCTAGAGGATGAATGAAATTCAGTACAACTTTCTTTCCCTAGGGAAAGCTGTTTTTAACAGATTAATAATGACTATTGTTATGTACGCTTTTTGTGGCATAGAATGTAACTTTTTTGAGCAAGTGCACAGTGTTTCGTCTAGTACAAGCTAGCGGGACAAAACTCATGACGTCATTTCCAGGAATTCGTGATAAGAACTTGTAGCCAACCCTTCCCAGGTAAGGAATTCAAAAAAAATGTTTGTTTGTTACTTCAACAAGTAATTTTGTGGAGGGGTTAATGTTCATTATAAAGGAAGTGCAATTTTCATTTGTAAATAAGTTGCATTTTTAACACACTTGTGACACCATCTCAAATATTTGATATGAAAGTGAAACGATTTTCTTGCTATGGATTGTACTATTGAGGGTATGTACTTACTATTTTGACTTGATTTGAAAAAAATACATGTACTTTTTTGCCCAAATTAGAGTTTATAAATATGTTGAAATAATCCCAAATATTTTTTCTTAACTTCAAACTTTAAAGGGTTGCAACTTTTTGTATCCCAATGTATCCGGCTAGATTTTTCTGTATGTTATAATTGAAACATTCAGGCGTAGGTTGCTTTAGTTCTTGGCACCCGAAACTGCCCGCAGATAAAGTAATTTACTTTTCGTACCACTTGCTCAAAAAAGTGACATTCTATGCCACAAAAAGCGTACATAACAATAGTCATTATTAATCTGTTAAAACAGCTTTCCCTAGGGAAAGAAAGTTGTACTGAATTTCATTCATCCTCTAGGGAGAGAATGTGATTTGAATTTCGAATACTTACCGATAGTGAACTACATCAGTCTGTCTTTACACCATTGAGTTTGTATGTAAATCATTATACCACTTTTTGAAAAAGGAATACGCATTTATTATGCAGTTATGATTTAATAACATTACGAAAACCGAAGAGGCCGTATGATCTTGATGCCTTTGCTTTTCCGAGAATACAATATAATCTAGGAATTTGCCGCGTTTTGTTTTCTTCAAATACATAAACGTTGAGTTTATTTTAATTTATTTTTTTAAATAAGTTATTGTTAAATTTAAATGTTTAATTAATGCTTATCTCATACATATTATTATAACGTTAATTTTTTCGCAAGTGGTACGAAAAGTAGAGTATTTTCCTCGGTGATAAAGCTGTCTTAGTCTTGGGTGAACTTAAATCCCTCGCTACACTCAGGACTCGTCTTAAATCCCTCGCTTCGCTCGTGATTTGAGTTTCTAACACCCTCGCTACGCTCGGGAGTAAGCCTCGAGTCCTTCGTTATGCTCGCGATTTAAATCGTCACCCGCGACAGAAGACACTGCTTTATCCCCTTGGTTAATAATCTACTATTTCGTACCACTTGCTCAAAAAGTGACATTCTATGCCACAAAAAGCGTACATAACAATAGTCATTATTAATCTATATATATAAAATTCAAAACTGACTGACTGATCTGACAACGCACAGCCCAAACCGCTGGGCCTAGAAACTTGAAATTTGGCATAAACCCTCCTTATACCACGTAGGTGAGCACTAAGAACGGATTTTGCGAAATTCGGCCCCTAAGGGGTAGTTTTTGGGGTTGATAGTTTGTATGAAACTTCGTCATTACAGGTGCTAGGGATTTCAAGTTTTGCATGAGGTTTCTTTTTAGGAGGTAGATGGTCATAATGCCGAGATTTTGCGAAATTCGACCCTTAAGGGGTTCGTTTTTGGGGTTGACAGTTTGTATGAAACTTTTTTATTACAAGTACTAGGCGTCTCAAATCTTGCATGGTGGTACTTTTTAAGATGTAAATGCTCACCAAGGTGGAAATTTTGAGAAATTCGACCCGTAAGGGGTTGTTACTGGGGTTGATAATTTTGACATTCAACTTTTTACATAGGGGTTCTTTTTTGGAAGTAGATGGTCACCATGACGGGATTTTGCGAAATTCAACCCCTGAAGGGTTTGTTTTTGGGGTTGATAGTTCGTATGAAACTTTTTTAGTACAAGTGCTAGGCGTCTCAAATCTTGCATGGTGGTACTTTTTAAGATGTTAATGCTCACTAAGGTGGAAATTTTGCGAAATTCGATCCCTAAGAGGTTGTTTTTGGGGTTGACAGTTTGTATGAAACTCTGTTACTACAAGTACGAGGAGTCTCATATTTTGCACCGGGTTTCTTTATAGGACTTAGATGCACACCATGGCGGGATTTTGCGAAATTCGACCCCAAAGAGGTTTGTTTTTGTGTTTGATAGTTTGTGCGAAATTTTTTACTACAAGTGCTAGGCGTCTCGAATTTTGCGAGGGTTTCATTTTAAGATGTAAATGCTCACTAAGACGGTTTTGCGGAATTCGACCCCTAAGGGGCTTTTTCGGTTTTGTTTAATGTTGATTTAGTTTTTCCAACAGTATCCCACATAAAGGGTGGCCGGGACTAGAAATTCACAAAGGCAACGTTCGAAAATCACGCGAACGAAGTCGCGGGCGTAGTGCTAGTCTATATATATAAAATTCAAAACTGACTGACTGATCTGACAACGCACAGCCCAAACCGCTGGGCCTAGAAACTTGAAATTTGGCATAAGCCCTCCTTATACCACGTAGGTGAGCACTAAGAACGGATTTTGCGAAATTCGACCCCTAAGGGGTTGTTTTTGGGGTTGATAGTTTGTATGAAACTTCCTTATTACAGGTGCTAGGAATTTCAAGGTTTGCATGAGGTTTCATTTTAGGACGTAGATGGTCACCATGACGGGATTTTGCGAAATTCGACCCCTAAGGGGTTTGTTTTTGGGGTTGACAGTTTGTATGAAACTTTTTTAATACAAGTGCAAGGAGTCTCAAATCTTGTATGGTGGTACTTTTTAAGATGTAAATGCTCACCAAGGTAGAAATTTTGAGAAGTTCAACCCCTAAGGGGTTGTTTTTGGGGTTGATACTTTTGAAACTCAAATTTTTACATAGGGGTTCTTTTTTCAACGTAAGAGATAGCTAAGACGTGATTTAGCGAAATTCGACCCCTAAGAGGTTGTGTAAGGGGTTGATAGTTTGTATGAAACTTTGTTATTACAAGTGCTAGGAGCCTCAAATTTTGCACCGGGTTCCTTTTTAGGACGCAGATGCTCCCCATGACGGGATTTTGCGGAACGCGACCCGACGGTTACTACAAGTGCTAGGCGTTTCGAATTTTGCGAGGGCGTTTTTTTTAAACACGTATTTTGAGAAATTCAACCCCTAAGGGGTTTTTTCGCGGTTGATCGTTTGGAGACTCAAATTTTGCATAGAGGTTCTTTTTTAGGGTTCCGTAGTCAACAAGGAACCCTTAGGGTGCTCCCACATCTAACGACGCGGATTCGGATTTTTCCGTCGCCCTTTCTCGGTTTTTGGACGTAATTGCTACCTGCTACTGGTATTTTGTGAAATAAGACCCCAAGTTGATTTATGGGTTAATATTTTGTATGAAACTTCGTTTCTACAAGGGCTAGGAGTAATACATGTTATAAGGTTGTTCTTTTATGATGGGATTTTAGCACAGGGGTCCTTTTAGGACGTAGGTTTTCACTAAGACTGAATTTTACAAAATTCTACCTCTACTAGGGGTTGATGTTTATAGTTAGAGGACTCAAATTTTGCAGGGGGTTCTATGTAGCATATAACAAAATTCGACCCCTAAAAGGTTGGTTTGGGGTTGAAGTTAGGAGTCTCAAATTTTGCATTAGGATTATTTTTAGGACGTAGGGTGTTACCTAAGACGGGATATTGCGGGTTGATAGATTTTTTGTTGAATATTGATTTAGATTTTCCAACAGTATCCCATAATAGAGGGTGGCCGGGACTAGAAATTCATAAAGGCAAAGTTCGAAAATCACGCGGACGAAGTCGCGGGCGTAGTGCTAGTCTGTTATAAACAGCTTTCCCTAGGGAAAGAAAGTTGTACTGAATTTCATTCATCCTCTAGGGAGAGAATGTGATTTGAATTTCGAATACTTACCCATAGTGAACTACATAATTATCAGTCTGTCTTTACACCATTGAGTTTGTATGTAAAGCATTATACAACTTTTTGAAAAAGGAATACGCATTTATTATGCAGTAACATTACGAAAACCGAAGAGGCCGTATGATCTTGATGCCTTTGTTTTTCCGAGAATCTATACATATAATAAAATAGTAGGAAAGTCAAAACTGTACATTGAATATTTTTTAAAAAGAATACTTGGGGTGTGATCTACAATCGATACCGAAGCCAAAAATACAGTTTTTAGAATTTTTGTCTGTTTGTCTGTTTATCTGTTTGTCTGTATGTATGTCCGGGATAAACTTAAAAAGTACTGGACGGATTTGAATGATTTTGTTTTTGTTGTATAGGTATTAAGTCTGGCCAACACATAGGCTATAATTCATCTTAGAAACTTGAACACCTGGTGAAGAACCGCAACGGACCAGCTAAACTATAAGAGATACAAAAATGGTGCGATAGCAAAAATTGTTCCACGTCATGAGCATTTTCTGCTGAGAGAATAAATTTGAAGATCTGGAACACCTCATGTGGGACACCAAGAGCCCACCTACACTATAACGTACACAGGAATGACGTCTTTGCAAAGTTGTTCAGCCTGATGAGCACTCTCTGTTGATGTATAAAAATTGAAGATCTGGAACACCTGATGTGGAACTCCAAGAGCCCAGCTACACTATAACATATAAAGGAATGACGTCTCAGCAAAGTTGTTCACCCAGTTGAGCACTTTCTGTAGACATATAAAAATTGAAGATCTGGAACACCTCATGTGGGACACCAAGAGCCCACCTACACTATAACGTACACAGGAATGACGTCTTTGCAAAGTTGTTCAGCCTGATGAGCAGTCTCTGTTGACGTATAAAAATTGAAGATCTTGAACACCTGATGTGGAACTCCAAGAGCCTAGCTACACTATAACATATTATATAGGAATCACGTCTTAGCAAGAGCTCTTTAGTCTGATGAGCATTTTCTTACAAAAATGAAAGATCTGGAACGTCTGGATACGTCACGCGCGTCCCGTTGTTTTCCCGTCCCCAGGCTCTAAGAATTTCACACCAGACGTTTTAGATCTTCGATTTTGTCGACCCCGTTGTCGCTGGCATAAGCAACAGGATCCGCGTGCGAAGTCGCGGGCAGAAGCTAGTACAATATAATCTAGGAATGTGCCGCGTTTTGTTTTCTTCAAATACATAAACGTTGAGTTTATTTTAATTTATTTTTTTAAATAAGTTATTGTTAAATTTAAATGTTTAATTAATGCTTATCTCATACATATTATTATAACGTTAATTTTTTCGCAAGTGGTACGAAAAGTAGAGTATTTTCCTCGGTGATAAAGCTGTCTTAGTCTTGGGTGAACTTAAATCCCTCGCTACACTCAGGACTCGTCTTAAATCCCTCGCTTCGCTCGTGATTTAAGTTTCTAACACCCTCGCTACGCTCGGGAGTAAGCCTCGAGTCCTTCGTTATGCTCGCGATTTAAATCCTCACCCGCGACAGAAGACACTGCTTTATCCCTTTGGTTAATAATCTACTATTCTTTCAGAACGAGCCATAGCTATGATAAATGTATGTATGTACATCGATTACTCCCAGGTTTCTAGTCCGATTAGTGTGATTCTTTTTTTGTTCGATGCAGTATACTTGCCATTTGGTCTCGTAAAAAATTCATCCAATTTGGTTCAGTACTTTTTATGTTGTGAGCATTTTTATTAATTTCGGCTACTTGGATATCTACTTTTTGCGTGTTTGTTACGCGATTACTCCGTCAATTGTAGACCGATTTTCAAAATTCTTTATTTGTTGTACTAGGGATCGTTCACGTTCGTGATATTAGTAAACAAAAGTAAGAAATTTGGTGACCATCTTGCATGCACACCTTTCGACTTAGGGAACACTTAAAGAACACAGAATGACGTAAGACACCTTATTTATACGTAAACAATTAAAATAAGTTAAAAAATAATTTTGTCTCGCTAGGTTGTACTAGACGAAACACTGTGAAGTGGTACGAAAATAATATTTAAACTCTTAAGCGTGGGATCTATAATAATGATTCTTTAACGATAACGTTACACCTTCGGATATTATTAGTGCCATCATAATTGTCATGTTTCTTTTAACTTAATAGCGCCTTCCTTATATTCGGTTTTTCTCAGAATTTTCGATTATTCACATGATGAAACAAGGCAAAAATATGTACCTATTATTATAGAACAAAACATAAAGGTATGCATCGAAAATGGAAATAGGCTATGACTGTACTGAATTTGCATCTTTTCTAGTAGACTGAACTCGGGGAGCTATGACAGGAAACCTCCACGTGCGCCCGTGGACTGGAGTTCCTTCTCGGATACGTCCGGGGGGAAGACCAGTTTTTCGGGCCGGTGCACTCTGGGATGCGGGCAAAAACTCTTCCTTAGGCACTGTGTGCCTAAGTGGTCTCTTTGCCCGTATGCGAATAGCCTGTCGTGTGGATGCTCCAACGCGTGTCCCTCTGATCAGCAGAGGGCACAGGGCGGAGCGGGCTTGCGGACGGTGAGTGATGGGTAGCTCGCCGTCCGACCAAAGACCAAGCCCGGGTCGGTGGCGCGTCGTGTTTCGCGCCAAATGCCTGCTGGGGTCGCGGGTTTTTTCTTAACCCAGGTTACCGTGGCCCCGGGACGTAAAGGGCATAGGAAGGAACACGGGTAGATTTTAGTCAGTAAGAGTCTGACAGTCCCTTCCGCCCCACCCAGGGCGGGAGTGAGTCCTTCATTTGATGATTTTACCACCTAAAAAAAAAAAAAGTAGACTGAACTCTGCATGACAATGTTGAAATTTTATTTCAAAATAACACAGGAACACAATGGAATTAATCAAAATCGGTTGACACGAACCCGGGTACCTATAACAATTACATCAAAGACGATATTTTAATTTGATAAAACTGATATTAATTTTAAATTACGCGAAATAAAGGACAATCATGGCAATATTAATACGTAGTACCAGCCACGGGGAACAATCTTCAAGGAAAATCTATGAACCTTATGTCTATGGTTGCAATACACGTAACTGACAACTAATCTCTCCCCTTCCCCTTGCTTTCCTCTCGGCAGGCCCTAGTTTCAGATGTCAAAACAGCCAATCATAGACAGCAGGCTCAGCCAATCAAACGATCAGTATGATCATCAGCCGCCATTACTGTCAAGTGAAGTTAAAAGTTGATTATTTTTATGATTTATTTCCATAATTATTATAAATTATCCTCTCAAGATTGAACTGTAATATTTCTTTGTGTTGTGAATTGTAACAGTAGACAGAAATCCGTCAAATCAAAATCCGTTGCGAACAACACTATAGTATAAAAAATGAACTTCTCACACTTTGTGTACGAAATATTTGAGAAACAATAAATTTCAAAGTGTCTTCCACGGATAGTAGCATATCCAACTCTATTCACGGCTGAAGAGATTGTTACTGCACTACCCAATACGCCTGATATAAAAAAGTAAGTTTTAAATATGTTTACATCTACTTGTGTGTATCAATGAATACTGCCCAATAAAATATGCACTCGCATGTTAGCACATACATAGTATTGCTTATTCTGCTTGTCCTTCTACCCATTGCTCTTTTTCCCATCAAGCAAGATAACCGAAGCTCATAAATTGTAATCTGAAAGTAATTCAGTTAATTTCTACTCGCAATCATAAAGAATGCATATTGTTGGAAACCTGTCAGTTGTAAGAGTCATTATACTATAATATAATAATAATTGATAACTATATTTTTTCCTAATATCAGTTTTTTAATTAATTTCAGGAAACCCTAACTCCGTCATTGCTGTACATAATATGGCTGGCAAACTGAAATAAATGAAATCAAAACTGACTTGAGTGGTCTCAGTCATATGATTCAGTTTCAATTCCTGGACACCCAATGACATATCAAGAGTCAGTTCCATACGATAACTGGTAAGGCTACTTCTTGTATTTATTATTTAAGGGGGATGCTCCAACCAGCCCGCGAAATTCAAATTTTTTTACGTTTTTTGCAATTTGCAGGCCAGTGACATGTTGTAACTTTATAAATATTTGTGTTGCGCAAATAACAAGTATAATTTTAAATATAAAAAATATCAAAAAACTCGCTCCATCAGCCCTCACATAGAAAAGGTGCATCATGTTAAAATCTCCGAAATCTAACAACGATGCACCTTTTCTATGTGAGAGCTGATGGAGCGAATTTTTTGACAATTTTTATATTTAAAATTATACTTGTTATTTGCGCAACACAAATATTTATAAAGTTACAACATGTCACTGGCCTGCAAATTGCAAAAAACGTAAAAATATTTGAATTTCGCGGGCTACATCGACGCAATCACCTTAATCATGTTTTTATACATCACTCTATGGGAACATAAAATTAGGATGAAAACTATCATAAGTATTAATACAGGTTATAAAATATCTTCTCTCTGTCTATCTAAATATCTGTGTACCAAATTTCTTTCAAATCTTCGTCCAGTTGTTTTGCAAATTCAAAAATGTACAATTATTTTTTTATTATTTCAGATACCAAGGCTCACCAAATTATAAAAATGAAGATACTCCAGCAGCCGAACATTTGTGAAAAGGCAAAAACTGCTATAAGGTTTTAAAAACAAAAATCTTTTGAAGTACTCAATGGATATTTTGCTTGTGAGATACTCAAACTCAGATTCATTATTGCATTCATGTGTACATAGCATATGTGTTATTACAAGTAAATAAGTTCAATCAACATGATATTGGGCATGGCAACATATTACATTGGACTTAACAATCATCCAGTCAGTTGGTATAGCTAAAAACTCTAAACGAATGTAATTATTATGTTATATCAATATGTAATCATTTTAATTAAATATAATATAATATTTTATTTGATTATTAGTTAACTTCTATTAATTATTGTATTTCATTCAATTATTTCTTTTATATTTTATTAATTATGTATTTAAATATGTATTGTTTGTATTTCTTCCATTTAGGGTGACTTTTACCAACGGTTAAACATGTTTAAAATTTTATTTAAGCACAAAATTGTATTGAATTTTGTCCCTAAATAAAATTTTAAATATGTTTAACCGTTGGTAAAAGTCGCCCTAAATATTGTTTTTTATTATTTTATATATTTTGTTATGTATAATTTATTTTTTGTTATGCTAAGTGTGTGAGCATAATTATGTGCTTCCTTGAGTTAGTATTATTTCTGTGGTTATGAATAGTTATATAAGTATCTATTTAACCAATGTTTTATTCTAAGGCCCGTATTACAGAACGAAACTCAAGCACTGATCTCTATTTAAATATCGATTTCAACCAATCAAATGCCTTGAATCTAGTTTTAAGTAATATTCTGTAATATAGGCTTAAGTCTTGTGCGACTGAGTAGAAGCTTTTTGTGTTAGATTTATTCTTTTAATTTTCTGTTATGTATTGAATTTGGGTTTGCCTCTAATTTGAAGCATTTTGATCCGAGAGGGTGGCAGATATAGTCTATGTTTATTATGACATTGATGATGACTTTCTCAATTTAACTCTGAGATTAACAATTTTTAAATGGTGTAATAGTATGAGGTCTCAACATTTACCCATCTTATGCCGCATATATTAATCGTGTCTTTTGAAAACACTTATTATAAAATAAAACATGTATTATAATTATATTTCTTTGTTTTATTTAGACCTGTTTTACTTTGTAATCTACAGTCAATCGTATGTCAGAACAATTATTACTTGAGAATTATTCAAGTAATGATTGCTCTGACATAATGATTGACCAAAACCAATCAGTACAATAATCAAACAAAATATCTGTGACAAAAGCCTGAGGTCCAAATACGGAAAAGACAAAAGGCCTGCATCTAAAATCGTAATAGTTGCTTTTAAAAAGTCATTTCATTTGACCAGTTCAAGAATTTCTGTATAATCTGTGCTTGTCAATCTCTATTCTTGCGCTTTCTATTGGTCGTTATTTTTTGTTCGAAGATTGCCGTCTGAGTGTATACTCTCTACTTAGTCTGTGGTACCAGCATAGAGCGCCATTATTGAAAAAGACCTGAAAAATGAAATTAATTTCATTGTTAGTAATTAAGTAGAAATTGGACAACGCGAATAAAAATGACAAGTTTAATAAATTAAAATATGTAAGTATAAATAGCGATGTTCATCAAAATAATAATTTTGATGAACATCGCTGTTCTTTGGAATGGGAAACTACAAAATGTTCACCGGTATTGGTTATATCAGCGGTTACCCGTAAAGTAATATTGATTGAACGCTAAATTATGCAGTATGTAGTTCCTGGTCGACTGAGCAAGGGTTCAATATTGAGCATCCGCCATTTTGTTGCCAAACAAGTTAATACATGTTTTTTTTTTTTGAAAAGGAAAAACAAACCTTTTGTTTCGACACATGAAGTTAAGTTATTGGAACGAATTTCCTTATCGCGCGTTGTGAAAGGGGGCTAGACGGAAAAAATCCTTACGAAAAGTTGGCACGACACTTTTTTGCCTCGTCCCACACCTCGCGCCTGCACCTCGCGCCCCGTACCCCTCACTCAACCCCCGTTCCTCGTGACTCTTGTCGTATTGCGGCGTGCACATGTTTAGTCTCTGTCTCTCTCTCTCTAATAGAAAGCAAACCAGATATTTTCGTTTCGTCTTTCTATTTCGCATTAAACAGTGTGGTGTTGCGACGATAATTTTTGTTAACTTCGTTCCATCCGGGTGTTCCTTAACACCTCTCAAGTTTTATTTCTTACTAGCTTTTGACAACGGCTTCCCTCGCTTTAATTTAGAATTAGTCAATTATTTCGAGTTATAGACCCATCACCATCATCATCATACAACAACATAGGCCATAATGTTATCTAATATTAACAGCAGAATGCGATACTGCAGATTATTATAAGCCAAATTTATCCAGCCGTTTTCGTGTTCATACTCGTAGGAACGATATTGCTGTTTCTAAACACCTGAAAACTTACCCATTATGCTTTCAGACTGATTGGTTTAGTGGTTTAAGCGTGAAAAGGTAACAAACAAGCAATCAAAATTACTTACGCACTTAAAATATGAATTGCTTAGGAAGCTGCTGATAAATGTGTATTCTTCGGCTACACACGGATAATGTAATGCTTTTTGCCAACAACATTTTCTTTTTTTATATGATTTTTCCTGGATTTTACTTCACGTAACTAAATATTTTTTATTAATTTATTACGTAAAGCCGTTGGTCCCGGCTGTCATATAAAGATCTTTGACAGTCGTTACTGTTAGTCAGAAGCTCTAAAGTCTGACAACCAGTCTTACCATGGAGTATCGTATTACACAGTTACTGGGTTGTGGAGGTCCGATAGGCAGTCGCTCCACGTAAAATACTGATATTCAGCTGCATCTGGTTCGACTGGAAGCCGACCCCAATATAGTTGGGAAAAGGCAGGCAGATGATGATGATGATGATGAAGTAAATATTTTTAACCGACTTCAAAAAAAGGAGGAGGTTATCAATTCGACTGTATTTTTTTGAAGTGAAAACTTCTTTAGCGGCGTTGTACACTTTTTCTGTAATGGGTAAAAAATTTAAAACTCGCGTCAGGGTCACGTGACCAAAACTCGCGTCAGGGTCACGTGACCCTGATCGAAAATGAGTAAGACGTCATTCAAATTAAAAATAAAACATAGTAACAAAAAAGTTTTCACTTCTACCGGCACTCCTGGAGTGCAACCTTTTTTTTTTTTTTTTATGTTTGTTACCTCATAACTTGCGACTGGGTGAACCGATTTTCATGATTCTTTTTTTAATCGAAAGCTGGTGCTTCCCGTGTGGTCCCATTGTCACCATTTTAGGATCTGATGATTGGATCTTGGAGAAATCGAGGGCAACCCTCAAATTTTATTGGCTAACACATAGTTTTTCGCAAATTTTATGAAGTAATTCAAGTACTTGCGTATGGAAATCATCATCTCATGTGTGCTGAGCTGATGATGGAAGGTACAACTCCTCAAGTAAGAAAATTATGTTAGTGTTCGCATATCTCCGGAACTACAAGTCCGATTTAAGTAATTCTTTTTTTGTTGTACTAGGTATTGTTCAACTTAGGGAATACTGCAAATTTCATCAAAATCGGTTCAGTAGTTTTTGAGATAGGGAATGAATGAAAGAGATGTTAACGATGATAATACCGGTGCTACGGATTACGAAATTCTAGTGCACATGTAAGAAAATTATGTATTTGACAAGAATGTTGGTTGAATATTTAAACTAAAAAGAGTAAAATAAAAACTTTTTCAAAAAAAAATGTGACCGCCTTCAAAAACAACCACAAAAGAGACAATGAAATTAATAAAAAAAGTCACCGACTTCCGAAAGAAAAGTTTTGTAGGTTATTTTACCCTTTTTTGTGGTTGTTTTTGAAGGCGGTCACATTTTTTTTTTGAAAAAGTTTTTGGATTAATTTATTACATAAAACGGTTTCGAAGTTCAGCAAACATTCAAACTACACTAATAGATAATATTGTATACCAAGGGTTTTCAGATTATGATTATACTACTTCTACTACGGTGATAAATGAAAATTTTGTTGAGAATAAATACGGTTCATTGGTAAGTTGAAATGAAACGTAGATGAAAATTTGTTTTCCATCCCGGTATGTTTTTCATCTCCTCTCTTGTGTACTTACTCGTGTTTTCTGGAATAACATTTTATATCTACGAAGTACACCATTCCGTTTATTTCCAATATCATAACAGGAAAGTTGCATATTCAAAAAAAATCTTCTGTTACGAAAACATGTTTTTCAGTTCCATCTAAAACTTTAAAAAAGAAACAGTGCATTGCAGAAAAATCTATCTCACAAATCAACGTAAATCCAGACGAATCTTTTGCGTTTTTTATGAGTATTTAATTATGTTTAAAAACGTTATCTTTGCTAAAATATTATCATGTTACTGATGTAACGACTTCATAGCTTACGTGTGCGCTCGAGTTTTTTTCTCTACTTTGTGTCTCTTCTTTGCACAAGTACTAAAAGTGGTCAGTAAAAATTCCTTTGAAATTAGATGAACGCATTGTCTTAAACAAACATATTTTTATAGTAACAATAACACTTGGTTGACCTTCTATAAATCGTTTTGTAAATATTTGTGGTGAATATACGTTTTTACTAGTAGTTCGGTTTTCATTACAATTATAAATCGAAAACATTGAGCGAATCACACAAAAAATATCCGTTTAATATAACCACATGTTTTCGCTTCGTAAATAAAAAGTAATCCATCAATGGATATTGGAATGAAGCCAGCGCAATAACATTTTGCGTGTTTTTTGATTTATTTACACTGTACACTTTTCCACTCTGCATTTTCTTATGCTTTTATATTTATCAATGATTCTTTTTTAAGTAATGCGTAAATAAATTCACAGTTAGGGGGTTATGATTTTCTATTTTCAATTTCTTACATTCCGTCATTTTGCCTTTTCTTTCGCCAACAAAACGTGCTTCAAAGAGACAGGCGAAGGCAGCCAATGTGTGGCGAATGCTAACCGAAGGCGGGGACGTCAACTGACGTCACCGGGTGCAGCAAACCTAGCTATGTTTTGCTTTTAAGTTGTCCAGTTACGCGTGCTGATGCAATGCCCAGCTCAGTCCCAAGTTCAAAACATGTGCAGATAATATTAGTAACTAGCGGCCCTCCCCGGGTTCGCACGGGTGGAAATTAATGATGATTTTCGTCCTATAAAACCTGGCGCTGATGGTTACAAACACAACAAAAAAAGAAGTAGCCGAATCGGTAAGATAGATATAAACGTTGAGTTTAAAATCTTGAATCATTACATTTATCCCACTCGCACACCCAAAGATTTCAGTTGTTACCTTTGATCCTTTTTTAATCTTGGTTGCCGAATTTTCCCTTCATTATAAGCCTATCAGCTAATTATTTGATTCATTAGGGAGGTTCCTTAATTGAGGAAGTGAATATCATTAGGCTTTACATTATTGTCGATAAGAAACTGTTTAATATGGGCGACGAGATTTCTTACATTAAGTCTTGTTATTGTATGTCCAACGTTCGTTTTGTTAATGATATATTATCCCAATAGACTTCGTGCTAATTTGGAAAAGTAATCATAATATAAATCACAAAATGCGGAAGAAAAACATCGTGCTGGGAACCAGCATGTGCTAGGATAAAAAAAAAACGTGTGAGACACGACGCGCCTTTGACCCGGGCATGGTTCATGATTGGACGGCGAATAAATTAAATGCTGTGTCCGATTACAAAACTTGCATAGTCGCAAACACTAATAGCCTTCAATGCGTTTTGATGGGACACAAAATACTTCAAGTATTTTCCAGTGTTTCCAAAATCCAATGTAGGAAGTAGGTATATAATCTCACAGGCGTTTATAAACTGTTTTTGTCGTGAACAATAATCGGTTTTAAGAGTGTACTAAGCAGATGTTGATCAAATCGGAAAGTGAAAAAGTTCCTCTTCTTAAAAAACTGAAATATAAAATCAGAATACCTATATTTTCCAGACGGACAAAGCTCCAGTTATGAATGCAAACTGCACACCGACTTCACAATTTAATTTTGTAAAGTCGGTTATCAGACTCAACAGTCAACGCCTTGGGAATTTCTTTTTTGTGGTGTTTGAAATTATTGTTACGAAAGAGTAGGAGGAAATACTCAAGTCGATGCGAAACATTTTTATTAACACAACGACGTATAGCTTCTATTAAGATTTATTGTCAAAAAATTTTTTTCTGTTGGAAATGTATACCCTAAAAATTGTTAGCTATACTTACTAAATATGCATTTGAAATACCTTCATAAACAAAGTGCTTCGCTGTAAAATAAGAAAATAAAACCAAGTAATTAAAAACAAATATTGTATAGTAACTGTGGGCGTGATATGAAGATTCCTATTATTCTAGCTACGTTGATTAGGAAAACAACATGCAAATAATGGTAATAGAGCCCCTGAAGTATTTCCATAAATTAATAAACATATTAATAATTCTAACCAATGTTTTGAATAGACTTTGCTTTAACAACAAAAATGTTTTGCTCACAGTAATTAAAAACAAAAGTGAAATGATAGCCTCCGGGGTTGCAGAAACCTAAACGGGAAATCTCTAATCCCATCAAAAACATAAATGTGAAATGAGAGCCAAAGCCAAGCATAATAGTTTGGTATTATGCCTTTGTTGTTGACTTCAAAATAGCCAAGTCAGAAATTAGGCTACAATGTATGATCCTTAGTTATAAAAGGAAATCTATTTTATGGTGTTTTATAAATTTCAGAACTGACCATTGAACTTGGCACCCATTTAGATTTCACTTCTTTTTTTGTTGAAGTCAACAACCAAGGCATAATACCAAACTATTATGCTTGGGTTTGGCTCTCATTTCACATTTATGTTTTTGATGGGTAATTCTTATTTTTAAGTACAAAAACGGGAATATTTGCAATAAAAAAATTAAGGGTGGTATGCAACTGGATATATATTCACGTAAAGATCGTAAAATCCACATGTAGAGATTTACAGGCACTAATTATAAGTTAAGTGAAAATTATAGTAAAATGATAAAAAAATACCAGTTTCTGATTTTTTCCTTTGTATACACGTAATTACCTATCTGCATGCCAAATTTGAACTTTCTAGGTCATCTGGAACTGGGATATAGTTTTGATCTATAGGTCAGTCATAAAAATGACGATTTTTAGTCGTTAATAACTAAATAACCGTTTGAGATATGTTTATAAAATTTGGAACACATATCTATCTCGCCAGTCTCAATATATGTGCCAAATTTGACAAGTCTAGGTCAAATAGTTTTTGAGTTATGAGGGGCTAAAAAGTGCCTTCAGTTTACATTAATTTGAAAAAAGCGAAATGCATTTAAATCCATAGTAAGTACTCAGTCTACTCTGTTCTCGTATTAATTAATTTTCCAATATCAATATTAATTCTATAAAGTAGTAATGGCTCACTCTTCGAGGAAAATTAATTCCTGTTTTTAATTATAATTTACTTTAACGATATTTTTTTTCGATCATCAAACAAGATTTATTTATTGGGAACCGTTATTTAATTACGAGTACATTATTCTTTTTGTATGATGGTAGAAGAAGTATTATAAGCTCGATGGTTAATAAGTAAGTCAATATGACTATGATATTAGTTAGGGCTTAACTTTACATAATAGTTATTGGCGGTTGTTTATTATTTATTGATTATTCTTAACCCCACAGGCATATAAATCTTTTGGAGACCTAAAGGTGGCGGCTTGCGCCCGCGACGGAGTCAGAAGACCGCGACCGGAGATCGCGACATCAGACCGCGACTGTTCGCGGAGTTTTTCTAAATACCTATTTTTTGAAATGGCAGTAGCTATTCTATCCTCTTAACATGCAATGTATGAGAGGCAGTTCGAGAGTGAGACGCAGACAGGAGACAGATACGGTAGCGATCTCCAGTCGCGGTCTCCTGCCGCAGTCTCCGGCACGAACCGCCATCTTTATAATCCATTCTCTTACTTGTTATTTGATGAAGTTACTGTAATCTTTGCTGATTCATGAGTGGAGTTCTAACCAGCGGTTTATCTTGTTGCAGTGTAACGAACATATTTCTGGTGAACCTGTCAGCGGCAGATCTGCTGGTGACGACAATCTGCATGCCGATCCAGTTGAGCAAGGCCATCACCCTCGTCTGGTTCTACGGCGAGACGGTCTGCAAGATCGTCAATTATATTCAAGGTAAATACAAGTACTAGTTAATGTATGCACCCCTTCAATCGTACCTAAGTATATCGTGTTTTTTTTTCTTAAGCTCTATCTTATAAGAATGGAAGCCAACGTTATAGCTTGTTAAAGGACTAGACACATGATGATTATTTCTGTGCAAAAATGTGCTTATACATCGCGCAATCAAAGTTATCCGCGGTTTAAGAAGACATAGAGTATTCCGACTATAAAATATGTTGGGCAGAAAGATCACCAGACACAAAATCCGTCTGGTCGGACGGTACCTTCCTTTTCAAAGGGGTATCGAAGCACTTTCCACTCTATTCCGTCACCCCTAAAGTACCATTTTAAAGATTTACTTGTTAACTTTAAATTGATACCAAATTCATTCAAATCACACCATTTTACATATAAAGAGCTATCCCGGATCAATATTCCAAGTAAGTGATTCTATACTTTTTTCACCATAAAATAATATTATGAGCTAATTACTAATGTGGGCAGAATAAACCGTCAACTCAGTGATTGGTGGTGTGGGTGGGTTTATCATTCAGTGTGGGATGCGGGTGTTCAAGATAACTGAATTATAGATGACAACCGTTCCCACGACATCCCAGAATTAGTGTCAGTTCACAGCAAAACGTGACACTACGAGTTAGAGCGATAAAATAAAGAACTTGTTTACTGCAAGATAAGAAATCGGATAGGGTCTAGCAAATCATTGACGGTACTGGCATACAATAGTTTTTAATATAAGTACATAAAATCACGTCTTTCAAAGGTAGAAATAATAAAACAATACCTCCCTGACATTTTTTTCGAACAGTCCAGTGAATCCAATTATTGAATTTCCCAACTCTTGAGGCGCACGCAGAACACGACGAGCCTTCGTTTCGGGCCCTCGTCCTTGATCGGACGGCGAGCCGGCTTTTACGCCCGTAAAATACGCTTTCATTTGCACCTGAGGTGGAGGTCAGGGTGATAAGGAGTAGCCTGGGAGAAGCCTATGTCCAGCAATGGACTTCGATTGATTTCGTAAAGTTTGGAACTGAATTATGATGACGCATGAAATTAAACTAGGTTGCCCCAAACCTAATAGGGTAGTTTCCAGGGTCAAAATAATTACATTCTATTTAGTCCGTATTTTAGATTATAAAAAAATATTGGACACGTATTTTTTTTTCCGATTAAACAAAAAATAACAAAGATAATAGTAACTTTAATAGGCTAATTATCTTTGTCATTTTTGGTCTAATTAACAAATAAAAAAATACGTGTCCCTTATTTTTGAATAATCTAAAAGACGGACTAATTACATTTTTTAGGGCAACCAGCCTATTTTCCTCTCACATATTATCTAGTACCTTGGGGTCAGGCAGGAGAGGTAAAGGTATACTTAGTTTAACCTCGTATTTAACAGGGTTGGGTTAAATTAACAAGTAGATTGAGGTATCAATCTAATTTCTAAGGGTTAGGTAACGCAATAATACGTGAGTATGACCTGATTGCCGACATGACGTGAATAAGGCAAAAAGAGGATGTCTAGTTTACACAAATCTCTGAATATTCTTCCGATCTATGTGTTGAATGAGACTAAATTATTTTATAATTGTGTAAAAAATCCTAGAACCAAAAAATCGAAGACATGTGACATCTACCAACCCGCACTGGGCCCGCGTAGTGGATTATGGCCCACTCCCTCTCAGAGAGAGGAGGCCTGTGTCCCAGCAGTGGGAACAATATAGGCTGATGATGTGTAAAAAATAAAGAGATTTTGGGTACTGCCTTTCATAGTCCAATTACATTACATTAAAATAGAAAATAAAACTATTAGAAAAAAAAATATCTATAAAATACCTACCAACTGGATTCGCCGTTGGTCATGACGTAATCAAACAATTACGAAGGAGATCCCTAAATTATTGTTTTGATGTGACGCGATGGGTGTTCAATTATTTATTCAGAAATATTTGATCAGTCAAGAATGTTTGACGAAGGACGGCCATTTGTATAGGAGTCTAGTGGTTGTAATTAAAATAATTGTGCAGCTTAAAATTGGAACGGGTATTGGGTTTAACAAAGGACTACCTACTTTCAATTACTGAAATCCTAATTTCTACTAATATTAGGTAGGTATATGAATGTGAAAGTGTGTATGTTTGTTTGTGTGTTTAAAGGTGATGTAATTAACTATACAACAGTAGAACAGACTAATACAATATTCAATAACAATTTTACATTGTGTCTGAATATTTGACAAGTATTGTTACGAAACCATTAAAATATTAAGCACAGATAATTATTTTGATACAGAAGTAGAGTAGGTCCTAGAGGCAGTTACCCTTGCCTGTCCTTTTACTTTAATTAGGCAACATATCTTTATTTAAGGTACAATTTGAATATCACAGTCAGATTAAATTAATATCTTCGAATTTTTCAACACGACGGCGAAGCTGAAACGTCAGCTTTCGTCAAGACTCTAATGAAACTAGACAGTGATTTCATTAGCTCGGGTAGTAAGTAATTTAAGTTTAGGAACTCTAACAATTGAGTTAGTATTTTGATAACAATGTGGAGATTTTCTTTGTCAACGTAATCATGTTTATTTTAAGGCAGGAACTGTGAGGTCCGGAAACAAATCTCGTCTGACATGTCTGATTACGGTACGTCCAAAATTATACTGATAAAAAAGCAATCCTTTCCATATGTTTTGCACGGCTTTTGTTTAGTTGTCGAATCGGGAAAGTGATAAAATGGAATGTAGCCATTTCAACAACTAAATCATGAAGTGTTGGCAACAAATAAGATCGAAATAGTTATTTGGATTTTTTGCAGTCAATCCTATTGCTAACACAAGTTCTCTAACGATAGAGACTATTGCGTAACATATGATTTATAATGTTTTACCGTGTAGACAATATCTTTATACATAATAACTGCTATGTGGGAGCACCTTTTGAATTTTATATTCAACTTCATTTATTTTCTTCCAACAAAACGCTGTGTGTCAAGAGGCACGTGTTGTTCTAAAAATAACCACATTTAACCCTTAAAGTCGCAAAACATTTCATCGAAATAAAACATCAAAATTATTCTTGCTTATGATTATTTGACCCATAATAAGGGTAAGAAAAATAGTAAAAAAAATCTAATTAGTTGGTCTTCTAAGATAATTAATGTATATTATACTATACATTGCCACCAACGTTAGTAATTCTTAGTTGTAAGCGGTGTATAGTATAATATACAAAATACACTTTTGACATAGGTTGATCAAAATACTATAACGCCAAATGTGCTTCAAATAACAATAAAATAATGACAATCAGTGCTTATGATAAACTACAAAACAATTCCTTTTAACCCCGTAACAAAGGTGGACATTGAAATAGGTACAACGAGTACTACCCTGGCCCTTTTTGCAATGTTTACACCTCAGGATACTTTCTGTGTTTCAGACAGTGATCTTTCAGTTGAAAACTTTTGAAAACCATAACGTCTGCAATCTTGCCGTAGCCTACCAATAATCCTTGTGGTGTTCCATAAGTGGCATAACCACATCTCCCATCAACATGTTGATGGAAAAAAAACAACTATATCCTTTCTAAGTGCTTGTGTTGACTTTCCCGCCAAAAATGGTATATAAGTTAGTGTTATTTGCTTTATCAGGTATAAGGTCTTCAGGAAAAATCGATAGCAGTAGTCCCCCGTCAATCAATTTCATGAAACAGCTTCCTGAAAGCTTTGATAAGACAATTCAGCTGCTTATTGAAATCTTCCCTTAATCCATTGAAAAAAAGTAAGAATTTAGGTATTTTTCGTCTTTTTATTCTGTTTACAGCAACTATAGGGCCTCTGCATTTTCTATGATCGCATTTTGATGAAGTTTCCGGCGTAAACAGTGACGGTTTAACTGCAAGGAGGGTAGTGATATGATAGATGGTATATCATTGAAATTGCACTGTGTATCGAAAAGAAATGCTGTCAAATGATTGATTGTGAGTGGTGTTGGATCTTTTCCGCTTTCGGAAACAGTTTTGGGGCTTAAAAATCTAGATTCCAAGTCTAAATGAAGAATCATCAATGACATCACCACCACCCATAAGTTGGCAATGTATAGAATGATATACATCAAAATCAAAATATTTTATTAGCAAACCGTAGCAATGTATAGTATGCTATACACCCAAGATTGTGGTCGTAAAAAGCGATGAAAACTTGTATATAACGTGGATAATTTAACACTAGCAGAAGCACAATATATTTATGATTTCAATTCACAAAACACGGAACATATTTTCATAATGGATAAGAAATTATAATAAATTTTACACTGACATAAACAGGATTCCTCCGGTATGGTGTCGCATTTATGTCAAAATTGACAAGTATACTGAAGATAATACTTTCATTTATTTATTATCAAAAAGAGGAATGTTCTGAAATTCCTTTTTGGTAAAAACATTGCATTTTAAAATAATTGTTTCGTCAAAATATTTTTTTTTATTCAAGTGTATAGTATACTATGCAAAGTGACTTTAAGGGTTAAAATAACGTTATTCTTTATTCATTATCCACGGACACGAGAGCTTTGGGTACAAAGAATGTTTTTCGGACAAAAGGAAAAAAGACAGTATATTTTCCCTAAAGATCTTAACTTATTAACCAAAAGGTCTTTAAAGGTCCATAAATTCATTTGACAAGATTAATTTTGCTTTCATTTGTTAGATGAAAAAAAAATAACTTGGATCATCATCATCATCAGCCTATATTGTTCCTACTGCTGAGACAGAGGCCTCCAATCTGTGAGAGGGAGTGGGCCCTAATCCACCACGCGGGCCCAGCGCGGTATAGTAGATGTCACGTCTTTTGGTTCTAGGACATGCCGGTTTCCTGACGATGTTTTCCTTCACCGTTTTGAGAGCAGTTGGTGATGAAATAAATTACACAAAGTTTTGCGCTTGGCGGGGTTCAAACCCAAGACCCACAACTAAACACGTTTGAACTTGGATAGATACAGCATTAGAAGAACATTTTTTTTTATAATTATTGAAGGTTGCAAAAAAAATGTAATCATACGAGTATTTATATAAATCATATTTTTGCATTGTATTCAACTACTATCACTTTTTCCAGTTCATTGTACTCGTATCATACTAACCTACAAGAATTATATTATTGTGGTCCTTATATTATTTTGGTTCAAACAGAAGGCCTTATGTGAGCCGATTTTGTTTGATTGATAAGTATATTTTCCGCCGAGAAACTCCATGTTTATTTCTTTAAAAATCATTCTGGTCTTGATTACTCACTCAAAAGTTTCAAGATGTAATCAGATTGTTACTTCTCGAGTTACAATTATTATTGGATTCATTTTATTTTTGTCATGAGATTCTAAATTATCTTGAAAGGCTCTGATTTTAAAACCATAAGGCTGGGGCTCCACTAGATCGGAGGCGAGCGGATGTGTTTGAATAACCAATCAGATTTCCACGGAAGCTAAGCGGAGAGGAGATGTGTGGCGCTTTGGTGGAGTCCCGGCTTAAGGAGGACTGTCCATTGTAGCGGAGCGAAGAAACGGATCAATCAATAGGATTGCACAAAGTCTCTGTTCCAGTCTGCAATGCCGCTCCGTATTACTTTCTCGCTTCGCTCTGCAACCTATATTCTCTTTTGTAGACAGGCAATCTAGGAAGTGGTAGTAGCCTGTATGATTCAAATACCAAAACCTTTTTTTTTCAAGATAACAAGCAAATTCGTTATGACACAAGAATGCGATGGATAAACAAGGATCTGACAAGGGTTCATTTTTTCGTTCGGACTAGTAAGCGGAACTGTATGGCTAAGTCAGCATATTTACACGACTACCGACTTACCTCTAGAGTTTGGTAATCTGTTATGAGGTTACCGCGGTTCTGCATAAAACGCTAAGGTAATTAATATTTTATTTTTGGTCAATCAAGTGTGGCAGTATTTCTTTCCGCTCCACCCACAGTAGAAGAAGACGGTTGAAGATTTTCAACAGAAAATAACCTGCCGTGTTGCAAATAAATGTTCCATTCGTTACTTCAAATGCAATCCATCTTTTCAGTTCCCCTCACCCATCTTAGGGCCTCGCTTAACATATGTCGGCACTCAATGTTTTACGACTAGTAATTAGAACAGATCTAATGGCTTTCTGGTTTTACTGCTGTAATTAAATGTCACTTGTTTCCATGTAGAATAAGGGTTTAGGTATTCTAAATACAGCATTCAATACACTTGGGCTTACTACTGACGCACACATGTGCAACTCTATGTACGCATTTATGTATATATGCTGAAGGAATTCGTGAGCATTTATATTTCCAAATTGCTGTTCCGTAGCATCATAATTTATTATTCATGTTTAGGTACAGACGCCAGCAGGTCAACCTACCCGAATCTGTCAGATTTCCTCCTTTTGTGATTAGGTTGAAATTCTATAAAGAAATCTGACAGATTGTGGTAGCTTGATGCGCTGGCGTCTGTACTTAGATAAAAAAATCACGAATTCAGGTCTTTTGTAACTCGGCCATTATTTTTTTCCAGGGCCCATAATCGGTCTCTCAAGAACAGAGCCTACTAAATTAAAAAAAAACTATGATTACTGAAATAAAATTGCTATTGGTAGAAACGTAATTATAATATCTCTCTAAAAAGTCAAAAATATTAGTGGAAAATGTTATAATTTGACGTAAATCATGGTAACTCAGCTGCTTTTCGCGGTAACTCAGTCGTTTTTCATACAAAATCCGGCTGTCCCAGCAAGCAACTCGCTTCAAATACATTGACATTACATTAAAATTTTTCACGGTGCTATAAAATGAAAATATCTAAGAAAATTAAATTAAGTATGAACTTTATTAGCAGGCTCATAGGTTTATCTTTTCTTTGACCGTGTATTATTTACAAAATATTTCTTGTCTTGTCCCTGTTGAAGAAAGAAAACTTAAGTACCCTATGTTACCAAACAAAAGTGATCCTTAAATTCGACTTTTTCTGTGTATTTTCGACTAAGTTCTTTTGATTTAATGTAAATTCCTGGTGGGGTAAGGCACCCTGTTTGTGGCTTTGACGCTGGCCGCGTCAGTCGAGCTCGAGTTGTCCGAAGAGGCGCGTGTGTTTATTGTGCGACCGCTGAGTTACCGACAGAAAACGGTAAGTTTTTTAGATATTTGATTGTTTTTTTATAGCGTTTTATAATAGAATAAGTAAATATTTGAATGCCCTCAAAAACATTAGGTAATTTATTATCATATGATCCTAATGCTAGGATAAACGTTATTTTTACAACTGCGTTACCACTACACTGCGTTACCACGAGAAGTAACGCAGTTGTAGGTGCAGTAACGGAGTTGTAAAGTAAACAGTTTTTTAAGTGTATTTATCTTTTTTACAGTTATTTTGTTACAGTATATTATTTTCAATTTAGTGGCGTAAACACCAGTAGAATAACAACGGGTTTGACGGAAAAAATCAAACAGGACCCTGTAAAAAATGCTGAAGCTAGAAGAAAACATCTTCAGAAATATCATGATACTAAAAACGTGTAAAGCATATGACAAAGAAAGAAAATAAATCTGCAAAGCTAAAATGGATGGTGGCAAACAAAAGACATCGAGAACGTCAGAAAAGAGTTCAAGTTATTCTAGATAATACGCCGGCTTCAACACCACGATCAGGAACTCCAGTTTCTCCAAGGTCAAGAGAAGAAACCGTGACTTTTAAAAAAATAAGGAGCAGAAGAAGTATATCTGCTTAATACAATGAAGTTTATTTCATTTTTTTCAAGAAAAAAGAGAGAATCCTATCGAGAGTTGCACATACTCTCATTTCACCAAGCATAGACCATTCTACGTAAAACCCCCACCAGTTGATGGCAGAGATACATGTCAATGTAAAACGCATACCAATACACAATAATGTGTGCAAAATGCTCTTACTTGGTTGGACAAGTAACGCAGTAGTTGACTCCTGCGTTACTTGTCCCTCTTTTTCTGAATACGTTAAGAGCTATAAAGCTTAAATATAATTTTGAACCAGCACAAATTTTATATTTTTTTGTTAATCTACCATATTTCAACCTATACTGTAAAGATTGAGCTTAAATTGCTACTATTAAGGCATATTTTGAGAAAATACAGTAGCTTAAATTAAAGTAACGTAACGCAGTGGTAAACTTAATTAGAAAATAACATATTAGACTGAGATGATCGTGATTTTACATTATAAGATTATTGTAACTCTTGTCTAAGTTTATGTCTGAAAGGTTTTTAAAATTGAGGTAAAAGTTCCTACCAATAAAACTGTTTATTTTAAGTAAGTAACACAGTTGTTGTTTTTCTACTCCTTTCCTTGTATTAACATCAAACAAAACAATAAATACTAAAAAATCATCGCTGCTAATGACTGTACTACATACTTTAAATATTGATAAAACTAAATTAACAGGAAAAAATAAAAGAAAACGACTTTGTTAAAAAAAATTTTTTACGACATAGTAAGTCAGTTTGGGCCCTGGAAAAAAATAATGGCCCAACTATAACATGAACAGTCGCGACCTCTGTGTCCTATTCTTGAACATTTTGAATATACGCGTCACTGGGTCTCAATAATAGAGCGTTGAGAAGATTATTCTTTTGAACAAACAACAAACGGTTATCGCGAAACTAAAGAAGATAAACGACACTGTTGTCGAAGTTATGACACTGTGTTCGAAATTCAGTTATATCGAACCACTTGACTTGGATTATCAAATTAATTGTCATTTTCGATACGGACACACGGTTGGCTGTCACATTTTGCATAGCTACCTTAACGTGTAGTCTGCTTTTCTCTTCCTTTTCTGTCTCCTAAGTACCTATTATCTTGGTGAGAAAGTCTGGTGGTACTTGTCCATCTCAATTTCAAGGTTTACTATTGTATGGCAATCAATATGATCAGTCGTTGATACAAGTTACTTCGGTTTAAGGGTTTGTTTGACGTCAGTTGGAATTTACGAGCCGGTGTTAACTGGTAGTAACGTTTTACTTCCGTCAGATCTACGACTGGGTGTTACATCGGAAATAAAAATATATAATAGCATTAATATTAATCCACATTAATTTAATAAAATCGATAAAATAACTCATTTTAAGCCTGTCTGCTTTCAACAAAACAATGATTGATGTGGATGCGGATTTCAAATCCTGTTAACCGTCTAAGTGAACGAAGAAAACTATTAAGTGATAAAAAATAATACTACTTAGATAATAAAATACAGTATGTGTGTTGACACGTATTATACATAGACAGTCTAAATTGAATACAAAGTGAAACTTTATCAGCAATACGCACAAACACTTTGGGAATAGCAATGACAAATTATATCCCGCTTCAAAATCTATTGTGATTGTGATTTGGTATAGTGGGTGGTGGGTATTTGTATTCTGTTATCTACTTGTCAATAAAACTATAATTTAATAACTATAGTTTGGTAACTAAAGAGTATTAACAATAGTTTTAATATCTTTATTAACTTTACAAGTGCATCTTTCAGGTGAGCCGTGAGACTCTTAACTCCAGACTAGTAAGATACTGTATCCTGAAAGGTCATTACCCTTAACACGAGTTTTCAGTATTTGGGACGTAAAGTAAACTGGAACCATGACAATTTCAAATTGTCAATTTTCAAGAAAAAAATTAGTTCCTTCTTCGCAAACCAGAGGCGTTGTTCCATTTTTTCTTACCAGAAACGGTATAAATATTGGAATGACGGTGTAAAATAAAATAATGAAAAGTCGTGCTAAGGGACTGTACCCTAAGCACGAGTTAAAAAAACTAAGTAGGTTTACTCAAATTGTTTCAATATTTTTTTCCTTACTAAAACAGTAAGAAAGGGCTTTGTGCCTTTTGTACCAGTTCCTTAACTGCTATTTTTCAGGCATTTCAAATGCTTTAAGTATCCTTTTTGATCAATAAACATCAATATATTAAAAAAATAAGAAAAAATATGTCACTACTTGTATATGTTTGACAGCTCGTAACTCGGAAACGTGACGGTTTACGAGGTTTTGCCCCAATGTTTCATTCGTGTACGCAGCGTGCCGCCGTTTTGAAAAAAAAAACAAAGTGGCGGACGGCACCTGGTACACGGCCCGTACAAAAAAGTTCAAACCCCTTTATGGCGCCCTATCATCTTTATCCCCTCAAGCCCTGTTCTACGGAGTGACAGCTGAGAATTGTCTTCCCAGTTGTCACCGGGTTGACAACTTGTGCCGACTGTTCCCTTTAAAAACTGACTAGAGGGGACATATGGGAAGTTTGTTTCTTAGTCTGTTGTTGTTATGTTACTCGGTCTAATTCGAATAAAAACTTTTGAGTTTGATTACATTCATACTATAGCCTCCTTCTTTGTTCCAGGAGTTGCAGTAGCAGCCAGCGTGTTCACAATCACAGCCATGTCAGTAGACAGGTGGCTCTCCATATCACCTGAACCAAGGCTCCGGCCGCCGGGACGAAAGCAGGCTTTACTTCTGCTGTTACTACTATGGTTTGCTGCCTTGCTGATATTCATACCATTGCTGATGGTGGCCACAGTCAGAAGAGAACCTGTGCCTATTATTTCAAAGGCACTGAAGAATATATCGGTATGTACCTTTCATTGCTTTTTTTTTCATGTAGGTTCCAATCATTTAAGTGGTTAATTTATCTAATGAAAGACTCATTTGATAAACTAACCACTCACCCGCACTAGGTGGAGTGGATGACACTGTCAGACTCTTTACTGACTAAACATCCACTCTATTCCTTCAATTGCCTTAGACGTTCCAGCGTCATGGTAACTTGTTTAAGCATTCTTTCGACCCCAGCAGGCGACCGGCCTTTTGAGGGATCAGTTTGATCGACCCTGTCTGGTCTTGATCGGACGGCGAGCTACCTTCCCGCAAGAGGACTTAATTGAGCTTTCCGTCAGTGAAACTTTTCTTATTATAATCACGTCTGTTTTTCTTGAAAATTGGAGAGGCACGAACTTGAAAAATATTGCCGATTTGCTGAACCTCAAGTTTGTAGGCTTAATGTAAGCGTTAAATTATAATATTTTTGTCGGTTTAAGTAAAAATCTGGATTTTTTACTGAAACCGACAAAAATATTATAACTTAACTTGGAGAAAAATCTCCAATTTGATCGTCTTCCTTATGAATATTTTAACAATATAACGAGTGAAAGATTTGAATAGTGATGAATAATATAAAACAAACACAAAATGAATATTTGAAATGGTACCTACATACTGTAGCAATGCCAGACAACCAAAACAAGCAAAACCTGCCAGAAATTATTATTATAAAACCTTCTTAATGTTTTGTAAACACAAGTCAAATTATACTTAACTAATACAGAGATTCAGAATAATTACAAACCATTTAAACATTGATCTTAAATAATATAACTTAGTACGGTCAGCCAAGAAAGTGGTGTACCAGTTTTGATTTAGTTTCCCGGTCATCGAAAATTACAACAAGGTTCGTTATAAAAAGATATTACTGAAAGAGACAACATTATCATGACGTAAACCTATGTATTTAGTATTCATACGTCATATGTCACATATAAGTACATGACATTTTAACCTTTAGTATAAATGAAAAGGACATTAGTTTCTACAAAGCAATTGAAATGTTTCCAAACAAAAGTAATAAAAACTATTTTAATAGACAACCGAATTCCATTTGAAAAAGAAAACTGACAATTGACATTTTGTCAAATATATGCAAAAAATCGATATATTTTCCGTGTTATTTTTCAATCAACTGCATATAAAATCATCTCAATGCCTGCCAACTTGACCATTGCCGAAAGAGCACAAATAATTGCCCAATTTAAGGGCGCTATGACATACTGAAAGAACACAATTCCTGTCAATTTGACGTCGTGATGCCCCCCGCATAAAAACAAAACACTAACGAAACAGCTATGCCTCGTATACCAGGAAGAAAACAACATGAGCTTTTGCCACTTTTGTTTCGAATAAACAAAGTAAGATCCCGGTCTCCTAGACACTACTTATTTTCATAAACGAATGTATAATATGATAAATATATACCTATCAAAATACAATAAGGGCCACTCATTATATTACACTTTAAACCGCACATTGTGTCCCACTGCGAATTGGATATGTTTGTAATTTACAAAATGTGCAATAAAGAGATTATTCAATTCCATTCTATAATACGAGTAAATTATCTTGTTATGACTTCTTTCAAGTGTTAATTTTGTTTCTAGTGACTAATTGGAATTCATAACTTTTTAATTAGATTTTTGAAATTATTTAGAATTTACGATTTGGTGTTTAAAATTTTTCAAACTTTTTCTTTGACTTTTACATCAAACAGTCATTTATGCCATCTATTCAGAGACATAATTATGGACGCTAAACCAGCCACTTGGGGTGATTACGGTGACAAAGATAAGGAGATATAGCCAGAAATGGTCGGTTTAATGCTCAAATATTTCCAACCAGTGGTTCAAAATATTTGAAATTAGTGTCAATTAAGAGACGGGTAATATCACCAAACGCCGTGATCCAGGAAGAAAGTGAGCAAGGCCCAAGAAGACGTTAAACCGCGTAAAGAGAGCGATAATCTACTACGTGGATCATACAAACTCCATTGCGACCAGCCACAAGCTCCCCTTTAATTGACAAGACAATTTCGAATCGACACCATGAAGATTAAAAATATTCGAGAAGAGTCTTGTGGCGAACCAAGAATCTTCTCGAATATTTTGCAGTTAACTGTGAGCGGATGGTGCAACCCGTTAAACATTTGCAAAGGAGAATATTTATTGAACTGTTTTGACTGGGCTTCAGTGCATCTTATACTGGGTTACAGCTGGGTTATTTTTTAATAAAGACAGATCTATCAGAGTGTAGAGAAGATCTAAACAACAGGGTTTCAGATCATTTAACTCTTGAAACAGAATGTTTCGGTGAGCTCTAAGTTATAATCTCTATCTCGGAAAACTGAACTTTCATTATACTCCTCTGTCTTTTGTATAATCTGGTGGAGCGTGTGTATGTGGTCTATAGTACTAAAACCTTTTCGGAAACCGGCTTGTTCGGGAGGCTGGAAGTCATCAAACCTGCGTTCGAGACGGTTCGTAATGACTCTTGAGAACAGCTTGTATATATGACTCAGAAGTGAGATTGGCCTGTAGTTCTTCAACAAGATGTTGTCACCCTTTTTGAAGAAAAGAACAACCACACTCCTGTGCCATGCTTCTGGCGTAGAACCTTTGAGTATGACGGAATTAAATAACTTCTGGAGGACTAGAAGTACCGGTTTTCCACCCGCTCTCAGAAGTTCTGTTGTGATTCCGTCCTCACCCGGCGCCTTGTTATTCTTGAGCTGTTTAAGAGCCATTCTAATCTCGTACAGGCTGATGTCCGGGATATCCTCAGTGTAGTGTTGAGTCAGTTTAGCTCTTGCGTCTCGAGCTGTACCGACATTGGGTTGTCGTGTTGATGTATATAATTATCCGTAAAACCTCTTAAGCTCCCTTAGGATCTCTGGTTTAGTCGAAATGATGCTGCCGTCGTTAATCTTCAGCTTTGTCATTTGGCTCTGCCCAATAGACGAATTCTTTGCGAAGACTTTTGAGCCCTGGTTCCGCTCGATTACCTCTTTGATTCGTGCCGCACTAAAGGAGCGCAGGTCACGTCGCATTGATTTAGAGATTCATCTATTGAGTTTGCCATATACAGCCGACATATCAGCTGAAGACTGCAGCCTCATCTCGGTCCGGTCCTGCATCAACTGGATGGTTCCGTTCGAGAGCTTTTGAGGCTTATTGCGGCGCGGGGTCTTATAGAACTTGAACTCCACAGTTTGGACAGTTTCCACCAACCCATTGTTAATCTCGTCCACAGTTTCGCATTCGGTTAGGCACTGGAAGCGATTGTGCAGTTCAAGTTTGAAGTCTTCGGGGTTCCTGAGTGATACCTATCTGTTTTTTGTGAATTTTATTTTTGTGAATTTTATTCATGAATAAAATTGAACTTTAATGAAAATTAACTTGAACTTCAATGCTGCTAGACGTGAATTTTTCTGCAAAAAGGTTCTATATTTCTGAGGTGTAACCGTAAAAATGACAGGCCATCTTGACCTTTTTGGGGTGCCGTTGACATCGACCCACAATATTATTCCACTTATTGAGTTGGCTGCAAAAAAGTTAGGTACATGAAGTGGTACAGGTTTGCCAAATCCCAACTCGATGCACTTGAGTCAATTTAATAGCGCCCGGCATTGATCGAGGCCACGATCTGCGGGGCGAGACGGAATAGGAAGTAGTCACCTCTAATCCTTATGCAAAGCAGTCATGCTAGCGAAGTAGGAGGTGGAACACGTGGGGGAGAACAGCCGCGTGACCTACGACGCCGAGAAGCGATTTCTACTTGAGGGTAGGATTTCGCCTTGGTCACTGTCTTATCAGGTTACGGTGGCCCTGGAACGTAAAGGGCTACTGAAGGATCACCATGGATATTAGTCAGTACTAGAGTCTGGTAATAAATCCCGTCCTGCTCGGGAGGACACATATTTTGATGATTTTAACAAAATATTATTATTTAAATATTAATAACAATACATTGATGAAAAAAAAACTTTTTGAAAAAAAGTACCGACTACAAAACGAAATAAAAATAATTTTAAAATAACATTTCTTTTGGAAGTCGGTGGCTTAATTATTTATTTCATTGACTATTGCCACCGACTTCCGAAAGAAAAGTTATTTTAAACTTTTTGTATTCGTTTTTGAAGTCGGTACTTTTTTCAAAAAGTTTTTTTTAAAGTTACTTTTCTCTGGGTAACCGCTACCTCAAAACGATCAGATCAATTTTTCACGGATTGTCGGGGCGCACGTTAGAGAGCCAAATCCTGCCGGGCGGCGTCGCGGAATTGTCTTATCAGGTATCCATAGCCTCGGATCGCAATGGGTTATTGAAGGACACCGTAGGTTTTAGTCAGTACAAGTTTGTATGTCCCTCCTGTCCTTGATCCTGATCTGATGATTTTACCACGTAATAAAAAGCCATACCACCAGGGGCATGGCCAGTGGTATGGTGGGTCCCGCAGCGAGCTATATTATCCAAACCGAACTGGAATGTTTGGGAAGTTAGCAAGTCTGAAATTACATAATTATAATTACCAATTCAGAAAAAAAAAACTATCAGAATTATTTACATTGTTTTTTTTTATTATTTACATTACATATTTTTTATTTACTTATATCCTCATTCGAATATAGTGGGAAAATACAATCAAATTAATTCAAAATATTAGCTTGTATCAAGAAAGGTAGGTTATGCTGTATTCTTGGCGACTGGCAAAATTACTGGCCACCACTCATGACCTGCGGAAAATTCGAGGTACTACATTTTTCTCATGGAATTTGATGTCATGACAAAGACACTAGCGTCGCGTGTAAAGGTCATGAATGGTGGCGTGTATTTTAAATTTTAGTGATTACGTGACTAATGTCAAAATGGTTGCGAGCGATACGTCCTCCCTCAGAAGGCGCCCCGCGCCGTCTAAATCAAAGAACAAACCGTTCTTGGTTTTATATTGAATTTTGTCATTGCATATTATAGTTGTTTAATACTATTATTTTACTTTTAAATGAGCTAATTATTTTTTTAATGCAAGCTAACATAGTAACCTTAGTTATTCAATACTTTTTGATTGAATATTCAGTAAATCTGGATAGATAAAAAAATATCATTTCGGACGAAAAAATGTCAAATTCTTCCTGTTATGAAAAATGATTTCTGGTTTATTTCTAAATGAAAAATAAAAAAATGATTAATGCAGTCCAAATATAAACTTTTAGATGTACCATGGACATTTTCAAATATTATTTTACGATTATACCTTCTATGTAACTCGGTACCAAAGTATGACAAAAAGTAGAATTTTACGAAACAACCTTAGCAGAGACAAGGTTTTTACTCATTTAAATAAACAAATCTAAAAATTTGTTCAATGCACTCCACACAGAAATAATCAAACCTTCTCGAGTATATATTTTTTTCTTATTTGTGGCAATGACATACCCAGAATCAGGTTCCAAAAGTCGCACAAAAACAACGAAACGAGTGAAAGCACTCTTAATGAGGGAAGCAGTATCAGTGCGATATCCCGGAATTTGAATATATCGAGGCGTTCTGTCCGCTTTTGGATTCGTCGTGAAGGAGAGGAGGGAAGTTTGTTGGATCACAGAAGAAGTGGTCGCCGGCCTGCACTCTCCAATAACGATAGAGAATTCATGAGACGGGAATATGAAATCAATGGTTTTAAGCCCACAAAACATTTTGCGGAGATGTTCGATGTGAGTGCCCAAACAATAAAGAATCATCTACATTACATGGGGTTGCACCACAGGCATTACGCCAAGAAAATATATTTGACGGATGCTCACAGACTTGCTCGTCTGAACTTCGCCAGAGAGCACTTATAGTTTGATTGGTCTAATACAGTGTTTTGTGATGAAAAAACGTTTAAATCCAGTCAGCATGGACGTCTTCACCTTTGGCGATATAATTCAACACGGTATAAAGATGATCATGTAATTCCAAATAGAGAATCAGGTCGAATTTCCGTAAATATTTGGGGCTGGATGAGTGCGGATGGTGTAGGAGAATTGTGTTCTCTACCTCCTCGAGCGACGGCTGTAAATTATATCGACGTGCTTCAGAATGCAATGCTACCGACAGTCCGTAATGTTTACCCGGAGAACGAAGTGCCACAATTTGATTTTGTTCAAGATAATTGTTCAATTCATAATGCGAGGATCGTAAGAGCCTGGTTTCGTTCACACACTGACGTAAGGGTAATTCAGTGGCCCTCAAGATCGCCGGACCTCAACTCGATAGAAAATCTTTGGGGCCTTATGGTCCAACGATGGTCGCATCAAAATGAAAGAACCAAACAAGCTCTTATTAGTCACTGTAATTATATTTGGGAGGAAATGCGGGGAACCGATATTTGCTCACGGCTTGTTGGTTCAATGAGGTCTCGTCTTTTAGAGGTTATAGAGGCCAACGGCGGTTACACCCGTTTCTAATTTTTAAAAATTTTCAATATCTTCTAAATATTACTATATATGCTATGTTTTTGTTTGTTATAAGTATTTTAAAATTGATTGTAGAAATTTAATAAAAGGATAAATCTAGTTTTAGCTTGTTTTTTATTGATATTGTAATTACAAGTTTACAGAAATTGTAGGTTTGTGGATTCGCCTTGTGCCTTAACAATTTTATGTAACTTGTTGATTACAATTCTGAATTTGTAGATACAATTTTGTCATCAAAATCTACAGCCCCCCGCCGTTGATTTTACGACGTCATTGGTTCCATCAAGTTCAAACTAAGAACAGCTGTCACGTTACAAACAGTAATAGTCGTTATCAATAATCAGATAAAGACAGCAATAGAAGTTGTCAGATCGATCTGCAAGCGAAACTAATCTTTATCACCTATGAATCTGCAAGCGATATTCACCCTTAGGGTGGTAGGTACACCACTTTCTTGGCCGACTGTACCTACATAATTTACATAAAGGTGCTGTGTCGATTGAGCATTTACTTGTAACAGAACGTCGAGCATTCGCCGTTTGTCATTTTCAAAAGTTTTTCTGTAATGTAATATTCGCCAATACTCTCGTTATAATTAATCATCATAATATATCAGCACCTTAATATAAACTTCTATGAAACATTTTTAATGTGGTTCCCTATCCATTTGCATAAAATTTTAAGACCTAATATAACTTAGCATAATTTTGTTTGGCATAATTATATTTTCGCATAATATAATTACGCATAATAGCTTACGCATAATTTTTAAAGCATAATTTCTCTAAGCATAATAATGATAAAGCATAATATTCTAAAGCATAAATTTATTAAGCATAAAGTTCTAAAGCATAACTTTTTTAAGCATAATATCTTAAAGCATAAATTTACTAAGCATAAAGTTCTAAAGCATAACTTTTTTAAGCATAATATCCTAAAGCATAAATTTATTTACGCATAATGATATTAAAACATTACTTATAAAGGCATACAGCATGCAAGCAAGCAAGCATGCAAACAAGCAAGCATGCAAGCATGCAAGCAAGCATGCAGCAAACAAGCAAGCATGCAGCATGCAGCACTCAAGCGAGCATGCAACATGCAGCAGGCAAGGTTTTCTGTCACGGCTCCGGCGCTGCGGGCCTCCGGCGGCCCCACGCGTGCTAATCGTCGCAGACGGCTTTCGCTCACCACCGCAGCTTCGGCTTGTTGGCCGGCTTCGCCGGCCAGCCTCAGCCGCGGCGGTTCGCTCGCAGCCGCCTGCTCCTCAGCCCGCGGGTCGCCTCGCCCCTACGCGCCTACGCGATTTTAAATTACTCTCTAGGGGTAGGACAAACAAGACTACGTAAAGTCGGTTTTGCAGCAATTCGGTTCTGTCACTAAATTTTGTTGCACATCATATTGAATTTTTAATTAACATAAAATATTATTTAATTGTTACAGAAACGTATTAATTTAGAAAGTATTAATTGTATGCCTAAATATTATTATGCTAATAGTCATTAGGCGTACTAACGTTATGCTAATAGTCATTAGGCCTATTAACGTTATGCTAATAGTCATTAGGCCTACTAACGTTATGCTAATAGTCATTAGGCCTACTAACGTTATGCGAATCAAATTTATGCCGAAACAAATTAGTCTTTATGATGATTATGCGAATGTAAGATGTATGCCTAAAAAAATTATGCCGAAGTATTATTATGCCTAAACAAATTGTGCCAAAATCGTTATGCCGAAGTATATTAGGACAAAGAACATTATGCGAATAGAAGGGATCCCTTTTAATGTATATTCACTTAGAATATAATTTACATATAATTACCAGAATAGATTAAAACTCACATAAAGTAATAACAGCATTAACAAATAATGTAATTTGAAAAGTTATGAAGGAAAATTAACTTGTTTCAATTACATTATAATTCGTTGCGTGGGAACAATATAGCTCAAGCAACTTCAGACTTATTAAAAAGTCTGAAAAATAAAATCACATAATTACATAAATTATTTCGGACAAAATTGGGAAAAAATGTTTACTTGTTCATTTGACGTTAGTTCATTAAACATTATCCGTGGTGCCACAAAAACTTTTTAAAGTCTGTTGAACACTAAGTAAGGCTGTTTGAATTAAAAGAAAAAAAAAAACACAAATTAAAACAGGTGATGCAATACATAGTTCGTGCTGTGTGCCTTACGACATTCAGACAGTCGAAGCTGTTTGATGCTGATCTTCCAATCTACTGCGTGGGTAGACCATGAGTGGAGGTGAATCAATATGTGGTCGATTTAAAAAGTACTTATGATATGATAAATGGAAAACGTTTGGCATATTAGGAGATTAAAATACTGAAACACACAACGAAAACGATTTTATAAAAAATGTGACCGCCTTCAAAAACAACCACTAAAAGGGTAAAATAACCTAAAAAACTTTTCTTTCGGAAGTCGGTGTCTTTTTTTATTAATTTCGTTGTCTCTTTTGCCACCGACTTCCGAAAGAAAAGTTTTTTAGGTTATTTTACCCTTTTTTGTGGTTGTTTTTGAAGGCGGTCACATTTTTTTTGAAAAAGTTTTTATTTTACCCTTTTTAGTTTAAATATTCAACCAAAATTCTTGTCAAATACATCATTTTCTTACATGTGCACTAGAATTTTGTAATCCGTAGCACCGGTAATAACATCGTTAACATCTCTTTCATTCATTCCCTATCTCAAAAACTACTGAACCGATTTTGATGAAATTTGCAGTATTCCCTAAGTTGAACGATACCTAGTACAACAAAAAAAGAATTACTTAAATCGGACTTGTAGTTCCGGATATATGCGAACACAAGCATAATTTTCTTACTTGAGGAGTTGTACCTTCCATCATCAGCTCAGCTACATGAGATGATGATTTCCATACGCAAGTACTTAAATTACTCCATAAGATTTGCGAAAAACTACGTGTCAGCTAATAAAATTTGAGGGTTGCCCTCGATTTCTCCAAGTTCCAATCATCAGATCCTGAAATGGTGACAATGGGACCACACGGGACGTACCAGCTTTCGAATAAAAAAAGAATCATGAAAATCGGTTCACCCAGTCGCAAGTTATGAGGTAACAAACATAAAAAAAAAAAAAAATGCAGTCGAATTGATAACCTCCTCCTTTTTTTGAAGTCGGTTAAAAATGATTTTATTTAATGAAAAAGTCAAGAACAGTTTTTGGTTGTTTAGACAATCATCTACGTAGTTCTGATGGCAAAGAGCAATGGAGCGTACCTTATTGGTGTTGAGCTTAGTTGGAGGCAAACTTTATAATACCACAATAATCAGTTGGTGGGCAATAACACCTATAGATTTAAGAGAGTTTGGGCAAGTCATGTCTATAAAATGTATCGTGAATGATGGACCTGAGACGATATACTATGGGTGCCAGGAGTCGGGTGTCGTTGCCTAAGTAGATCTTGTAACAACAGGCATGATAACTGATGCTCTTTTGGGATGGTAACATCATGAAATGAGTCTTCGGCCCTGAGTGGAGCTGAACGGACTCTCATACAGGCTATCACTGTTTAGACAGTCTCGTGAAAAATTATATTATGTATCTTATTTCAAATAACAGTCCATAAGTTTACAAGTATACAGTCACGCGCAAAATTCAAAACCGATGTACTCCTACTGCATGTTGTTTAATCTTTTGTATTTTTCTAAACCTTCTATTTAAAAAGTCTTGTTATTATAAATTAGGTCTAATTTCAAAGTTGAAGCCGTAGACGAACACGAGAAAATCTCGTTTGAAGTTTGTTTAGTGAATCTGTAGACATAATTATTAGGTACTGCTCGTGACTGTACATCGTTACAAGTACGTAGGTTATTGTTATTTAATGTAAAGCTAATATTGCCAAAACATTCCATGAAAGAAACAATTTGATGAAAATAGTCTGATTAGTATTGAATGTACTCGTATTATGAGTATTTTAAATTATATTGGAATAATATTGATTTTGTTTTCTAGAACATCTTTATGAGTTTATTGAATGTTTTTGCTGTTGTTTGGTTTTATTAAGATAAAAATTTTCTGCCTTGACTTGATTGAAAACTTGTAAAAAACAGATCTTATAAAAAAAAAAACATGAGTATTATAAACGTGATTGCTTGTGAGTGTCAAAAAGAGTACTGAGGCCTTACCATGAGCTCTTAATCGATACAGTTTAGGCTGTAGGAAAGAGAGCTGTACAAGTTGTCTAGTGCCATCTCTTTCCCACAACCTAAACTGGATCGCGTTAAGAGCTCGTGGTAAGGCCTCTGAACTGTTTTGAATGAAAACTGGCACACAGATAGTTTATTCCCGAGATAGTTTTTAGCCCAGTATTACATTCACGTGTTTTAAATATCTTCTTAGTCTAGAAATTAGATAAAGGATAGTTGGATACATAATCTTATCCGAGTAAATAGGCGAAGGAAAATAGGATGACTGGGATAATTGGATAGCTAGAAGGCCAAAGCGATCCAAAGCAGGTGCTCAATCAAGTTACCTACTAAGATCAAGTTACTGAAAATCTGCTAGGTAGTCATGTTATATTTTTTTTTTCTCTTTTTCTGATATTATTGTCTAAATTGGAAATTAATAAGACGATAAACCCCCAGTGGCTTCATGCATACAAGATTCTCGACGAACACTTTTTTTTTTTTTTTAGACCTGAAAAAGTTTAAATACGAGTACAACACTTTTCTATATTATTACCATACAAAAAATAAGTATGCTATAAACAAGTCAATTTTAACTTTATTAATTTAATACAAGTCAATTTGAACTTTAAAGGCCTATTCAGACCTAAGCGATATTCGCTGCCGCTGTGGGTAGAGTTACATACCGCGTGGGTTTCGCTCAGGTATTCAGTATCAAGTACCGCGACTAGAGCGACCTGAGCGATATTGGCTGCCGCTGTGGGTAGAGGAGGTACTATATACCGCTCATTATTCTAGCCACAAGGATAGCGAAATCCGTTTTGGTGTGAACAGTAATATTACCGCATACCCACTGGGTTTTCTCTGCCGCAGACGGTAGCGAATATCGCTTAGGTCTGAATAGGCCTTAATATCGTACCACGTACGTTTCAGTGTTAGTGGAGGGGTTCCAGGAAGTGAAAACAATTAAGTGACGTTAGAATAAAGGTGGTATGAAGTGTGTAAATAAATGGAAAAGACCTTTTAGAAACCGTCAAGGAAATAGTCTCTGAATGGAATAAAGTTGTTTTCAAATGATAAATAGCTTCCCCTACACATCTGATTCAATTCCCTGTTCGTTCTATTTTCCTTCACTAACATTAACTGATCAGTAGGAACAGGTTTATTTCTTGTTTAAAACTATTGCGTAAAAAGCATCGACAGAAGTCATCTTAAAAAGTTTTTAACTTTGTACTCGTAAATAGTAGTAGTCCTGTCTGGTAAAAAGTACTAAGCATTGGGTTTTTCTATTCATCATAAATTATTTTCTTGATAGCAGTCCGAAGTTTGGAAGTTGGTGGTAAGATAAAACCGCGCTTCGGAAAGCACAAAGCAAAGCAGTTAAGCCATTGGTCTAGTGGCTGATTCCTTTTAAAAATGTCAAAAAAAAAAAAACTAAAATTACCTAAAAACATTCTGATGCATTAACTGGATACGTATTTAACACAGAGGGTGTACCCCTTAATTCAAATCTCTGTCATAAATTACGCGCTGCGGTCAATATGCTAGTCTCCACCACCTGACAGCGCACTTTGAGTATACTTCTAAAATCACTAAATCGCTGACAGCACACTTTGAGTATACTTCTAAAATCACTAAATCGCTGACAGCGCACTTTGCGTATACTTCTAAAATCACTAAATCGCTGACAGCGCACTTTGCGTATACTTCTAAAATCACTAAATCGTACCATTCATTCTAGATAGAAACGAGAGACGTGCACTTCTGCACCGAGGAGTGGCCTGAAGACAGGAGGAAACAGTTCGGGATGCTGAGCTTCACACTGGTGTATGCAATACCTGGTAAGTCACACCTGATGTGTTTTATAAGCTATTGCATAGCTTTTATTGCGGGCCCTGAGCACGGCGACTGAATCTAGAAATTCCGTAACTTGACGTACTTTAGTTCATCCATATCCGAATCCGTGTTCGTTGACGGACTTAGGAAGTAGATCTTCGTTCTTCTGGAACACGAGCCTGTCTCCAAGATCGCGGGGGTTGGTTCTTACTTTATAATTTATACTTATACTGCTTTTCCTCTATATTTGTTACTTGGCACAGATCATAAACTCAATTAAAAAAAGAAACTCAGAAAATATACATTCTCACGACGTATGACTTGGACGAAACCATGTGCAAAGCCATTGCGGTACCTACTATATGAAGTAGAATACTTCGGGGAAGACACATAGAAAGTTCCTAAGTAACATAGGATGAACTGTTGCAAGTCTATCCGAAACTTCTGTTGACAAAGCACCACTTGTATCCGCTAAACTTCTACTTCGATCTAAACTCTAATTTGTTTCGAAACTGTTAAAATCTTAGGCAATATTGAATAAGCCTACGTAAAAAGTGATTCAATCGTTTTTCTGGACATTCATTATTGTACAAAGTTTATTAATAAAACTCGTTGTAGTTTAATTACGCTTATAAACTAGAATATTTTATCCATTCAACGATTTTATTAAGACGTCTCCTCTTCACTTTTACTTAGTGTCGTATTCTCGTCCATATAAGACAACGTTAAAATAAATGCCATTATTTTACTCAACATCTAATTTTCCCGTTTATTTTATTTAATACAGATTCTTTTATCTATATTTAATAGACTAAATTATGTTTAGCAAAAAAATTCTTTGTGCAAATTAGAAATGTCTTTTCTTTGTTATTTAAGAACTCGTAAGACGATAGGGTGTCTGAGACTAAGGTCAAGAGCAAACCCATCTCACATAAAAAAAAGCGTCATCGCATAAATATTTTCGTCATTTGATTTTTTGTACACTTTTATAACCATACTGGCTCTACCTACAGCTTCGTCTGCATGGAAGTCAGGAACTTATAATATACGAGTAATTCAGGTTTTTACATCTTCTGTCCATACAATAATTTATTCGCATTTATAAATGTAGTAACATTCGTTATCATTTCCTTAAGGTTAGAAATAGTGTAATAATGAGAATTTTAGCAAGTGTACTTGAGAATTTGAGTAACGCTAAACTCAAACAATACCTTTAAAGAAATATGAAAGGAATCTCACGGTTCCTAAGTTTTTATTCCAATGAGAATAGATCTTAATATAGTATTTCTACTGTTCATGCTCGTGTAACATTCTTCGGGATTAAAGAGGCTTGACCGGCCGGGATTTGGAGAAAAATTCTTTTAGAAATATTTTACTTCAAACAGTCTAAACAAAGATGAGTTTGAAATATGGAATGATGAATAGCATAGTACTAGCTGAATGTTATCGCTCCATTAGGAGTATGAATATTATTGTCATGTTCTTTTTTAATTCTGTTCCACACTAGAAAGTTCTTCTGCATATTGGGTGGGCATTTTTTTTTTTTTTTAGCGTGTTAAAATCATCAAATGAGTCCTCCAACCCCGGGCAGGGCGGGAGGGACTGTCAGACTTCTACTGACTAAAATCCACGGTGTCCTTCATAGCCTGTTATGTTCCGGGGTTACGGTAAGGGAATAATCCCGCGACCCCGGCAGGCTTTGGCCCTCTGAGAGGGGGCCCCGTCATTATGCTGACGCTCTTTGAGGCGCGCGTGGGACACAACGCGCCGTCGACCCGGGCATGGTCCTTGGTCGGGCAGCAAGTTGCCCTTTACTCGCTGCCCGCATGCCCGCGCCTACGGTGGCCGGAGATCATCGAGCGACGTCCGTCGCCGTGGGCGCCTACCACTGCGGCAGGGGCGGAGGGAGGACGCTGTCCTCTCTCGCTCGCGGCCTGCCTCCTCCTTTACGAGCATTACTGCCTCGCAGAAGGAGCTGACCGCTTCCCACTCCGTCTCGCCCCGCAGCATGGCCGCAACCAATGCCGGGCGCGAGAGGTCTCCGCCTATCGCAGCCGTGAGGACACGTCGGTGCTCCGCCCAAGCTGGGCAGTCTTGCATCGTATGCTCCACCGTGTCCTCCGGGCGATCTTCGCAGTGGTGACACCCAGGCGTCTCCTCCTTTCGCATCAGACACAGGTACCTCCTGAAACTTCCGTGTCCGGTGAGGACCTGCGTCAAGCGGTAGGTCAGGACGCCATGACTTCTCTCCAGCCACTCCTCAAAGAGGGGTCTTACCGCCGCAATTGCGGCGTGCCCGGCCGTCGGTCGCGACAGTCGTTCCTTCCATACTGCCCTGAGATCGCGCCGGAGGTCTTCGCGCCGCGCCTCGACTTCGCGAGGCAGCGGGGTCACGCCCCGGCGCTGCGCCTCCACGCGCCACTCATAGACGCGCTGGAGGGCAGTCGCCTCCAGATCCCAAGGCAGCAATCCGGCAAGCAGGTTGGCCGATTCGCCGGCAATCGTGCGGTATCCCCGGATCTTTCGGATAGCCATGACCCTCTGGCATGCGACCAGCTTCTGTGGTCGCGTCCGGATGCTCAGGGCCCACACAGGGGCCCCGTAGAGGGCCATGGACCGCACGACGCCAGCGTACAGCCTACGGCAGGAGGTACAGCCTACGGCAGGAATTGGGTGGGCTTTCAAACACAAACACAAACACCGGAACAGTTACTTGCAGGTGATACAATTATTAATTGTTCCTTACGGGGCACAAACTCTAGACACGCTGCGGAGCAGTCGGTCCCTCAGCCACTGCGCCAACCATGTCGACAATATTATTAAAAATTGAATTTAATATTTTACTTAAAATATTTGTCTTGATTAAAAAGAATTCTTATTCATAATTATAATACACAAATTTCAAATCATTACTAATATTAACAAGTAGCGCTATACTACCTACATAACAGTAGTTTTATTAATTTAAATAAAACAGGAGGTCTGGATTAAAAGAAAGGGATTAGTCAAAACAATAAAAACGGTGATGTGGTGCCTGGGAGAGGCTCACGTCCAGCTGTGAACTACGACCGCAGAATTGATAAATCTACGCAATTATGATTTCATACGCACTAATTATTTCCATTGGACCGTTACAGTACTTTTAATTAACAAAAACATACAAAATGAAGCTATAGTCCAACCACAACGCATAATAACTTTGAAAACTACTGTACTATTAAAACTAATAATATTATGATAATTATGTTTCGCACCTCTAGGAATTTCTCCTGTACCTTTCATGGGTGCGTAAGTTTTTTAGGAGTGATTGTTTTTTGCAATGGCGTAAACATTTACGTGAATAAAATCTTTAAAAAAATACAGGGTATACGTTATTGATACGAATAAGAATTCCCCGTAGCACCACAAACACTTAATTCAATACCTAACAAGTTTAAGTGGTAACGACTAAAGCGAAGCAATTGTTAAAGGGTCCCCATTCAAAGAGGTCTTTAGAAAATACTTGGCCAAAAGCTCTTTGAAAGCAAATACCCCATGAGCAGGTCATAAGAACGAAATTCCAACTATTTGCAATATAATATTACAGACCGTTTTTCGTCTAACACTTTCCTTATTGGATTTCAAATGTTTTTTTTTTGGTACCAATATAATTTGATTCGTATTTGTCCTTTTGAGCAAGGGATTAAGTTTCGTGGGAGACGTTCAGGGCATTGAACAACGCGAAACATTTTTCGGCGAACATGGCGGGGTTATGTGGACGGCATAGCTCGCTGTCCGATCAAGGACCATACCCGGGTCGAAAGTGAGTCTTGTTCCACGTGCGCTTCAATGATCGGTTAGCACACAGATGAAGCCAGTCAATACAGTCAGCCAAGGCCCCAACAGGCACGCCTGTTGGGGCCGCAGGACTGTCGACTTAACCATTTACAGTTTGCTGTGACCTTGGAACGTAAAGGGCAATTGAAGGAAAACGGTGGACTTTAGTCAGTAAAGAGTCTGATAGTCCATTTCGGTCCTCCCAGAGCGGAACAATTTAATGTCTTTATCACCTAAAAACAAAAGTTTTTCTATGATATTATTAGAGCATTATTTACAGCTCATGAATGTTAATGTTCGTACATTGAATTTGTATTTTACGAGTAGTTTCATCTGGTTTTTCGTTAACAATGGAAGTTTGTTATTCAATCTACGCATCAATGAGAAACCAAATTGTTACTGTACTTACATTATGTCGTATTTTCACGATACAACACAATTTGCCAAGGCAATTTTGTGTTTATACCGGAACGTGAAAAATACCTATAAGTAAATAAAATGTTATATTTCTAATAAACTCTCTTTTATTTTTTTTTCTTTTTGGTGGTAGAATCAACAAATGAGTCCTTTAACCCAGCGCGGAACGGGACGGGCTGTCAGACTCGTACGAACTAACCACCCTAGCAGGGTTTAGCCCTCTAAGGGGGCCCCGTCAGTTACTAGATGCATAATCATTTTCCTTCTAGACCCATTACGAGTATGAATAAAAATCTTAAATGCCAATCACACTTCCTAATCACCAGCACACATTTCACTTCACCCCAAAAAAATATACAACTGCGCCATCGTCACATCAATACCATCAAAATATATCAAACGAATCAATCAAATCTGTAGCAATACATCTAGATTACATCGTGAATTCACATTCCAAAGAAAATAACTGGTTCGTAACATTTTGCTCGATCGCTAGCAGTCTTCATATTCAACAAAATATATTTTTGATCACCCTGAATGATGTCTGTCCTGCTGAAAATATATCTATTTGTGGCCTTTTATGTTTCTTAAATAAACAATTTTCTTACATTCTTTCGTCCACTCGTCACAGCGGACTTCTATTATCCTAAATTTATTTATTTATTTATTTATTTATTTATTTATTTATTTATTTATTTATTTAACAATTTTCTTACATTCTTTCGTCCACTCGTCACAGCGGACTTCTATTATCCTAAATTTATTTATTTATTTATTTATTTATTTATTTATTTATCACTATCGAATGTCCAAAATATTGAACCTAACAAGTTAAGTCGACGGAGCCCCGCTTCGCGGGGCTCCTATTACTGTTTGCAAGGTTTAAAGTAACCTAACACGAAGAGGATGGCGGGGTCTGAAAGACCCCGCCATCCTCTTCGAACCTTACCTGTCCGAGTCGGGGTGCCCCAAGTTCCGAGCTCGCTTCGCTCGCTTTTGCATCCGAAGTCCGTCCAGCTACCTTATTGGGTAGTAATAGTAATTTGACTAAGAATACAAGAGCGAGCTTTAGTGTTTAGTGTTAGGTTACTTTAAGCCTTGCAAACAGAAATAGGAGCCCCGCGAAGCGGGGCTTCGTCGACTTTCTTTGGTAGGTGGTTATCAGCAATTTAATTTAGTAGGTGTTTTTAACGTAGATACTTTTTATGAAATTAGATATTATGAACTGCGATGTATTAAACGTTGATATTTTGAATTTCGACATAACGTCTTTCGATATTTTGAATCATTCGACATTTAAATCAGTCGACATTTTAATCTTCGACGTTTTAAGCGTAGATGTAACATTTTTCGATATTTTGTTTCAATCGATATTTTAATTTTCGATATTCTGAACATCGATATTTTAAGCGTAGATGTTTTAATCTTCGATATTCAATTATGTACCCAATTTTATATTTATCAGCAGTCACAAAACATCTCCTATTCCTAAAAGCTACAAACATTCTAGCTGTGTACATAATAATTAATCGGAAATAGCCTGGTAACAGAGACATCAATATTCTCAGTTACCTTCAATTACCTGTAAGATTTCGTGTTAATTACAATCGTTTCAAGTAGAATTTTCGAATTGACATCTGAGATATTTGTATTGTTTATTGGTATTGTTCCTTAATAGGCACATGTTTATCCCTTGTCTTACGAAACCTGACCACCTCTTGGGCAATAAAGGCTTTCATCCTGGCACTGAAACTGAATTATTGAATGTCTGATTAAGACTTCAAATTATTCCTATGAGAAGCTAATTTCCCACGAATTAGCGGGTCATCCACTATTGTTAATTTTTTCTGATTTGTCTCGTTGTGCAAACTGTACATCAGAAAAGCGACGGGATAAAATAAAACTGTTATAGACAACAATTAAACCACAATAGGGTAGTTTCCAGGGTCAAAATAATTACATTCTATTTAGTCCGTATTTTAGATTATAAAAAAATATTGGACACGTATTTTTTCTTTTTTCGATTAAACAAGAAAGAACAAAGATAATAGCCTATTTAAGTTACCTGTCACTGTTACGTCACTCTGCGCGAAAAATGCCACGCATCGTGACGTCACACGTAACTTTAATAGGCTATATCTTTGTCATTTTTGGTCTAATTTACAAATAAAAAAATACGTGTCCCTTATTTTTGAATAATCTAAAAGACGGACTAATTACATTTTTTTTAGGCAACTAGCTAGCCTATTCTACGTTCTTTCCCCTGACTTTATCACAACACGCCTTGATAAACCATCTTTCAGTGACCAAATGCACGTTAAGGTAATATCGTCCTTCGCAACGGGAGGGGTGGCGGGGTTTTAATATCGTCATTCTTTCTAGCTCTCACAAATCCACTAGCGTTCATTGCGTAAGGATTGTAGATTCTGGCAGGAATGAACGTTAGTAGATGGCCCGTTATCGTTTTGTGAATTACGGTGTTCATTTTTTTTTCTTTGCTTTACTATACGAATGTACAAACACAGAAAGTCACACACACCCAAACCAAAGAATAACAGCAAAGTACTTGAAAGTCTTATTAATATTTTGTTCCGTACTAGGTAGTTGATCGCTTCTACTGCGCAAACCTAACCGTCAATAATGCTTATTAAAAATCATTTACCAAACTCTTACGATCATAACCAATTATGTTTTCCTTATCATGTTACCTCTTAAATAAAAGCCTTGTATTATAACAATAGCCAGTAATTGGCCATTACTGTGAGTATAACTGATTAAGTTATTAACCTTTAGCGAGGTATTTATTACCCGAGCATTTGATTGCGTAACGTTGAGTGATTGACACTTGATTTAGGTTGTCACTCGACTTAACTCAGTATTGTTAGGTGTTGATGAGTTGGAGATAAAAAGAGAAAGATTGATCGGTTTATACTCGACCTTCAGAAGTGTTTTTGTGGGGAATTAACTTCGTGGCAAATTAATAACAACACGTTCTAATTACTTTCCTTACATTACTAAAGTCGTGCTGGAAAGAGATGGTCTTACAATTGCTTTAAAATTCACGAACTGAAACACTTTTAAGAAGATTGAATAAAGGGGCCATTATTCTGTTTTTAGCATAGTAAGTAAAACATGTTTGTCAGCTGAAAGACACACTACATTTGAGATTTGGAATCGCTCCAATTGCTGTAAAAACTAAGTAACTTCCGAATGGATATCATTATCTGGAAAAGCCTTTGAATGTTCTTACTGGAGCCACAAACTAACATCATTACGTAACAACTTGTAATAGCGACATATTTTCCCTGTTTTATTGTAATATTTTGATCCTGAAAAATAACTTACTGAGGCGTCTCGATGTCCTATAATACTGAGCAATCCAAATACATATTTGTGAATGTCTATACAGGTTTCAATGGGTTATGCGCACTTAGTCCCAGTCGCACTTCTTCGAGCGATCGCAGTAGATCATCAACTGCGAATGGGCCGAACTGTGAATGGGCCCAATCCCATTTGCAGTTCGGCCCAATTTCAGTTTTTTAGTTTCACTGTGTAGTTAAACTAGAAAGGTCACGTATAAAAAGACTAAATAACCAATAGTTACATCAAAAATTGTTTCACATAAAATAAAGTAAAATACGTAATAAATAATCAGTGTCTATTCCGGTTCTCGTTCTTGTAGAGCTCTTATTTTAACGTAATAATATTATGTCTCTATAATTGTTTAAAGCTATGAATTTGTTTCAGGTTCAATAACAATAATGTCGTACGCGTGCATGGGGCGCACGCTCTGCTCTGTGCGGCCTCCTTTCGACATTGACGAGGGAAACGTCAGTATGCAACAGGTTCGTATCCTCATAACTAACTGCTCTATCTATTACCATTTCTATTTTTTCTTACAAAATATATTTTCTGTAATCATGATATTCTCCGTCCTTCAAAATCTTAGTTTATAGAATGTCCAGATTCCTAACTGGCCACTGAGTATTATAGCCAATAACACGGTAGACAAATTACCCCATCGCCGTTGTTCGATTCCTGCGCAAAACAAATGAAAATATCAAAGAAAAACATTTGAATGTGTGCGTGGCGCTCAAACGACACATTTATAAAAAAGTTGCTTCACCAAATTTTGTTTCGAACAAGGAGCATCTGGACATTTTTTAAAGCCTTAAATTTATCCACGGTCATATTAATATCAAATGCATAAAGAGTGATTTTTCAATTAAAAGATAATGTAAGTGTAAGTTTCAACATTTAGTGACTTTCATAAATCACTGTTTAATTTGATTAATCTCGTGGATTCACGGTTCAAAGATGCTGAATGAAAAGCGAAAATTAACAATACCGACTTGAAGCGACTGTTTTGGATAGCGAACTAAAACAAGCGAAATATACCTAAAGTTTCTGGAATATTACAAGACGAGACACAAAGAAAGTGTGACGTAATCAAATCATAATATGAAAGAACTCCATATCACGTCTACAATTTTGCTCTGCGTCATCGTTTGTGTGAGCCACACCAAATAACAAAATCTTCCTAAATAAAATATTATGAAAGTCTTGTCATGTTTTGAATACAAGTACAACACACATATTTGGTAATACGTAATGGTAGAAAGTAACACATACGAGTACCTAACCTCCCCGATCCTCCATTAATACTGAAAGTTTTCCACATTTTTCAGAAACTGTAACATATTTTTATGACATCATTTATTTTGTAAAATTGAACGTATTTCCCGTACATTCTGTTGAAACAACTTTACAGTTTAATGTGTCCAACGACGTTTTAAAAGCGCTTTGAGTACATCTTTAACGAGTTGTTTAGATGTCTTGTTTATCCAAGTGATGACAGATGGCGCTATATATTGATTTTTGTGAGAAAATATCGTTTGAAGTTAGAATGTGTCTCGCAAATATTTGTAGATTTCTTGATTGTGTACATATTGTTATAATTGGTATTTCGAGACGGATAATATAAAAAAAAAATGTAAATATTATTTAGCTCGCATTTTTCACTTGTCATTATCACAATCACGTGTCTTCAGGTTTTATTAAAAAAAAAATGGTGCTCCTTTAAAGATAGTCTCTTGAACATTTCGTAACGTTTCCAGAAAAAAATTTTGTTCGTGGATAAAAAAACGATAAAAAATGCTTAATGAATACATATTTGAGTTATACACATTGATTGACTGACAAATTATTTAATATTTTCAGTCGAATATGGAGTATTTTATACAAAAGAAAACAAGTTTTAACAGTTGCTTATATTTACTTCCATGTCTTTTTTTTTAATTAAATTAAAAAAAACAGTAGTTACTTTTATTTTTTTACCTACAGTACAAGTTATTTTTTTACCTCTTTAATAACATTCTGACAAGCCTTCTTTGGTTTCTGTGCTCATTACAGGAAACACAATAGGTACCAGGGTTTCATGTAACCACGAGAGTTCGTTAAACATGAGTGAACCCCAAAAAGGGTTACCTATTATACTTTTCTTAAAAATACGAAGGTTCAACGACTTGAAATACTTAGTTATGAATATTATTATTTTGATTTCATTTAAAACGTCTTTCATATATATTTTATTACAATAAATTCAAACTTTCATATAATAATTATGATGGATTTTTTATAAAATTTTTGAGTAACTGTCAAGAACTTTTATCAAGTTACAAAATAAATGCAACTTGAACAAATTCTCGTATACTTGTGAAAGCTACAAGTTGCAAGTAAGTAGTTGACTGAACTTCTAAATTTTTTTCATGTACCTAACTGGCAACCCTCAATTGGGAACTATGCAAGTAAAACCTTCATGCAATTGATACAATGTCAAAAGCATGTTTCCAATTCAAGCTACTTGTATGAAAATGTGATGTTATAATAATTATGACGTTGAATAAGGCGCGTTTCCTCTTAGGCAAGTATTGCATGCAATTATTATAATTATCCAAGACTTGCCTGATGTCACCGTGACCCCAGAACCAACTTTGGATTGGATTTTAGTCAGTAGGTACAAGTGTGACAGTCCCTTCCGCTCTGCCGTGGGAGGACTCATCTGATAATTTTACCACGCGAAAAAAAAGACTTGCCTGATGGAAACGCGCCTTTTTGTACTCGTACTTTTTTTTTTTTTTTTTTAAGGTGGTAAAATCATCAAATGAGTCCTCCCGCCCTGGGTGGGGCGGAAGGGACTGTCAGACTCTTACTGACTAAAACCCACCCGTGTTCCTTCCAATGCCCTTTACGTTCTGGGGCCACGGTATCCTGGGTTAAGAAAAAACCCGCGACCCCAGCAGGCATTTGGCGCGAAACACGACGCGCCACCGACCCGGGCTTGGTCCTTTGGACGGCGAGCTACCCATCACTCACCGTCCGCAAGCCCGCTCCGCTGCTGTGCCCTCTGATAACCAGAGGGACACGCGTTGGGGCGTCCACACGACAGGCTATTCGCATACGGGCAAAGAGACCACTTAGGCACACAGTGCTTAAGAAAGAGTTTTTGCCCGCATCCCAGGGTGCACCGGCCCGAAAAACTGGTCTTCCCCCCGGACGTAGAACAAACTCCAGTCCACGGGCGCACGTGGAGGTTTCCTGTCATAGCACCCCTTTGTACTCGTACTTAGAACAAAATTTAAATAATGTACGAGTAGATTAAGAAAAACACCACAATACTCATTCGTCTAGAACCAGGGACACACGATATAACCAATATGTTACGTGTCATAATAAAGACAGATAATGTAGATTATTCCACGAAAAGAGAGACGTGCAAGTTTTTCAACCAGTAGGTACACTCGTTATAGGATAGATAATAGACCTCGTTAGTTCGCATATCTGACAAGTATATTGAAAAAGCCAGAGGACTTTTTTTTTCTTTTTGCGTTTTATCTAAAAACAAATAAATCTGCGACAGAAACGTACTGAGAATAATTTAGGTAATAAAATATTTTACCTGAGTTGTACAAGCATAATGAATGTAATGGTTTCATCCGTTTCATCACGATTTTCTTCTTAGAAAATACAATTTGAAGGAAGACTAAATTGGCCCTAGTATGAATAAAATTTTGTCTTGAGTTATCACATTTTTACCGACTTAAAAGGATAATATTACATACGTATGTATTTGTTTGTTTGTTTGTATGTGTTTCCAGAACTGCGCAGTTTCGTATAATATACGAAACTGGATTTGTTCAGACGCTGATATAGACTAACATATTATGTTAGTCTATATCAGCGTCTGAACAAATGTGCCAACAAAAGTTTATGTATATAAGTATGTGTGTATGTTTTTATGTTTCGCATATCTCCGGAACTACAAGTCTAATTTACGCTATTATTTTTTGTTGTACAAGGTATTGTTCAACTTAGGGAATACTGTAAGTTTCATCACTCATAAACCCGAAAAGTCCTAAAGAATCAAAATTTTAAAGCGCAGTACAACGCGTGACAAACATCAAATAATATTAAGCGAAGATACTTGCATGAATCATGTTTTTGACTTCCTTATTACGATTAGTATCGTTAGTAATGCCCGAGTTTAAAGTATTGCTCATTAATAAAATGTCACCCTGTATACTACCTGTGCCTGCGACTTTGTTCGCGTGGATGTAGGAACTCAACAATGTATTTATTTTTAAACAAAGGAATTTTTAACGTAGATAGTCTATAAAGCAATATTAGGTAACTGCCTATTTAAAAAAGCTAATTGAAGTGCAATTGGGCAGGCCAACTCACTCGTAGAACTACTGGATGTGACTTGACGGCCTGAGGGATCTCCCGGAATCTAGATGCACTACTAACACCATCGATAAGTTCCTGGTTTCTTTGTATTAAAAGATCAAACACTTCCAGGGTCTAAGACTGATGAAGGAGAGGAAGCGAGTGGCGTGGATCCTACTGCTGCTGGCAGTTCTGTTCGCCATGTGCTGGATGCCATACAACATCATGCAGCTACTTCTTGATGTGAACTTAGTCAACGCTAAGGACCTCAGTATGGTCCTGCCTTATGCGTTATTTATAGGTGAGTACCCACATAATAATAAATAGCGTCATTATATGACTGCTGTGCTAGCTCTCTAAAATTCCCCGCATTTTATTAGGAGTGTCCACACAGAGCGAGCAGCCTCGCAAGGCTGCTTGCTCTGTGTGTAAGGGCCTATTGTTTCTCGACCGAAACACGAAACAATAATAAGCGAGCAAAACAAAAAGCCGACAAGAATGGCTCGGGCGCTCGGTCGCTCGCCCACGGCGTTCGCAAATGCTCGGCTGCTCGCTGTGTGTGTATGCACCTACTAGCACTTCACCCGCGCGTGTTTCTAATTTCGAACTCAGTGAATTTAATTCTCTTCTCCCTCCTTATTTATAAGAAAATCTAAAAACTCAATACAAACAAACAATCAATTATATTAGACAAACTGATTTTCCGATTTTCACCCCGTTAGGGGTTGATTTATGATATATAAATAAAAATACGTATCCTTTATTCGATTGAGAGATAATTAATATGTCAAGTTTTGAGTTTATCGAAGCAAGCAATGAAATCCTTCCCTTAAAACTTTATCATCCCTTTTCACCAATTTAGGGAGTGATTTTCGGAAAACCTAAAAATGGAGGGTAGTTTTAAAAAAAGTAATAATGGCCATCTTTTTTATTTATATAAACTCATATTCGTACCAAGTTTCAAGTTTATAAACCCAAGAAATAAGATTTTACATACAAAGGTTAACGGATTTTACATAAAAGGTACCCCCTTAGAGGGAGATTTTCGCAAAATCCTTTCATAATGCTCATCTACATTATAAATTGTAACTTCGATCCAAAATTCAGGTTTCTACGTTTAGTGGTTTAATATCCTCCCCTTAAAATTTGAATACCCCTTTTCACCAACTTGGGGGGTGATTTTCGAAAAATCCAAAAACACGTGTTTGATTAATTCTTATCTCGTATATAAATACTGATTTTCAAATTCATCAGCTCACGCGTTATGATTTTCCCATACAAACTTTAACAACCCCTAGAATACCAATGGAGGGTAGTTTTAAAAAAATAGTGGTGCTAATCTTATTTATTTACTAATGTTCTTATTCGTGGTAAGTTTCAAGTGTATAAACCCAAGGAATAAGATTATTCATACAAAAGTTTTCACCCCTTTTCACCCCCTTAGAGGAGGATTTTCGCAAAATCCCGTCTTATTGCCAATCTACATGGTAGACTGCAAATGCTGTCCAAAATTCAAGTTTCTGCGTTAAGCGGTTTCGGCTGTAGTCGAGTCAAAAGAAAAACCCCTGTTCTTTTATACACCGTGTTCCGGACGATATACATAAACTTCGACCAGATGTTCAGACCACGGAAGTAAGCATTTTTCATTATGGACACATTAATAAATTCTTATTTTTTATTTTTTGTTAATTTTCATACAAACTAAATACCTAGACGTAAATAACCCGATATGCATGCCTCTTTATCCGAATTGGCAACGTCGTATTTTCATTCATAACATTTGGCGGGCTGAAACTTGTCAAAACAGTTTCTTTGATTTTTTATCTCGTTCCTCATAGCACTGTCAATGTACTATACTTATCTAAAGAGAACGTATAAGGCTACCAAGCAGGTAGATACGTATTTCGAATTGTCTTTTTAATTGAGGAATAAAAAAAAAAACAAAATTCCATAACCAAATCATGATAACCTCTTCCCACGACATGCAGCCTTCGCAAAACGTTTCTGCAGTCCTTATTTTTAGTCTAGGCTTAAAGCAACGCCGTACCTCCAACGACGGGAAGGGGAGTAGGCTACCATAATTATCTTCCCATTCTGCCGTTTTGGCTTAAGTAACGAACATTCAATCTCAAAATTATTGACTAAAAGAGGGGCAGCTCAACACGCAATCTGGGGACCACGCTTAGAGCTCACGTACATTCGTAAAAATACTCTCAAAAGATAGGTCTCGGTCAAATTAAGATAAATGGTAATCACAGCATATTTTTTTTATGCATTTGAGTAGAATAATTATAATTTATAAGCACACTTGTTGCGTGGGCAACATCAGAACTAACGCCACCATCTTATTTTTCAATACATTTCACAAATGAGCGCTCTCCTGTCAACCTCAATGGAGTGTCCAAAGATCCATATAACACTGTAGGTTAGACAACTACGTCAGCCGTAATGTCATTCAAAAATATTTTTATTAATAAAAAATAAACTCTAAAAAGCAAAAAATAAATTTAATGTAAAAAGTTTTCGAAATGACCACCTTCTTTTTCGACACAAATATTCAAACGAGTCCTAATTTGGCCATTTAAATTTACAGACATTTGTCTTATTTGTTCAGCAGCCTGAGATATTCTATCTAAGAGCTGTTCACGGTTCTGAATTTGTACGGAGTACACCTTCTCCTTTAAGGTTCCCCAGACATAAAAATCTAAAGGAGTCAGATCTGGGGACCTAGCTGGCCATGCGATATTTGTGCTACCTCGTCCAATCCAACGGCCAGGAAACGTTGCATTTAAATATTCACGCACTTGTGTGCCATAATGTGCAGGGGCCCCATCATGTTGGAGCCACATGGTTTGCAGAGTTTGAAGATCCACTTGTTCGAAAAATTCGAAGCTAGTGACGTTTCTTAGGAACTCTAAGTAATTGTCAGCATTTAGGCGGTGGGGAATCTCAATAGGGCCGATCAGCTGATTGTTAAAAACACCAGCCCACATGTTTACAGAGAATTCAGTTTGATGTGACGCCTGCCAATGTAAATTCGGGTTGCTCTCATGCCACTGCACTTGATTTTTGGAATTGAATACTCCCGCTCTTGTAAACTGGGCTTCATCCATCCAAAGAATTTTTTGAAGCAGTATTGGATTATTTATCAGTTCTTGATTCATTCTCTGGCAAAAAACAATTCTTGAGAAGTGATCAGGTGGTATTATGCCTTGGGATTTTCTGTAGTGGTAGGCATGCAAACCATATCTTTTCCACAGTTTCCACACTAGCTTATGAGATACACCCACGATTCTCCCAACGCGTCTCGTTGAGAGTGTAGGATCATGAATAATAAGGTTCATTATTCTGTTTTCTTGAGCGACGCTCAAATTGATTGCTCGTTCAGGGCGGCGTGGTCTAATTCCGATCTCACAAAATCTCCTGTGTATGTTAATAAATGTTCGTATATCAGGAACGCGCCGACCAGGGAATCGCCGTTGGTACTCTCGCACAGCTGCTGTAGCATTTCCGTCACAGAAACCGTAGACGAAGTGAATATCAGCTTGGTGTTGAGCAGAATATTCGTGCGGCATAGTGAAAGTTGTAATCAAAATGATTGATTAAATTAGTCGGAAACCCAAAAGCAAATTACAATAAACAATAATCCTGACAGTTAAAATCATGCATGACAAACAATGACAAATAACAACTTAGGTATCCATAGCGACCAGTTTAATCTCTTTGAAAGATTCGTTATCGCAAATGATCGTATTTCTTCGCTAACTCTCGGGTTCCTCTCGTACGTGCAAATGAAATGCAAATAGTATTTGATAGATTTATCATTTTAATTGCACTAAGCGGCAACATAGGCCAAATTAAGATACTTTCTCACTGCATAGCTCAATTAAATTTCATTAAATGAAATTACAAATATCTTTGTAACGAAGCCTTTTTAAGTACTACTTCCTTTGTTGGATTTGATTTGTAAAAGCCATAGAAGTATTTGCTAAAGTTTATGGATAACGTGAAGAACACGGTGTATATATAGATTGGCATGGCCATTGACTAAGCTTAAAATTGTGAGCCGTTTGGGATCGAAACACTAGGGTCATAGGTTCCGAGTTTTTAGTGATATGTAATAGTTTCGCAAACGGCAATCGAAAGAACACAGTGATTTTATGCGAGTACTAGTCTGACACAACCTTCCTCTCTACACACGGCAACACACATTTAATGATTATTCCCCAAAAAGTTAAAGTAAATTTATTTAAGGGCAGGGTGTCATTTTTCCAATTTAATAAATCAAACAGACTGCTATTAATGATTCCCGTAAAAATATCAGTTCCCACCTTTTATAGTCCATTTAGCTTCGCGGTATTATACCTTCCTTGTATTTAAAATGTTCAGCGAAAAATCGACGTAACTAATACCGTGAATGTTAATTTTTTTTTTTCCTATGAAAAACAATATTGTATAAATACAATTTAATGGTTCTTTACATAGTAGGGTTATAGTTTATATTGTTTTATTTTGTTTCGTAATTTATACCTTACATAAATTATTTTGTATTCAAAATAAAAATGTGACATTCCAAATCACTATTTTTCTCTCGGTAGAATCAAACGAGCAGTCTCATTTTGATTGATCGAATGATTCTTGAAGAGCAAAGTGTTATTCTCGTTACTTTGATGTTCTTATTGAACTTGTTTTTTTTTTGCTCCAGACATTTTTCTTTAGAAATAAATTTTAATTCTTTATTGCCACAGAAGTTGTAGAATATCCTAGCTTATGTTTCCTAAAAGCTGAATGAAACTATCCGAACACTATTATTATGAACCTATTCTATTTCAATAGGTCTCGACCAACGAACTAATTAAAACAACGAAAGTTATTACTCCTACATAGGTCAAAGCTATTCTGGAAGTTATTAAATTTTCAGCCATTGAAAATTGCTTTAGAAATAGGATGCTAAAATACTGCTATGTAATCAGATTTTCAATCACAGTCATAAAACATTCTCTACATAGTTTTATTATTAGTATTTTTTAAATAATTATGATATTATCAATAAGCTTCCTCTCTCCTAAACTCACTTAAGTATTTGCTGTGTCCGACAGGGTCCATGTTATGATTTAAGTAATTATAAGTTTTTACCACCTAAGAATACATGATGTGGAATGCAATAAAAGTATTGAGTAGTATAATGTCCTGCCAGTTTGCTGGTAGCTCCTTGAGGCGCGTGACAGCTTTTTATTCGCCACGTGATGTTTGCCCTAGGGGCCAATTCTCGACTTTCGCGATATCCATACCTCGAGTTCGTGATTATGAGTCTATCTCTATGTCTATCAAGAATATCTCTATCTCTACCAAAAAATGTCGAATTGAGCAGAATTCCGTATTCTCAGTCAAAATAAAAATAAATGTCATGAAAATGTAGAGTCGAGTGAACATAATGTTACCATTATGAAGAATCGCACGTTCCGTTTTAGGTAGATATGAGTAAATGAATGATTTAAAACGCTGACTAACGCTGGCCTCCTGGGCGTCTCCCGCCGCAGCTAGGGTTAGTTGAGGTGGAGGATGGCCGGCTCCTTCACGTATTCAAACTCCTCTTTTGTAAGCATGACTGCTACGCACTTTTCTTTTCTGTATTTATCTATAACTGCTTCTATTGAAGAGCCATTAAGTACCTACTTTTTTTGTAGAAAACTGAAGCATGCGAAAATCTGCAGTGGGAAGCAGTAGTATGATTCAATATGAATATTTAATACTCTGTGGCTATTGATTGATTGATAAGATTCTCGTCACGTACTCGTATGCTCCACCATGTATTAAATTGTGTAATGCGGTTGAGGAACGTGACGATGCATGCTTTGAAGACAAATGTTCACCTAGTTATCATAATATACCATTCTCGACCATAACACGTTTATTTATTTGGTTTCAGCAGAAAAGAACATAATTATTTGTATTATTTACAATGTTATAATTATTTGTATTATTAATTTGTTACAATGCTGTATTATGTAAATGTCGACAACCGATCATCGTATTATATCCACATCGTGATAATGACATGCCTAGGTGCATAGCGGTATGCCCGGGTCGACGGCGCGTTGTGTCCCACGCGCGCCTCAAGGAGCGTCAGCATAATGACGGGCCCCCCTATAGAGGGCCACAGTCCTGCCGGGGTTGCGGGACATACGTATACCGCGACTCCGGCACTCAAAGGACTACCGAAGGACACCGTGGATTTTAGTCAGTACATGTCTGACAGATAGGGGTTGGAGAACTCATTTGATGATTTTGCCACGTAAAAAAAAAGGTGCATAGCGGTGTGGCGGCAGTTCATAATGTGCCGAATAAAAATTGGGCGGATCAACGAGAACAACGTATTGTTTGTTTGCCGACAGTACCCCGTTTCGTATCAAGTTAGATTAGGAGAGAATCGTAAAAAAGATCGTAAGCTGGCTTCCGTCAATAAAGTCCCGTTTCGCATGCACTGACCTAGAATTACTTATTAAGTTATATAACAAAAAATAGTTTGTTCTCGTCGATCCGCCTTATTTTTCGCTGAACTGTAAAAGTTTTAGGAAATAAATACAGTCGTAGAAAGAGCTCGTTTTTATTGGAAAAAAATATTATCACAATAACTGATGGGATATTTGGAGAAAAGTGAGTGCTGTCAAGCGACTGCATTCCATGCCACTAACCTTCAGCGGCTGTCAACAATTTATTGCCACCAATCTTTAACCAATTTGTTTACTGAGACTCTATCAGAATGAAATCAATAGGCACCCATCCTCGATAGACCTCATATTTAAGGAGACGTTTGACCTACTAGTGCAGCAAGTCTCGTCATCTTTTTTAAACTTTAAAATAGTATTCTTTCTCGTTTTTGTGTAAGGTGAAGTTAGAGGCATGTGTAATTACCTAACTTTGACACCAAATGATGATCACAATATCCTCACAAGAAAGATAAAAGTATTTTAATTAATCTAATTATTTCAACAGGTCACGCAAACTCAGCGATCAACCCCATAGTATACTGCCTGATGACGCGCAACTTTCAGCGCTCAGCTCGCAAGCTGCTGTGCGGGCGCGGCGTCTGTCAACAGACCAACTTCACGGTAACTGTTTGTTAAACTAATTGCTTTCATTATGAAACTTCTAATAATATGTAAAAAGGTTTTTTCATACCTATTATTAAAAGTGTCATAATGAAACATTGTTAATTTCGTGGAATTTTAATGAAAAGGTGGAACTTAGAATCAAGACATTCCAAAGCAGAACAAAAAGCGATTTACTAAACATAAAAATATAAACTTGTTACGATACTTTTAGAGTACGGTGACCGTAACTAAACTTCTAGAAGTAACATTATTTGGAAAAAAATATTGTACGTCTTTAAACGCCCCAGTCCAATTTTTGTTTCTGATACGCTAAATATAGATAAAGGACTGAAACAGAATGTATGTTATTAAAAATTACTTTTTGTACTGAAATAATAATGTTACATTAACCCTTCATTTGTAGGGTAGGTTTCAGGGACTCCACGCGAAACAGTTTCGGTTCATATTATTTTTTTGCAATACGTGGATTCAGTGCTATGCGCACTAGTAGCTTCCATCAGCGTCACGACGGACGCGAAGGTGAAACTTACATTTTTCATTTTTAATTACTTAAATTTACTCTATTTACTAACTTAAAAGATAATATACATTTTTTTTTTCACGAAAACTATAATCTAATCAATTAGCTAAAAATATTTTCTGATCTATTTTATGTTATTTAATGTCAAGTCAAGTTTGATTATCGAAAAACAACATTTAAATAACTTTTAATAATTGACCAAACAAAGTTTTACCAGTTGTTTGTACTTTTAGAAACATTCAAAAGTAATTGATTTAAAAAAATTAAATTATAAAGTGGCACAGCTCGTCTCCGTTCCGCTCCGCTCCGCCTCAGTGGAAACGCAGCCTTATGGTAGGATATGGCTAGGTAATGGACAATATTTTTTACCAACTTCAAAAAAAAGGAGGTTATTTAACTTTAAGTCCCAGTGTACCCCTATTCGCAAATGAATAAATAATTATGATTAATTACCGTTGACAATGTTTCACATTGAGTCAAATGCTTGTCGGTACCCGTAAATCTGGAAACTCCTTTTGAATACTTAATTGAATACTACTTATACTACGTTATTATGAAGAAAATTAAGAAAATAATATGAATGAATGCAGGAAAGAGACAGCGATACTTCGGAGTTTGAAAATTTAAATGCGGATTTTGATTTAATTCGTGGCCAGGATGAAAGGAGACGGAATGATTGAGTTTGGATCACTTCAAACCTATAATCATCATGATAACTAATCATTTTGTAATCACTTGCAACAAAAACATCAGTCTCACGTGACAATCCCAATATCACAGAGTCAAATTAATATCTTTGATATTATCGCGAAACTCAGGGTCATTTATCCAATTTCATTTCACCTAATGAAGAACCGAGGCTGGGTCAAGGAGCCTCATAAATCAAAACTGGCACAAATTGGCCACACCTCGGCCATGTTTGATTTGCTCTGTCTAGACAACCAACACACATCCGAAATTCAGATGTATGTCGATAAACATTATTGGTGTTTGAGGAATAAAAGCAGTGTGAACTTTGGGTAATAGTGTTAGGCTTGTTATTTGATTGATTGGATTCTACCTCATTCTTACGATCAACTTGGACAACTACACAGACAGACAACAGCAACGCAAGTGGTTTCTGAAAGATGCAAACGACCCTTCATAAAGTCATGGAGGTAAAGAGCTTTTAACCTTTAAAACTAGTAGTTTAAAAGTGTCAAATAATTGGGACCTGAGCTACTCGCATATCCCCATAACTTACAAGAAGTGAAATCTGCAAAACTTGAAGTTTAAGATTATTTTTACAGTCTATGTGATGTAATAAACGGTGATTTCGCCATCTGTGGAATCATTTTATTCTTTAACGATACAGATGGTGGTTATAATCAACCTGTTACTTGCCTACTGCAACGCAACAAAACAAAACCTAATCTAATGCAACTGACTTGCTAATTTCAGCCCTAGTAGACCAGCTAGCTTCATTGCATAGCAAAGGTAAAACAGGTATCGATCAACGCAATGAAGCTTGTTCACTGACGATCATGTTGATGTTTAATTGAATTTCATAATGGATGCTGTCGCAACGCCACAAGCGTACTCAGTTTCAGCGTTCAGCTTTAAGGCTCTTCTGACTTCAAGGAGAAAGTGTGTCGTAATATTTTCAATGAAATAATTAAAGAGTAAATGTTCTTGGCAATGTTCATGTCGATATGTAAGATAAGTGATCAGCATGAAATGAAACGATATGATGCAATGAAACTATGTTTATTTATGCAAATAGGTTATATCAATACTTTTTTACACGTCTTTTCATAAAACTAGAAGGGGCTATTGTTTCGTACCTGACTACTCTGAGAAGAAACAGCCGAAACAAACTCAGAGGCTACAGTCTCATTTAAGGCCAGGTTTTCCTGAGCACCGCAGGCATCCAACGCTTACCGCAGCGCCTGCAAGGACTAGCGGATACGTAGTGAATTACGATGCGCGATGACACGCGCGCCAAAAGTTGCGAAGTCTAGGTAGTAGTTACAGAGTAGAGGAAAGCAGTAGATCAACTTGAATTGATTGGTAAAGGTACGTTTGTATGTATCATTTTTTTGTTGCGGTATTATTTTCATCATCATCATCAGCCTATAACGTTCCCACTGCTGGGACACAGGATTCCTCTCTGTGAGGGGGACTGGGCCATAATCCACCACGCGGGCCCTGTGCGGATTGGTGGATGTCACATGTCTTCGAATTTTTGGTTCTAGGACATGCCGGTTTCCTCACGATGTTTTCCTTCACCGTTTTGACAGCAGTGGTGATGAAAAAAATTACACAAAGTAATGCATCTGGCGGGGTTCGAAGAACCCACGACCTACAATGACCCATAATACAAATATTGATTTTGATTAGTTCGTAATAATTAGCATTAAATACTTTTTTTATAAATTAAATAAAAAAGTGGAGAGGATAACTTACTCGTTATCCCCCAGTGAACGAAGAAAACATGGAAGAGTAACTTCAAACAAAATCTGTTTGATAGACGGCCCACGACGTTTGTTTTCTTAAAACAGCTAGTTTGTTCTCTATTAACATCACGAAGTTATGATTGGGTAGGTTGTCAACGCTCGTCTCTAATTGGCTAAGCAACGCATAGTAACAATGACATCATTGGCGCTAGAAATGAACACATGACATTAATTTGACGGGCTGCAAAAATTGTCAAAGTGGACGAGTTATATAAAAAGTAGCAATGAAAGATTTGAATATTTTTTATTAGGTACGTATTTTTATTTCTTTTGCATTTGATGTAGATACACTCAGATCAAAGAAATAGGCAGATAGAGCGCTCAGAACACGCGAGTGGATCCACCAAAGTTAATACAAAATCAAAATCGAATACAAAGTCGCGACAGTACCAAGCTACGCGTCATACCAAGCTGCCGTCGTTGTTGTTTTTTGCCAAAATATGCCGTCTTATGTCTTTAACCATCGTAAAAGTTGTTCTCAAAAACAAAGAAAACATTATGGAATGTAATTCTATTTAATTTTGTATTAACTTCGGTGGAGACACTCGCGTGTTCTGAGCAGAACGCTCAGTCTGCCTATTTCTTTGATCTGAGTAGATACTCGTACATAACAACAAAAAGTTCACGTTTATATTTACATAAAATGGCTCATACGACTATGTATGCATATACAAAGAAATAAAAAAAAAGAAAGAAAGAAAACATATATATATAACTGGCACCTACTGTGAGCTACGGCCTCCTAAGAGATATTAACAAGAAAGTCTTATTGTCTTTTGTTTAAAAATTAATAACAGATATGGCTAACATAGCTTGCTTTACCAAAATGTCAAAAATGTTGGATAATATATTTAAAAAGAGCCCGGATCGTTTATAGATTCTGGTCGTTTTTTCGTCATATAAAAATCGTCATCTTAAAATGGACTGAACAAAATAATGTTGTTTTGCTTAGGGACCAGTCGTTTTCCTGTCTCTCCAAGCGAACTGATCTCGTCCATTGTTCTTTGGATCTTGTGGAAATCTGTCAAAGGAGCAGAGTGTTTTGTAATGTAGCATAAAGAAAACAAACATATTTACTTCAAACATTCAACATTAATTTACTTAGTCCATCGGGCATAACTCCTCCGAGACACGATTGATAAGCCCCGCCTACCGAGGCACGATCTGCGTTGGGTCATTATCGGGCGCTAGGAATGCTTCTATGTTTTCTTCGTTCACTGTTATCCCCTGAATCATAAGTCAATATACGCGCACTGCGCTTGGCCTGCAGCTGCATTGCTCTAAAACTTTAAAAATCTACGTAATTTTAAAGCGTGAAGGTGAATCAGGGGACACGGCAGGTAATAACTAATATTTTCGTAGGAAATGATCATACTGTGGACACTTAGTACACTATGACCACTACCTATTTGACATTTGGAGGCAGTAAACCATTATAATAAGTGCATTCACGGTGGCTTTCTGAACTCTGACATAGGGTCTAAATTCAACTGTCTTACATATTTGATGCGGTTGGTAAATCTATTCCGCGAGAAAAATAAACCATTATAGCTTTTGCCAGCGTGACTTCTTTATACATATTGATATTGGGTTTAAATTCAACTGTTTTACACTTAATTGCGGTTTGCATATTATAGGTTATAGTCTAGGAGCCACTGAAACATCCCACCCGTTCTCCACAAAGCTAGATTTTTTTGATTATTGGAAAGTACCGGTGTAGCAGGCATCTATGTGGTTGTATTATCATTCCTCAAAACGGAGACCAAGTCATTTGGTTTTTGCTCTCACAGTATGACTGTAATTTTAACCTTTATAGTTTCGCCATGTCCGTCCGTCCGTCCGTCCGTCTGACCGCAGCTTAGCTCAGAAACGCCCAGTACTAGAAAGCTGTAATTTGGTGTAAACATACGGATTTGTTGCGCCAAAAAAATGGTAAAATAAAATCTAGTAAAATATTTTTTTAGGGTACCTCCTGTACACGTAAAGTGGTGAAGTTTTTTTTTTCTGGCGTACCGCTTTGTGTATGATATCATTAAATAGGCCTTTAAAAACATTGATAGTTTCCATTAACAATTTTTTGATAAAAAGATTCGTTTGTGAAATATTAAGCGTTAAAGTGCTCATTTTTGCTCGACTCGAGTGTCCCCCCCCTCTACCAGCTAAACGGTTATGTTTGGGGGTGTGAAAAAATCACAATAGTGGTATAAATATATAACGAAGTACGAGTATAAAAGAAAATTATCATGACTAAGTAGGCTACGAGTAATAGTCGACCAACTTATAAAACGTACTTGGATAACATATTTTCCTAAACAAAATGTATCGGAGAACATGTTCTTCAACTGCAAATGTAGGTTTGTCAACTTTATTTAACTTTATTTTTACAGGTATAAAGGTGGGTATGTTTTGGGATAGGTAGGTTTTTATTGTCAACTATTTTTAACTAACTTCAAAAGAAGGAGGATGTTCTCAATTCGGCGTAATTTGTTTTAATGTATTATACTTCTCATTTATTCATCACTAGTGTGTGCCCGCGGCTTCGCATGCGTTAATTTAGAATTTGAGAAACAATACGGATCGTGTGAGTGGCGCCATCTGGAATATGAACGTAATTGTTTTCTCGGCAACAGCTCTGTTCTGTTTTTCGGGATGAAAGATACGTTATATCCGTGTCTATACTCCTGACAACGTATATGCTAAATTTTGGGACGATCGATTCAGTAGAAAGTAATGCGTGAAAAGGTAAAAAACAAACATACTTGCATTTTTATTATTAGTTTAGATCAATAATGTTATATCTAGGTACATAGTTTGCATAGGAAACGTCTTTATTTGAGCGACATTAATTTCAAAGATCCGTGTTTATCTTAAACATTACACTATCATTTTTTGGTCGATTTACAGTATCGCTGAAAATTGAACGTACGATAGCATTGCTCTTCTCCCTTAGCATAGCGCGTGATACCTAAAAAATAACTAATTATTTGACTCGATGAGTACAACTTGTCATCGTTTAAAACAGGATCTATGCACTGGTTTGAGCACCAATTCAAAACATAAATAAACAGAAAATAATAGAAACACTGATTGTTTTCTAATCTTTAAAATTCCTACACCTCGAAACAATTACAATTTAAAAAAATATCCAACTAACTACCTACAATTTAAATCAATGTAGATTTATATCCTAGAGAACTATTGAAAAAAATAGCAATAAATTAAAATGGCGAATAATATTTAAATAAAAGTATGCACATTTTTTTAAAATTATTTGAAACTCTCAGGACACATAAAAACAAAAAAAAAAGGAACAAAAAGTGTAAAAGAAAACCTCAAGATTTGATCCAGAGACCCCTTGCACGAAAGTCAAGTAGGTTACCATCCAGACTGGCTAGTACGCTGACAGTAAATTTCGAATAGCGGTTCCTATACAAATGTCAACAATGATCGAAAATCAACATATTATAACATTGCTAATCCCCCAAGGGAAATAGCGTAATTATACATATCCTATTAATTGAAGAGCAGTTTTAGGAATATTTGAGGAAAAATTGAATAAATAATATCCAGTGGTTTAGCTTCCAACTATCAACAAACATCTAAAAACAACAAAATTCGTAATTGCTTATCGCCCAGGAAAAATAGCGTAATAATACATAGCCTATTAACAGAAGAATATTATTAGAAATATTTGAGGAAAATTTGATCGACAACTTTACAGTAGTTTAAAAGATAGATCAAATCAAAAAAACATAAAAAAAAAATCGAAAAAAAATAAAAGTTGATCTGGCATCAGAATCGATCCCTAATCTCGAAAAAAAGAAAAAAATATTCAATGTACAGGAATGACAGCTCTACGATTTTATTATATGTAAAGATTTTACATACGTTTTACATTTTTAAATATGATTAAAAAAATATATATTAAAAACATGTAAAAATATAAAAAATAGTAGGCCCACCAGCATCGGGAACAGGGTCTAAAGTGCCGGTGGTTAGGGCTCTAGAGAGAGGAACCTCCTCACAATGCGCGCCGTGTCCAGGAACTGCTTTCTGCATCAGGCCCTTGAGCCAGCTGCACAATGAGAGCCTCTTAAGGTGTTGGTCGAGGCTCTTCGCAATTAGTCCATTGACCGTAACGACTATCGGTACAATGACTGCTGAGTCCACGTCCCACATGTCGACAATCTCGTGTGCTAAATCAAGATACTTGATTTTTTTATCATTTTCAGCTTTCACTAGATTCTCGTCTCGGTGATATCAACAATCATTGCAGCGCACTCTCGGCAATCTACCACCACTATATCAGGCTTATCGGCTACAATAGTCCTGTCAGTGATGATAGATTGATCCCAATACAATTTGGCATGACCGTTCAATTCAATTCAATTCAAATGAATTGAATTGAATTTACCGTTTTCAAGAACTGGGTCGGGCACATACCTGTAGTATGGTACTTCAGAATTCACAAGATTGTACTGCAGGGCAAGTTGCTGGTGGATAATCCTAGCTACTAGATTGTGTCTGTGTAAGTACTCGCCGTTAGCAATACGAGAGCAACCGGAAATAATGTGTCTAATCGACTCACCGGGACGGTGGCATGCCCGACAGATGTCAACCGTACCGTCCTGATAACTTCATCCATAATCGCACAGAGGAAACCTTCGGTTTCCCCGAATAGGTCACCGAAACGTAGCCAGGCTACAGACGCTAAAAAGTCTACATCGGGCCCGTGAAGGGCCCGGTAAAACCGCCCGTGTAGCTCCTTGTTCTGCCATACCTCCCTGCGGTCATTAGTATCCAATACCACAGGTTTGCGCCAGTTCTCGTTAGCCAAGGAGAGTGGGGTAAGGCCTTTGTCCACTGAGACTACATCTCGATGTATCCCCACGTCGGCTTCAAGGAAGTATTCCCTGAGATAGCATACCTCGCGGTTGTGTAAGGTCTTGGCATTAAGGAAGCCACGGCCTCCACATTTCCGCGGGATATACAGTCTCATCGACGATGACCGTGGGTGATGCATCCGATTTGCAGTCAGCAGTGTGCGGACCTTTCTATCCAGGGCGTCAAGTTCCGTCTGAATCCATTTGAGTACGCCGAAGGAATACATCAGAACCGGCATGACCCAACTATTGAAGGCGCGCACCTTATTTCCGCCTGATAAAAGACTTATTAATACATTAAGCCTTATATTATTATTTTCCCCGATTTCTCAAGAACGATTTTGAAAATTCTTCTTTTGATTGAAAGAGTACACCTTCCAGTTGGTCCCAAGATCATCAAGTCAGGATCTGATGATGAAATCCTGGAGAAATCGTGGGAACTCTTTAAATTTTAAATTCTTGAAGCGATTTGATAACAACTCAATCCCGTCGAGTTTAGGCTCGTTAGAGTCGTCTTTATTACATAGACATTGATGATTTTCATGGTCTGGTGATAGAGCTGGAAGGTAACCATGAGTTCTTTCTTATACAACATCTCAATTCTACGAAGCTTAGGGTCATTTGATTCGTCTGTACATGGGCTTTTGTACTAAATGTTTTCCAGGCTCTTATGATGGAGCTGGAAGGTACAATAACGCAATCTCATCGAGTTTGGGCTCATTTGAAAGAAGAAAGAAAGAAAGAAAAAAACGTTTATTTGTGAGCCCGTACACACAACAAACAAGCAAATAAAGATAACAAAGGAATTTCTACGTATCGTAAATTAAAAAAAAAAACAGAAAATCAAACATTACAATATAATATAACAATACAAATAATATACATTACAATATAACATACATTTGATTCGTCTTAACATAGACTTTGGTGCTGGATATTATTCTAGGTTTTGATGATGGAGCTGGAAGGTGGCTATAAATGTTAATATACGTAAATTAATTTAAAATCAGCGAATCAGTTTAGTTCGCATAAGTATTTTGATGGGCAACTACGGAACCCTACACTGTACGACCGTGGCCCGACACGCACTTTTTTTTTTAGCGTGGTAAAATCATCAAATGAGTCCTCCAACCCCGGGCAGGGCGGGAGGGACTGTCAGACTTCTACTGACTAAAATCCACGGTGTCGTTCAATAGCCTGTTATGTTCCGGGGTCACGGTAAGGGAATAATCACGCGACCCCGGCAGGCTTTGGCCCTCTGAGATGAGACCCCGTCATTATGCTGACGCTCTTTGAGGCGCGCGTGGGACACAACGCGCCGTCGACCCGGGCATGGTCCTTGGTCGGGCAGCGAGTTGCCCTTTACTCGCTGCCCGCATGCCCGCGCCTACGGTGGCCGGAGATCATCAAGCGACGTCCGTCGCCGTGGGCGTCTACCACTGCGGGTGGGGGCCCGACACGCACTTGGTCGGTTTTTTAATTCTTTGTGGAAAACAGGTAAGTCGGATGGTTCAGTAGCTCTCCTACTATTAGTAAAGAGAAATAAATACACAAAGGAGGTTCTTATAATATTTCCCATGCATCCTTACCTTTTTTGTTTATTCAACCTTCGAAGAGCCAAAGATGACAACTTCTTACTTTTCTGCCCATTTGTTTACAAAATTATAACCATAAAAAATGAACTATATTACAAGTATTTTGAAAATTAAAATATGTACAGGTATTTCTATTTAAAATGAATGTTTGCTTCTGTCAGTAATAGAAGATAGCGTGGAGGTGGGTTTGCAAAAAAATTGACGTAAGTCCGACCTCGGACGCGGTCCAAGACCGACTAAATGCCAAGAGTCGAGTGTATGAAAAGATGAAATTACCTGATTTTGGACTTAGTGGTATGGTTTCTCATCCTTTCACAATGATACGGCCGCATTCTATCTAATTTTTTATGCTCTTTAAGATGGTATAATTTTTATTATTCAAAGCCTAGTATAACTGAAATTAAATGATATGCACACCATCAGTTGGACCTGTTTTTGCGATTTAATTGGATGCAGTAAAGTGCAAGCAATCGTGTATCGAAGAGCCCAAACCTGGAGACCAAAGACTGAAATATGTACCATGTTTTTTTCAAAATTTAAATCCGTTTCATTTAGGAATAAAACACAATACAAAATGACGGTTTTGCGTCTCACGTCGCCTTAACGTCCAGACACTATAATTGTAGATCAGGTTATACGAGGACCACCTCTAATCGCAATACTTTATAATCGAGATTGTCTAGTAACCATGGAGTTTCTTGCTGGTTCTTCTCAATAAAGCGATCGACCCGAACCGAGAACCTGTTTGTCGACGTTTTATGTCCTTATGGGCCCGTAGCGTGTGAAATTAAAATATTTGATTAAGAGATTGAATGAAGAAAAATTTGGTACCTCTATAAAGACAATAATCGGATAGATTGTAGAGCTTTATCTTAGTAACAGATGTTGTTTGTACCTTGTTATGATTTGTGTAACAGAAATAATGATTTAATTAAGCCAAATTATTTTCTAAAGTTCTATGAACAAAATTCATCGCTAGTGAAGAATTTTAATATAAAAAACCAAATAACAACGTATGAGCGAATGGATTTGTCCATTTGAAATTAATGAAACGCGCAAATTGACACCATATTCTCTGATTCTAACTCACAAGTATCTAATCAGACAAGCGAGATATAATTTGGCGCGACGAACAAAATTCGCAAAGGTGCGAAGTTTAATGGGATTGCAGGCAAACATTCGGAAAGGAACAAAAATGGCTGCCCTGATAAAAGAAGTAAGCTAATGGTAGCCATACACCATACTGCCTATTTGTCAAATCGGCATGATACTGCCAATTTGATGGCATGACATGCCAATGCCTACCAATTAGCCAATTTGATGCCTACTTAGCAACTTTAGATCTAGTTAGCTAATTTTTTAAAGGTAATAGAAAAGAACCTAAAAAGTGTAACTTGTGGCTAAACTTTTTAGCTACTTTTTTACAGGGACGGTTAGGCCACGTTCACACGGCGATTATTTTCCCGTATAGGGTATACGGGAAAATAATCGCCTCACACGAGATTTTATCGAATAGAGTTGACCACTTTTAGGACAACTTCGCACGGTACACGGTAAAATATTTTACCGTACCGTATATTTCTCGAACACGGGATTTTCCCGTATGAACACCGTGTAAACTATTTTTAAGTTTTCATTTATACAATACTGTTGTTACTGCTCTATTCGATAAAATCTCGTAAACAGTATACGGGAAAATAATCGCCATGTGACCGTGGCCTTACCAGGAAAACTGAGGCTTTTCGCACGTGGATCGCATGTACACTCGTAAGAAAAAGTGTTATTCATTTTATTTTAAACCAAAATACGATTGAAAACTTGAGAGGTGTCAAGGGACCACGAAACAAAGTTAAAAAAAGGTTCATGCGATTTTCGACCTTATTAACATTTATGCAAGTACCTGATTTTAATGAAGGAGCAATGTTAACGAATGAGAATGTGAGAAAAACAAACTAAATTTTAAATGTCGATAAGGTCGAAAATCGCTTGCACCTTTTTTTTTAACTTGCTATCGTTAAGCAAATGTTTTCCGACCTTCAAGCGATTTTCGACCTTATTGACAATGATGCAAACACCCGATTTTAATGAAGGAGCAATGTTAACGAATGAGAATGTGAGAAAAACGAACAAAATTTTTAATGTCAATAAGGTCGAAAATCGCTTGCACTACTTTTTAGGGTTCCGTAGTCAACAAGGAACCCTTATAGTTTCGCCATGTCCGTCCGTCCGTCCGTCCGTCCGTCTGTCTGTCCGCAGTTTAGCTCAGAGACGCACAGTACTAGAGAGCTGTAATTTGGTGTAAATATACGGATTTGTTGTGCCAAAAAAGTGGTAAAATAAAATCTCGTAAAATATTTTTTTTTAGGGTACCTTCAGTACTTACACGTAATGTGAGGTTTTTTTTTTTTCTCGCGTACGCCTTAGTGTGGGGTATCATTAAATAGGCCTTTAAAAAATAATGATAGTTTCCATTAACAATTTTTTGATAAAAAAATTCGTTTGTGAAATATTAAGCTTTAAAGTGCTAAATTTTGCTCGATTCGAGTGTCCCCCCCCTCTACCAGCTAAACGGTTATGTTTGGGGGTGTGAAAAAATTCACAATAGTAGTATATATAACGAAGTTTAAAAGAAAATTATCATGACTAAGTTGGCTTTACAACTTTACTAGTAATAGACGGCCAACTTATAAAATGTACTTGGATATCATATTTTCTTAAACAAAATGTATCGGAGACAACTGCAAATGTAAGTTTGTCAACTTTATTTTTACAGCTTTAACAGGTATGTTTTTATGGTATGTTTTTTGTGGATAGGAAGGTTGTTATCGTCAACTATTTTTAACTAACTTCAAAAAAAGGAGGAGGTTCTAAATTCATCGTAATCTTTTTTCTTATGTATTTTAACTGATTTCTCCAAGACTCCTGGACCGATTTTGAAAATTCTTCTTTTTAAAATTAAATTCAGCGAATCAGTTTAGTTAGTTCGCATAAGTATTTTGATGGGCAACTACGGAACCCTACACTGTGCGTGGCCCGACACGCACTTGGCCGGTTTTTTTTTATCTAATTTCGATAGTCTCATGATGAAATGAAAAGGTGCTAGAAATTGTAGCTGTCGTCACCGAATAATAGCCAGATCTAGTTGCTGAGTTGGCATCACTGCTGCAGATTTGAAGTTGTGTCAATCTATCGTTCGATAGGCAGTATGGTGTATGGTGTATATGGACGAACTGCCGATTTGAAACAATTGCAAGCGTCAAATCTATCGTTCGATAGGCAGGATGGTGTATGGCTACTATAATAGGTGTATAGCAAAAGGAAAATGTTTTTCAACACATTTGCTCGAAAAATGCGTTTTCGAAGCCTGTATACATTGTTCGAAAGTTAAAAATTACGCACCATACAACGCACAGTATTTTATTTTATCTCAAAATGACCACCTCCCTGATTATTGGTGAATCAGATAGAGCTTTTTATTCTAATTGCAAGAGTAAAACTCCCACGAATCCATTGTAACTAGTTTAGGAGATATCCAGGGGTAAAACTTTTTACCCATATTTTGAAAAAAGTAATAAAAAAATATTAAAAAAATTATTTCATCTAAAGTTTACCAGTTATTTTATTTTTGTAAATACATTTTAAAAGATCTTGTTTTTATCTATTTTACGAGTCCTTTATGGCTGCTCTAGACCTCGTAGGAACCGAGAAATCAGCGATTTTGTAATTTTCGTTTTTATTTTTTTTTGCCGATTTTCCTCAATATTAGAATCTGCAATTTGCTTTAAAATAGAGCTAATAAAGGAGACTACCAATACTAAAAAAAACAACAATTAATTCCGTGGAACTTCGGAAATATTAAGATTTACCCGAACTTACCCGAACCCGGGGTAATTACCCGCAAATTTTTAGTGTGGTATTTTTTTAATATTAACATAGGTTGTTGGGTACATCTACGAGAACTGCTTGTATTTGTGTTTTAAGTTAGTTATACAACTAATTTTGTCCAGTGATAGGTAATACGGTGCGGGAAGGAGTCCACCCTCGAAAGGCAATCGCTGAAAGCCGTACATGCATATTACTCTAGAGGGCACGGGGGTGAGGCACTATGGAGCCGTCAAAGACTCATAGTGCCACTTTGTCACTCCGAGCTCCGATCGGATGACTTAATGCAAGGAGGGCATGAGGGCGCCAACCCTCATGTTTGTCGGCGAGTGGTAAGTGAAGCTACGGATTGCGCCGTAGCCGGTCTTTCACATGCTCCGGAAGAGACCGCAAGTATACGAGGAGTACACCAAGACCCAGATCCTCCATTACCAAGATTACATGCTTTTAATATTTTTATTGAAGTGTGTAAAAAAATAAATGGACGGTTGGGTAGGCCAACGGATCTAACTAAATCCGAAAGGGTATGTTTGATGTCATTAACTCTTTCAAAATATTTGAATTCTCCGCTCTCCAATGCTCAAGAGGAAAAATTTGCTATGGCTATATGATTATTTATTTGTAAAACAGAACAAAAATTCAAGAGTTGTAAAAGCAACTTCTCCTATTTCGTCAGAAAGAACAAAGACTTGGTTGAACAAATCATTTATAGAAGATATACCTCAAGACTTAGTTCGCTCACGAGTTGATGTTTTTACTCAAATTTTTACGCAGAGCACACATTAGCACTTACTGTAGGTGTTATATGCTGTTCTTCCTCAATATGCAACGCACTCTGCGTAAAATTTTGAGTAAAAACATCAACTCGTGAGCGAACTAAGTCTTGAGGTATATCTTCTATAAATGATTTGTTCAACCAAGTCTTTGTTCTTTCTGACGAAATAGGAGAAGTTGCTTTTACAACTCTTGAATTTTTGTTCTGTTTTACAAATAAATAATCATATAGCCATAGCAAATTTTTCCTCTTGAGCATTGGAGAGCGGAGAGTTCAAATATTTTGAAAGAGTTAATGACATCAAACATACCCTTTCGGATTTAGTTAGATCCGTTGGCCTACCCAACCGTCCATTTATCTTTTTACACACTTCAATAAAAATATTAAAAGCATGTAATCTTGTTAATGGAGGATCTGGATCTTGGTGTACTCCTCGTATACTTGCGGTCTCTTCCGGAGCATGTGAAAGACCGGCTACGGCGCAATCCGTAGCTTCACTTGCCACTCGCCGACAAACATGAGGGTTGGCGCCCTCATGCCCTCCTTGCATTAAGTCATCCGATCGGAGCTCGGAGTGACAAAGTGGCACTATGAGTCTTTGACGGCTCCATAGTGCCTCACCCCCGTGCCCTCCAGAGTAATATGCATGTACGGCTTTCAGCGATTGCCTTTCGAGGGTGGACTCCTTCCCGCACCGTATTACCTATCACTGGACAAAATTAGTTGTATAACTAACTTAAAACACAAATACAAGCAGTTCTCGTAGATGTACCCAACAACCTATGTTAATATTAAAAAAATACCACACTAAAAATTTGCGGGTAATTACCCCGGGTTCGGGTAAGTTCGGGTAAATCTTAATATTTCCGAAGTTCCACGGAATTAATTGTTGTTTTTTTTAGTATTGGTAGTCTCCTTTATTAGCTCTATTTTAAAGCAAATTGCAGATTCTAATATTGAGGAAAATCGGCAAAAAAAAATAAAAACGAAAATTACAAAATCGCTGATTTCTCGGTTCCTACGAGGTCTAGAGCAGCCATAAAGGACTCGTAAAATAGATAAAAACAAGATCTTTTAAAATGTATTTACAAAAATAAAATAACTGGTAAACTTTAGATGAAATAATTTTTTTAATATTTTTTTATTACTTTTTTCAAAATATGGGTAAAAAGTTTTACCCCTGGATATCTCCTAAACTAGTTACAATAGATTCGTGGGAGTTTTACTCTTGCAATTAGAATAAAAAGCTCTACCTGATGCACCAATAATCAGGGAGGTGGTCATTTTGAGATAAAATAAAATACTGTGCAACGGAGCGTGCGGTAAAATAGGTACTCTCACCTAAGTACCTACTTTACAGCACGCTCCGTTGTATAGCACCGTGCGTTTTCTTTACGGTTTTTTTTTTAATTTCCATTAAAAAAAAAGAATTCCACCAAAGAGTTTCACATTATGGGAATAAACAGCCTGACTGATCGAAACTCCTTGGAAGCGCTTTTGCTCAATACGTTGTCTCACTTTAATACTTATGAGTAAATGAGACGGAAGATGTTGTTCTAATTTCTACCACGTGCATGTGGCGCCATTTGCAAATCCGCGCCATTTTATTATTAGGAACTTCAAAAATTGTTGCGATTTTTCTACTGTTAAATAAAGTTTGTTTAATTAAATATTGTACTGTTTTCTCGCAAATGTGTTGAAAAACGTTGTATGACACACGTGCAGAAATTGGTATTTACAAACTCGTGACTATGGTAAGCCCTCGGCTTCGCCTCGTGCTTACATTCGTCTACTCGTTTGTAAAAACCAACTTACCGCACTAGTATCATAAATAACTATTACAGTTTTGAAAAATAATGGATGCGTATTTTTTCTTATGTTAAATTATTGAATATTTACAAAGGTTATATTAACTTGAAAGAGACGCCTCGTTTAATTTAACTGGAAATCCAATTCGAAACATGTTGAAAAAAAACTTTTACATCACACTTAGCCACAATTTTCTATTTTCCTTGAAGGTACTCTAAGAAATCGAATCTGAAATGGTAATGAGAACTGTTTTACTAAACTTTATAAAAAGTCGGTTCGAAAACAATTTTTTGTAAATATCATCTCATTTTACATAATGATTGTTATGTTTGCTAATTTATTGTATAAATATGTCATTGCCATAAATTACATGAAAAGTAGTAGACGAGTAACATACAGAGTTGCGTTCACTTTAACTATCAAACTCAAGAACTTATATTTTTATTTCACACTAGCACTTTGCCCGCGACTGCGCGTGTTTCTAACTTCAAACTCAATGAATTTTATTGCCGCTCACCCACCTTATAGGATACTTTTGGAAAATCTAAAAATACTCTAATAGTTTCGGGGCCTTATTAATACAACAAATAATCAATCTTATTAGACAAACTGAATTTCGTATTCACCCGCTAGGGTTGGCTTTTGAAATGTAAATAAATACGCATTCTTTATTCGATTGAGAGATAATTTATGTCCAGTTTTGAGTACATCGAAGCAAGCAGTAAAATCTTTCCCTTAAAACTTAATCACCCCCTACGTATAGTGGTTTAATATCCTCCCCTTAAAACTTGAATACCCCTTTTCACCAACTTGGGGGGTGATTTTCGAAAAATCCAGAAACACGTGTTTAATTATTTCTAAACTTGTATATAAATACTGATTTTCACATTAATCAACTCACGCCTTATGATTTTCCCATACGAACTTTAACAACCCCTAGATTACCAATGGAGGGTAGTTATATGAAACTAATAATGCTCATCTTTTTTATTTACTTATACTCATATTCGTACTAAGTTTCAAGTTTATCAACCCAAGGAATAAGATTTTTCATACAAACGTTTTCACCCCTTTTCACCCCCTTAGAGGAGGATTTTCGCAAAATCCCGTCTTATTGCCACTCTACATGGTAGACTGCAACTGCTGTACAAAATTCAAGTTTCTGCGTTTAGCGGTTTCGGCTGTAGTCGAGTCAAAAGAAAAACCCCTGTTCTTTTATATATTATATATAGATTAGCCCATGAGGACACTTAATACGTGTTTTTTAGGTACAAATAATTATGTAGAACCTACTTTCGGCGAGTAAATTTTCAAGTTTCAAGTTTCACGATTTACTGCAAAGCAATTTACTGCAAACTAACAGTGTCTAAAATGTTCCTTTCAGATACCAGTATAGTGTTTCTTAGGATAAGCTCAAAGGGGTCAGAGCCCATTCGTACCCTAAAATTCGTACCCCAGCATTACAGTTGTGGATTCGGCCCCTTTATAGGTGCCCATTGGTCTCCTGGTAGGGTACCAATTAATATTTTAATAAAATATATTATTTTTAAGGTACCCATTCGTACCCTCTAATATAATACAATAAAAGTTAAAGATTCGGCACCTATTCAGGTGCCTATTGGTCCCCTGAGATAAAATTAGCTTTATTTTACATAAGAAACGGTTAACAGAGTACACTTGTGGACAGTTTATTAACGGAATTAATTTAATAAATCATAACAGCTCATTAAAAAAAGAGCTATGATGAATGATAATCCGTCATGATAATAATATTACCTGTCGATAGGCTTACGATGTAAAATTGTCTCTCTACGAATGGCTTGTTAAAAAAACGGGTTACAAAATTAGACAAGGTGTTTTGTTTGTATGTTATGGCTGCCTCGGTGACATATTGGTTCTTGAAAGTGACTGCGAATACGAGACTGTTCAATGGTTGTTTTGAAGTCGGTCACATTTTTTTTTGAAAAAGTTTTTTATTTTGTCTTTTTGGTTTCACTATTCAACCTAACCCAAATGGCAGATATACTAAGTATATCGAACAAAAATAGAATCATCGAAATCGGACCAGAAACCTCGGAGTAATCGGTATAGACAAAGTTGAAAACTTTATAAGTTTTTGTTGATTTTTCAATAAGTGCTAGTCCGATTTCGATAAAATTTTAATGGGACCATTCCGGAAGTATACCCTATCCAACAAAAAAGAATTTTTCAAATCGGTTGTGCGACGGAATTATGCCCGAACAAACATAAAAGAAAATACAATCGTCCGAATTGAGAACCTCCTCCTTTTGGAAGTCGAAATTGGTAAGTACTCTCCAGATGTGCGCGGGGTGTTGAATGCAGTAGCGGGAGGGGTAAACTTAGCCAGAGTATCTGCGCGCAAGCAAATTAGATTTAAGTTATTATGATTTTGCATGTATGTAGTTGGTAAATATACAAAAAAATAAGAAGTGATTATTTACTGTTGATATGTGTTCTATTTTTTTTTTGCATAAGTATTTTTCATTTAATGTTGATTACCTAATTAATTTGAAGACCGACATTATGCCTAGAGCCTAGAGGCATTTATTAAAATTAATCTTATTTGAAATAAACATGATATCTACCGAATTACTGTATTTTTATTTTACCCTTTTCTGCGCGACTGTACCAGGACTACCAAGCTGCAGTATACACATGTACATGTACTTATATTTGAAGAATGAATAAAAATAAATATTCTTCAGGGGACGAGTGGGCCCCTCAAAACTTCCAGGGTACGAGTGGGCACAGGGTGCGAATCTTAGGGTACGAATGGGCTCTGACCCGCTCAAAGCTGAGCAAGATGTCTGCAAGGTTTTAATTAAAGTTTCCAATACTGCATTCAATTGAACATCCTTCATCTCGTTCACTCAAACAAACTACTCGTTGCCTAGTTTCATTGCATAGTAGGATTGCATTGCGAGCACTTGCAGCGTACAGACGTGACAATAACGTTATGCTAACAATATTTAGTTAATAATTTTGTCATTATTGTGACCTACTTAAGTATTTGCATAAATGAAAAATTTTGCTTAGTGTGTAGTGTAGTGAACTATGGACACAAGAAAGTGGAATTTTAATAAAACAATATGGATAGCAACCCCTGCAGCCCAAAGGGGGCTGTGCAGTCCTCTGCCTCGCCTCCGCAGACGCAAAACCCAGCTCCCAAAACGGGCACGACCGAGTACATTGTTTCAACACCTGAGATTCAAAGATGGATGTCAACAATCGAGCAGTACCATGGCAAACTTAACTCGGAGCAGAAGATGAAGATCTCTAATTTCTGTCGTAAAATAGGCTCTGGTACATCACAGATGGCGGTCTTGTATCAGTCACTCAAGCAAAAAGCTATTTACGCCGAACAAGAGATCAACATTCTTAAAGAAAAACGGAACCTGACGGAACATATTACAGACCTTAAGCAGACGGTACAGAACTCTAATTCTACGGGAAATGCTTCTTTTGCCGACATGGTGAAGAGAGGATCTAATGACTTCGTAAGACCTAATCACTTAAGCGCGATTGCCATCTATCCCAAAGATACCTTCAAATCGAGTGAAGAAACAAAAGAACTGGTTCAGAAGATCATACGGCCCGATCAAATGAAGCTGCACGTACGTGGGGTCAGAAAAACAAAAAATGGAGGCGTAATTATCAGCACCGAGACTCAAGATGATGCTGATAAATTGAAGAACGCAGTTCAGCTTTCCACATCTGGACTCACCGCTGATGTGCCCAACAAGCGCAAATCCCGGATCGTGGTTGTAGGTGTCCCGTCTTCATTGACTGAAAGTGAGGTTTTCAAGTGCATTTTTGAACAAAATGTAGAAGACAAGTTACCAGAGATGACCTTGGAATCATTCTTAGCCGCTACTGAATTAAGTCACAAATCTGGGAAGAGAGACGCCACGACCTGCAATTATGTTATTGAAGTCACAGCTAAAATACGTAAAGTGCTAATGTCTCAATTACGTATTTTCATAAATTGGTCGTCCTGTCCAGTAAGGGACTTTACTTTAGTGACGAGGTGCTATAAATGCCAACAATACGGCCATGCAGCAAAATATTGTAAAGAGGTGAACTCTACGTGCGGTCACTGTGGTGAACAAGGTCACACAATGTCCGAATGCGAGAAGAAATCTAAGTTAGATTTCTTCCCTAAATGCGCGACTTGTTTACGCTATAAAAAACCAAGTGACCACAAAACGGGAGACTCTGAATGTCCTGCTCGAAAAATAGCAGAGATCAGATTTATAAATTCTATAGATTATGAAGGAACCTAATGCAATACCGAAAAGAGAAACATTCGTTTTCGTTTCTTACTGACTCAACTTATGTGCGTTCGGTGAATTTGTTGGTATATGCACATTGCACAATAATGTTATTATGAGGTTTTTGCAATTTAAAGTTAATATGAGTGACTGCTGACACTGCGTTATTTATAATTATGTAATTGGCATAGTTGTATCTACTTTAATATTATTTGTTTTTAGTTTTTGTTATTTAGATATTGATGATAAAGCTATTTGTTCCAGTATTCCAAAAAAAATCATTCTGTTAAATATTGTTAAGAGACCAAATTGTCCACGTATACATAAATTATTAGAACACACGCCTGTGATACAGGTTTAATGTACCTAGTACAGGCATCGAATTATTTAGGACTATCAGTATTTTTTAGGTTTATTTGTATTTTTACTTAATAAGTAAAAATACAAATAAACCTAAAAAATAAACATAATAAATGTTTATTTTAATAAAATATTTGATTTGATTTTGATTTTGATTAATTGGAAGTCAACAAACAAAAGTTTGCATCAGAGAACATTCTCGCATTTGCTGATATTTGTTGAACGTTGAACGGATAGCACCGAGAATTTTTCATAGTAATGTAACAATCAGTCTAAATTCTACTAGTATTTGATATCGCATTTAATGACCTGGCTAAAACGTTCCGTCTTGTTTGCGCAGTTCGGCCCTGTTCATGACTGTACAAAAAGACGGAATATTTCGGGACTGCGGGAGCTACCGTCTTGCCGTCCACACGCACTTGCTTACCTGCGCACACTGGTTTGTGTAGGCATGCTCGCAATCAACGACGATATAATACTAGACTCCTAATAACAGGCGACCGATGTCTGCCAACACATTAGGCAAAAAAGTCTTATATTCGTCTCATTTCGACCAATCCTGTGAGCCGTAAACATAATTATGTTGAGACAGCACAGACCTTGAGTTAGCCAATCACAACGCAGTACCCCGTCCCCCTCGCTTACGTAGTACCTCAGCAACTTGGCAAAATAGTTTGTGTTCTTTAGATCGTGCATGCGGAGTCTAGTATTATATCGTCGTTGCTCGCAATCTTTCATGCGAGCAAACTTGCACAAACCGGAGTGTGTAACCGGGCCAACAGTTGATACCTTGGTAACTATGGTATTAAAATATGTAACATAATAATTTTCTTTTCTTGGAATCTTGGAATGAATTATTTTAATACAGAGGGAATTTCTTGTTACTGTGACTAATAAATAAATTATTTTCGTCAACATGGTTTAGTACGTTACTGTGGACGTTTTTGTCAATGAAGAATTTGATAGGTCATGTCGTTGTTGTAATTACACACATCAAAAGTGTCTAGGGATCAAGCATTTTTATGCGGATTTCTTGAGATTGAGGTGTGGCTTTGTAATAAATTTATGATTTTATAAATTTATATGGATCCTTTTTGGTGCATTTCATAATTTGAATCAGGAACTGTAAATCAAATTCGAGTAAAAGATGAAAATCAGCTGTCAATATTTTCCCCTATAAAAACATACAACGCATTGAAGACATTATTAGTGCTACTGTTTCCTTATTACTGATTAAAACCAACGTTATTATGGAGCGGCGACGTCATTGAAGCAGGGAAGAAATGCTCAGAGCCGTGGGAATGATAGAAGCTGGTTCCCGGCAACGTACTGTGGCTTTAGCTCTGAATACAAGTCAGAGTGTTATCAGTCGACTTTGGACACGTTACCGAAGCACTGGTACCGTGGCTGAGCGCCATGGAGGACGGTATCGCTGCACCACACGGAGACAAGACCGATACATTCAAATCTTAACTCGAAGAGCTCCAACAATAACCGCCATGATGTTAGCCGTGAGGCTTCATCACTCTTCAGGGAACTTAATTAGCGACCAAACAGTCAGAAACCGCTTGCATGAAGTGAACCTTCATTCCCGAAGACCGCTACGGGTACCACCTATAGCAATGCACAATCGTAGGATTCGATATCAATGGGCTCTTGAACACAGAAATTGGGCAGAAGAACAATGGCGTTTCGTGTGCTTTTCTGATGAGTCTCGTTTTGGTATGAGACCGGATACAAGACGTATACGACACTGGAGAACCCCTGGACGCTAACAGCGATTAAAATCCTGCCAGGAAGTCCATCCTTATAGTGGTGGAACCATCATGGTATGGGCGGGTATTTGGATCGGCGGAAGAACTGAGTTGATTTGGATCAGAGGCAACCTCAACGCTCAAATTTATGCTGAGACGATTGTATCAGACATCATCGTTCCTCTACAAGTGCAAATCGGTCCCTTATTTCAGTTAATGCATGATAATGCACACCGCAAGAGTTGTAAGACAGACTCTCGCCGCAGCTAACATCAATGTCCTGCCCTGGCCTGCTCAGTCGCCAGACTTGAACCCGATTGAGCATGCATGGGATATGCTACAGAGAAGAGCTCTGCCGAATATGGAGGGTATCCAGTCGCAAGAAGACCTTTTTTTGTTGTTGCAACGAACATGGGCGGCATTCCACAGCGTGATTTGGATGAACTCATTTTGAGTATGCCAAACCGATGTTCTTGTGTTGTTAGTGTTCGCGGTAGAAACACGGATTATTAATTGTTTAAGTTACCCAATAAAATTTTTAAAGAAAACTGTTATTTCAGTCTTTTTTGCGAACTTTAATGTTAGTGGTTCAAATGTCAAAAATCCCTTTATTAGGAAAATGGCAAATTTCTTTATGAATGCAAAGGTGACTTGGTTTATCGTTACTGTGACAAACGATAACACTTTATTTGATGAATCCTTAAAGAACATTTTAATTAATATCAATCAGGAGAAAAGTTATTGCAAAAATATATGTTGATCCCTAGACACTTTTGATGTGTGTATTTTTGTCGGGATTTTCCATTACCAATGTAATGGAAAATCCCGACAAAAAAAGCGGCTTTTCTGTGAATGTGTTCAATCATGGAAGTTACCATGATTGGTCACATTCACAGAAGGAAGATGATTACCATGTTAACAATTTAAAACGGTCTATTTTTATGTGGTCGTTTTTTGCAATTCAAGCATTGGAGATTTAAATAAAAATGCCACAAGGGCCAGTTATTTAATCAAATTGAAATCACACTCTTTCCTTTAGTACCTACATTTTTAATTTTTTTTTACAAACACTTACTTTGCTTAAATAGTGATCAAACAATGTCATGCAGCCTTAGTTAAAAGGTCCGCTCATATCGAAGTAACCTTTTTTATAAAAGTTGCTTTTTTCGTATTTGAATTACTGCTTTTTAGTGATGTTCATATTCGGAATAACATTTAACAAACTTTTCTTCCCAATAATACGTCCCTATGTGATCGTTTACGCAGGCAAAGCTGCTAGCAACAGCAAGTAGTGCAAAAGCCTGGAAGTACTAAACGTGAGCCGTATTTGTACTTGGAAAAAATAAAAGTTACTTTTATAAAACAATTCAAGACGAAATTAAGATAAATAAAGTTATCAATCAATCGTACAAGACGCTTTGATTTATAAATGACGGTGAGAGCAAATAGAAATCCATTAGCCACATATCAATCGCGCCGGATCTAAATCAACGACGATGTATGACTTGAGTGCGTGTTTCACTTGACAAATGGAACTTGGCGCTTTCCTGCCATTACCGGCTTAACTGATACTGAGCGTGTGGAGGCTCGACCATTACTTATAAAGGGTGGAATTTTGTAATGCCACCTGGAGGGAAAGTACGCTTAATACTGCAGATAGAAATTTTTACTCAAAGGAAGCATTCCTTTATTTTTGAATAGAAAGCAAACTGCATTCAAAGATTTTCGAAAATTCTCTTCTCCCTCCCGGGAATCGAACCGGCTAAAATCTGAAAAAATTATACCGTGTATTTTTATTGCACCGATCGTTAGGGTCAATTATAAGGATGAAATCTCTCTAACAAACATGATTAATTAAAGGAAAGGAAAACCAGGAAATCTTTAATTAAAGCTCTCGTAACATGTAACATGGTTTCTTGGTTCGATTCCCGGGTGTGGGAGAAGAGAACTTTCGAAAATCTTTGAAAGCAGTTTGTTTTCTATTCAAAAATAAAGGAATGTTTCCTTTGAGTAAAATTTTCTAACTGCAGTATTAAGAGTACTTTCCTTCCACGTGGCTATACAAAATTCCACAATGTATTTAAAAGGTGTTGGTTGTAACAAAACGAAATAAAAAAGGAAATAAGTACTTACAATTCTAGTAACCCCAAAAATAAACATATCCAGTACGTAAGCAGTGTTGAACTTAGTACTCAGCATAACCAACAGAGACAGTATTGTCTCTCTAATTTACATTTGCACATAATCCTGATGGATTATGTACAAATGTAAATTATTGGGTTTGTGTCCGCGGATCCCGGTAACAGATTGAATTAGCCACGGATCACGGTGAGTTGTACCCACCGATACCATGATCCGTTTCCAACCGCGGCTAATGCATTTGCACTTTGCAATAGCCATACTATGTACTTTGCATTGCCTTCTGTGAATGTTATTATGAGAATTAGATTCATTGTTAGATGAAGTGCGATGGAGCTAAAATGGCCAGGCTTAATACCTTTTTTTTGTTAGCCTACTCTGTCCTACTCCTGAGCAAAGGCCTCCCCCCATTCCTTCCACTTCTCTCGATGGTGTTCCTCTTCTCGCTAATTCACAAGGAAGCTATCCAAAGTAACCCGCCATCTTCTCCTAGGCCTGCCGCGACCCCGCCTAGCTATCTCAGGGCTCCATTCCTGTGATATTCGAGCCCACAGTTGTGACGGCATCCAGCAGACATGACCTGGACCCAGTTCCACATAAGTCTTGCAGCCTTGTGAGCTACGTCGGCTATTTAAGTTGTCGAGCGCAGTATGGTGTTTCTAAATCGGTCACTTTTGACATTTAAGTTAACTGCGCTGCATCGCTCGTTGACCAAGCCTGAGTCTGAACATCTTAATATCAGTCAAAAACCAAGTCTGTGCACCATAATTATGTTAGGATGGGGAGAATACACGTGTCCATTAGCTTGCGTTTTAAGTGCATAGGCAAATTAAATGATCATTCATACAGTCCGATCAGTGAGCTTGTCTTCACAGAACTTGCGAGCCGGTGGCATAACAGCACGAAATGGTGCTAAACAACTTGTATGACTGTCTCTTTCCCACACTGGAATTACTTTCGCTTTATGAAGTAGTGGTGGGCCACCTGTATAGGTACTGATTTTGAGGCTACGTTCTGAATAGAAAATGCTTGATTTCCATTTTATTGTATTTGAAATTTACCCATTCAAACGAAGCGTGTGAATGAAAAAGACACGGTATGGTTCGACCTCAAATAAATTCGGGTAGAGAATGGTTTCGTCCAAAGAGATGCAGATTTCCATTTTGTCATCAGCGGGCTTAAAACGGCTACTTTAGCGAATATTTTACAGATTCACTTTCTGAATTTCCAGCATTAAGTACGCTGCAGAAAATGGTTACACGCAGAGTTGCTGCTTAAAATCATAATACCAAGATTTTTTTCTTAGTTATTATGCATAATATGCTTTTGACCACCCAGTTAAGGGTATTTCACTACCGCGATGTCTACTCCCAGTTTATCAAAAACGAAACAAGGTATAAAAATAATTCCTTACTATAAAAAATATCTTGTAGGTACCTGAGTTTTTAATTTCCATGTGAAAAGGAAGAATCCCTCAACCAGACAGGTTTTGTATCTAGTGTTTTAATCACCCAACTATTGTTGTCAGGTGTTACAATTTTCGGCTCTATTGTTAGGAGCTTATGAACCTATTCAACAATAAATTAATGGATGTTTTCTTTGTCAACAGTGGCGCTGTGCACAGAAGCCTGAAGGTTCGTCGAGTGATTACGAGTTGTACCACGAGCCACATAAAAGGTGTTACTTACAGGTTTGTAGTGACAGTTCCGATATCACTAGTTAATCTTTACAAAGTATAAAACGAAGTCACTTTGGGTGACATGCGTCGCGTCGTGACGTAACTGTACTGGTTTGTATCTTTTCGTGTAGTAAATACAGTTAGATTTTAATTCGCTTTAGTGCTGATTTTTCAATAGTCAGATAACTTTTAACTGACGACAAAAAATGGCGGTTTGACATCTTATCTATGGAAAATATTATTATGTCAAACCGTTATTTTATTCCTCAGATAAAAGTTATAATATGACTATTGAAAAATCAGCCCTTATTGATATTAATATAATTATGATTTACCTATAATGTAAATAGCTATTTCACTATTTATTTAATATTTCCTAACATTTTTTTAAAACAAGAAATCACCTTCATCCGCTCTCCTATTACCAATTAGTTTAACTTTGCTGTGCCCGACAGGGACTATAATTTACATAATGTAATGCAATAGAGTATTGATATTGAAAAGTGCGCTCAGGGTCGCGTCTCTGTGTGAATAATAAATTGATCCTAAATCTGTTTGTACGTGCATTATAACCGAAGAACTGCACCACATTGTTTTTTTTTGTATTTCTTATTATTGGGACAAGAATTGAAGTAATAAAATATCCGATAATCGACCGGCTACGCCTTACAAATCAAAAATAATCAATAAATCAATCAGAACCCGATACTCGGTTACTAGGTACTTTGAAATTCAATAAGGTTCGAATGACCCGAGACGGATCCATTTTTCCGTAACCTTATGCAATACTATCTACTTATCAGCGGCTTTGCTTGATTGGAGTTCGGTACCTAACTAACCCACAAGATCAATACTACCAAGATACAAAATATCGCATGTTAATCTAGGTTATAAACCACTGTTCTCCGTTGTTCAGTTTTCGTCGTGAAAGTGTTGAATTTACAATAAAATCCGACGAAACATACAAAGATAAGCATTTTCGAATAAAAAAAAACTTCAGCTTCATTATATGCTATAAAGTTCATCTGAATCTGTTTAGTAGCTTTTACGTTACATATTTACTAGCATCAAGTTAGGTATATATAACTATACATATAACCGTTTTGCTGACTATACATCTTCATGAAGTTTCACATTAATTACATAGCTATTATAATGATAACATTAAAATTATGTAACATTTCAAAACCAACTTCACCTAGTTTTAAAAGCATAATATTTATGTTTGAGAAAAACATCTTTTCTTTGTTTTGTAAGTCTGCAACTTATTGTCATTCTAACTTAGGTATTCAAGAACTTTAAAATATTTTAATTAACATTAAAAGTTCTCCAGAGACGTAATTTTCACTTGAATCTTTTCAAACTATACTTAGGTATATTTGCTTCGCTAACCTCGCATCTCTAACTACAGGCATTAAGCAAACGTCTTATAATAATATTTATCTTTGATAACGTTTTCTGCGATAACTAGGAAAGTTCAGCTTCAAGACTACTTCAAGACTTCATTATTCTAGGACGCGAGACTAATTGCTTCCGAGATTTTTAAGTACTTATTAAGGTAGTTGATTACTTCGGAGAGATATTTTTATTATTCCATCGTAGGGATACCTTGGTACTACAGTTACTAACAAGAATTCATGCAGAAATTTTTTCGTTAGTGGTTTCCTCACAAACTTATTTACTATTTTAATACGTAGGAACGTAATGCTTATTGAAATTTTGTGATGTTACCATGGAACTACCTCATCATCATCACCTGTTTAACCTTAACCAATGTTGGAGTCGGCTCCCAGTCGAACCTGCATATGCAGCTGAATGTCAGTATTTTACATGGAGCGATTGCTTAACTCCTCTACAATTAATTGCCAACTTTATATGCCATAGATAGACGAATCAGCAAGCTTCCTGATAGCAATATACTTGAGTTCCAAACAACAATAATCTTCGTTAAAAAGCCGACTTAAAGCGCTTCCAAGATAAAAGTTGCGGAAGTAAGCTCAAGAACTTTCTGCATTCACAAACAATGTTTTATTTGATACATCTCGTCTTATTTATCTGAGTCAGTTTATTGTAATGTATCCCTGTAGGTGGATAAAGGACAATTTAATGTAGGAACATGGTAACAAAAAATATTGCATGTAGATTATACATATAGATAAAGAGGTAAACTTTCTGAGTTTGTGTGTGTGGAACAGATTTTGGTAATTCTTTTACTAATAGAAAGCTGTATTTTCTGAGTTGTATATTAAGTGGCTTATGAAATTGTACGTTTGCCACGTTGTGCAGTTGGCTAGTGTTTACATAAATAAATCCACATCAGCAGTTATTCAAATATCAGATTCAAGACCGTTTTTGAGACTCAATTAAAATAGCACCGTATTTTTTATCTTAAAATGAATGAATGAATTAATAAAAAATCTCACAGAAGATTGTTCTGTGCCAAACATTCTATTATGAAAAAATGTATTGTTCCCACCGCAGGCGCAGGGAACAAAGCAAAAAATCAAGTGAAATTCCAAGCAGACAATATCTCAGAAAACGGAAGGAATTTCAACGAACAAAGTGTTTAAGGCTTTGTTTGAGATTTCTGAAACAAATTGCATCAAGACAATGACTTTAATAGACATTTAAATTTTAATAGGAAAACAGAATAAATTGTTTTGAAAGGAGAATATGATGTGGATGAAATTAGTTATGAAGATTGATGACAACCAATTGTACGTGTTTATTAAACAATTTGTATCAGTAAAATTTAATAACATTGTCTTATTATTTGAATTATCCTTTTGAAACTTTATTTATATCCTAGCTTGTCTTCGCGCCTTTGTCTACGAGATGTTTGGTAATTTTCCCATGGGAACTTCGTCATGGGACAAAGAGTTATTGACTACACGTGTACCAAATATTCAAATCCGTTCAGTCGCTTTTACGTGAAAGAGCAACAAACATTCTCATTTGTAATAATAGTGAGATAAATTACAACTACAGTTTTACACTTAACGGAGTCTGTAAGGGTTCAGTCAAATCATTACTGAGAATTTATGAACGCGGCTCCGCACACTGACAGATAAAGACCATCCATTAATTTTAATTACATGTGAGGTCATTTTGGCGAATTTTCAACGCACTTGCTGCCTTTGTTAGAATATATCGTGACGTTTAAACTGACACGAAATTTTGAATGCGTTTTTGTATAAAAATACTTTTATCATACTTTATCGCACTAGACTTAAATAAAAAACACAAAAAATACTGTGGAAGTTAATCCCTGTTGTCATTTTTTTTTTTAAACTTTTGCTATCTCCCTTGAAATATTTAAGTACTTTAAGGGAGGAGTGAAAATATCGTATCACAGACATTGATACTAGCCTTAAATACAAGTAAATAACTCCCATTCTCCCCCACAGATGCACAACATGCGCTACAACAACGGTCACGCCTACAGCACGCACATTCCGCGTGGCATCGAGACTCGCGCGCAGACCACGCAGCTCAGCCACGTGACCCGCTCCTCGCGACGAACGGCGCCTGCGCACGCACTCTCTGTAGAAATGCTGCAGCGGCATGGACTTATTGACTTCAAACGTTGATGGCGAACATAATGTGAATTTTTGAGGCCATTTTACTTGGATGATTGGTGTTTATGTGTGTGTAAGTGTGTGTGTACTCCTGAGCTTATAGTATTGTAATTTCTGAGCTGAATCTGAAAGTTGTAGATTTTTCTAACATTTAAATATCCAATTAGTTGTCTGGTCCAATATAAGTGAAGGTAAAATAATAACTACGCGTCATTTATGGGGAAAGTGGCGCGGATGCCATAATCGTGAAAATAAAGCGCATTTCACACAGAGAACAACGCGCCCGACCCGCGCCCGCTCTCTGTGTGAAATGCGCTTAAGACTTTTCTTTAATAACATTTATCAACTTTCTTTGGTATACTCGTATATTCAGACGCCAGCGAATATTAACCTTCCCCTATTGTGATGAGTTTGAAAAACTATTCAAGAAATGTTACAGATTATGGTAGCTTGATGAGCTGCCGTATAGGAAAGGTGTACGAGATGATTCCCTTATAGGAGATTGCTTGTAGATTAAATGATATTATACTTAGCGCGAATGTAAACACGTATATACATAGTAAATTTATTTATCTTATTGTTGGCATACTCAACATTTTAATTTATTAGATGCTTTACTATTAAAAAACACATTTATAAAACGTTATCAAAGGATCATCTTGTACACTCCGGTGTCCAAGATGATCCTTGCGGTAGGGGCAAGATGATCCCCGGATCCAGGAAGAGAACAACCTAAATAAAACCATAATCTGGGTTTATGTTTTCACCTATATTTGATTCTACTGACAGCCACTTTATTTTTGACTTTAGCCCGCGTTTTTAGTGACAATACAGGCAACCCAAACTGTTTACTTGCTGTGCTATATGGCATGCCATTTTTAACAGCATCCCGTGCTTTGATCATGGAGTCTTCCGACCACAATCCGCGTTTAGTTTTTTTTTATAATTACGAGGCATAGTCTAAAACCAAAAATATATAAACTTAAACATAATAACATACAAATGATTAAAAAATATCCCCGTAATAGTAGGTATGTTAGGTTGTCAGGAATGTGGTGTACAAGAAGATCTGTGGGGATCATCTTGTACACCGGTAACATAATCATCTTGCCCCAACATAAACTTTTTTGTTCAATGTTCTATAACTTAAACTGTGTGCTTTCAACTGTTACCTTGCTATTAAAAAAACAAAATAGAGCACTATACAAAGCTAACTAATACCACAGCCTAGTAATAAAATACCTAGAACAAATTAGATATAAACTTCAACTCACCCTTACCTTAGATCAAAGTCACGGAATATATTTTGTTTTTTTTTCTCAAAAAATTTAATTGTCACTCTCGACACCAATACTTTTGACTGAGGCGGGGGAATATCGGAGACTACGTTTTACGAATGAAAACAATTAGATGGCGCTACTGGGTTCGTTGCAATGTCAAAGGATCATCTTGCCTCAACGGATCATCTCGTACACCTTTCCCTACCTCGCTAATATTATTGTGACATGTTTATTATTTATTGAATAGTGTGCGATTGTTATAAAATGACGTATTCAAACCTTCTTTCTATTTTTTGTTCCATATTAAATACGTAGGAAATGAAAGCACTTATAGAATCTTTGGATCCCAATAAAATAGAGTTATAATAAGAGAAAACTTAAATCTAATTTCAAATGACTATAAAAATGTTCTTAATTTAACTACAGTTAGTGTTTAAAATTATAGAAAAAAAAAATGGAAAGACCCAAGGTTGAAAACCAAAATGTGTATAAATATTTCAACCGATTCAACCTGAACCTGAAAGTTTCTTTAGGTATACCTTCATCAGATACTTTTGAAACAGGCTACACAAAATTAGATAATTATCTGATCTAATTAGACTTACCTTAGATCCTTCCTACTTTAATAAAATCATGAAAACCGGTATGTAGTTACCCGACCTAGATAAAATTTCATGATCAAAATACTCGTATTCCAATAAATTTCACTGAGCTCTTTGTTTTCACTAATAAAACAATTTATAGTTCATCTAAGTAAGGCATTTACACAGAAAAGCGTAAGTAAGGATTAGAGTTAACGCTGACACATATATTTTTTAACGTAAAAGTATACGACATCGTTACATAACTACTATTAGTAATCTTTGTGTACAGGATAAATCATGATTTGTTATAAAATGCTACGTACGAGTACCTTAACACTTTCACTGTCCGCGCAGCAGACACAATACCTAAACAATAGTCGTGAGTCACATGTGATTCATCGGACAGGGAAGTGGTTAAACAATAGACAATTATGTTTATTTCAATTGTTTCAACATTCAAATAAAGAATATTTTTGTTAAAACCTATTTACAGTTTATAGTATCCCTACCTGATTTTAAACTTTTTTTTGATATTTACCTAGCCCGTTATCTATATATATAAAAGAACAGGGGTTTTTCTTTTGACACGACTACAGCCGAAACCGCTTAACGCAGAAACTTGAATTTTGGACAGCATTTGCAGTCTACCATGTAGATTGGCAATAAGACGGGATTTTGCGAAAATCCTCCTCTAAGGGGGTGAAAAGGGGTGAAAACTTTTGTATGAAAAATCTTATTCCTTGGGTTTATAAACTTGAAACTTACCACGAATGAGAACATTAGTAGATAAATAAGATTAGCAACACTATTTTTTTAAAACTACCCTCCATTGGTATTCTAGGGGTTGTTAAAGTTTGTATGGGAAAATCATAACGCGTGAGCTGATGAATTTGAAAATCAGTATTTATATACTACATCAGAATTAATCAAACACGTGTTTTTGGATTTTTCGAAAATCACCCCCCAAGTTGGTGAAAAGGGGTATTCAAGTTTTAAGGGGGGAATATTAAACCACTAAACGTAGAAACCTGAATTTTGGATGGTAGTTACAATTTATAATGTAGATGAGCATTATGAAAGGATTTTGCAAAAATCTCCCTCTAAGGGGGTGCAAAGGGGTGAAAACCTTTGTATGTAAAATCTTATTTCTTGGGTTTAAAAACTTGAAACTTGGTACGAATATGAGTATAAGTAAATAAAAAAGACGGGCATTATTACTTTTTTTAAACTACCCTCCATTTTTAGGTTTTCCGAAAATCACTCCCTAAATTGGTGAAAAGGGATGATAAAGTTTTAAGGAAAGGATTTTACTGCTTGCTTCGATGAACTCAAAACTTGACATATTAATTATCTCTCAATCGAATACAGGATGCTTATTTTTATTTTAATAAATTAACCCCTAACGGGGTGAAAATCGGAAAATCAGTTTGTCTAAGTACTACGATTGATTGTTTGTTTGTATTGAGTTTTTAGATTTTCTTATAAGGAGGGTGAGCGGGAATTAAATTCACTGAGTTCGAAATTAGAAACACGCGCAGACGAAGTCGCGGGCAAAGTGCTAGTCTATATAAATAAAAGAACAGGGGTTTTTCTTTTGACTCGACTACAGCCGAAACCGCTAAAGGCAGAAACTTGAATTTTGGACAGCTTTTGCAGTCTAACATGTAGAGTGGCATTAAGACGGGATTTTGCGAAAATCCTCCTCTAAGGGGGTGAAAAGGGGTGAAAACGTTTGTATGAAAAATCTTATTCCTTGGGTTTATAAACTTGAAACTTACCACGAATAAGAACATCAGTAAATAAATAAGATTAGCACCACTATTTTTTTAAAACTACCCCCCATTGGTAATCTAGACGATGTTAAATTTTGTATGGGAAAATCATAACGCGTGAGCTGATGAATTTGAAAATCAGTACTTATATACTAGATAAGAATTAATCAAACACGTGTTTTTGGATTTTTCGAAAATCACCCCCCAAGTTTGTGAAAAGGGGTATTCAAGTTTTAAGGGTAGCATATTAAACCACTAAACTTAGAAACCTGAATTTTGGATGGTAGTTACAATTTATGATGTAGATGAGCATTATGAAAGGATTTTGCGAAAATCTACCTCTAAGGGGGTGAAAAGGGGTGAAAACCTTTGTATGTATAATCTTATTTCTTGGGTTTATAAACTTGAAACTTGGTACAAATATGTGTATAGGTAAATAAAAAAGATGGGCATTATTACTTTTTTTATAACTACCCTCCATTTTTAGATTTTCCGAAAATCACTCCCTAAATTGGTGAAAATGTATGATGATAAAGTTTTAAGGGAAAGATTTTACTGCTTGCTTCGATAAAATCAAAACTTGACATATTAATTACCTCTCAATCGAATAAAGGATGCGTATTTTTATTTATATTTCATAAATCAACCCCTAACGGGGTGAAAATTGGAAAATCAGTTTGTCTACTACGAAAGATTGTTTTTTTGTATTGAGTTTTTAGATTTTCTTGTAAGGAGGGTGAGCGGGAATTAAATTCACTGAGTTCGAAATTAGAAACACGCGCAGACGAAGTCGCGGGCAAAGTGATAATAAATACATATATTATTAAAAAGTATATCATTACCGGCAAATACTCTTTAGGAGTCTAAATTAGTATTTCGTTAACTAATAACCGGGACTGTAATAGTAGTTTATGTAACTGGTACATAATGAGGGGTATTATACACGAGTGTGAGTTTAAAAAACGAGCGAAGCGAGTTTTTTAATAGTATCACACGAGTGGTATAATACCTAGTTATGTACAGTTTCATACACTACTTTATCTACTCTCATTGAACGCGAACATATCAAATAAAAGATAAAAATTAATAAACACTAATAATCATCCACCATGTCATCCACCGAAACACAAACGTCAAAATCCCAACATTTCCTTAGAAAGCGCGCGCAGCCACAGATAAAAAAGTAAAAAGATGTATCTATGATCAGTAATCTGTATCATAATGAAAAAAAATTAAATTATAACATTGTTTTGTTAGAGAAACAGTGTTATAATTTAATTTTTTAATTTCATTACGATACTCTATGGTATAAAGTATGTCATTATAAACTCGTTTTGAGTTTTGTATTTCGAAGTTTACGATATGAGAGTAGATAAAATAAATATTATGATTGATGAAAGTTACGTTTTAAAATAACTCTCAATGATAAAATATTGATACCGATATTAAATAGAACTTTATCTACTCTCATACCGTAAAATTCGAATTACAAAACTCAAAACGAGTTTATAATGACATACTTTATACCATAGAGTATCGTAATGAAATTAAAAAATTAAATTATAACACTATTTCTCTAACAAAACAATGTTATAATTTAATTTTTTTTCATTATGATACAGATTACTGATCATAGATACATCAATTTCATTTTTCATCTGTAGCTGCGCGCGCTTTCAATGGGAATGTTGGAATTTTGACGTTTGTATTTCGGTGGATGAATATTAGTGTTTATTATTTTTTATCTTTTATTTGATATGTTCGTGTTCAATGAGAGTAGATAAAGTAGTGTATGAAACTCTACATAACTAGGTATTATACTACTCGTGTGATACTATTAAAAAACTCGCTTCGCTCGTTTTTTAAACTCACACTCGTGTATAATACCCCTCATTATGTACCAGTTACATAAACTACTATTATGAAACTGGTACTTATTGAGGGGGGCTCATACACGAGTGTGAGTTTAAAAAAAGAGCGAAGCAAGTTTTTTTAAAGTATCACACGAGTGGTATAATATCTAGTTATGTACAGTTTCATACACTACTTTATCTACTCTCATTGAACATGAACATATCAAATAAAAGATAAAGATTGATACAGTAATGATAAAATATGATTTGGTTATAAACTGTGTCAATCTAAAGTGTTCATTTTTCAAAATTTAAATGGAGCGTTTTTTTCAAAGCGAGCGCTGCCACATAAAAAAAATTAAACAGATGTATCTATGATCTGTAATCTGTACATTATGAAAAAAAAATACCTATTATAACATTATTTTGTTAGAAAAATCGTGTTATTATTATTTTTTTTTTATTTCATTTCGATACGCCATGGTATAAAGTACGTCTTTATAAACTCGCTTCGAGTTTTGTATTTCGAATTTAACGATATGAGAGTAGATAAATTATATTTTCAAACTTTGCCCTGTATAATCTATATTTGATGATTTTAACGAAAGATTATAATTCTAAAAATGTCGTTAGCGAAGTCTAATTTTTTCATCATCTTATTTTTTAATCAGTGGCTTTGAGACAAACTTATCCACCGTGTTGTAAGTAGCTGCATTTTAATTTGAAATCTTTTAAGGAGCTTTACAAAGAATTTCAGCTTGATTCCTGTTTCAGATTTCTAATTATAATTATTTGGAGATTTGAACCTGAACCGTGCCAATTTTTTTCTCGACTTTTTATAGGTAAGTGTTAAGGCCCATGTAAAATAAAACATTTTTAATTTTGAAGCTTCGTGTTGTAAATAGTAGTTATATTAATTATTTCATGATTTTTTGTTTTACTACACAAAGTAAAATAATTAATTTTGTATACAAATAGATGATTTTTTGATTCCGTTTTTTTGTTCGTCACACTAGTCTTAAAATTATACTATAAAATAAGAGAAAATTTAAATTAAATCATAATTACTTTTATTTAGAGATGCGACCGACAAAGACGCAATAATATATTTTTCTTTTATAATAATGAATGAATAATGTTCTTGTGAATCCGTAGTACATATAAGTTTAATGCATCGATGTTCCTTCACTCTGTACGAGTATGCATCAGATTATTTGTTTGTATGGCCTGAATTCCACTTAAACTGATTTTGGTATTTCGCACTGACGTATGCAAATCGGTGCGAAATACTTAACAACGCTTAAATCAGCATCGCACTATGGTAATGTAAGCGTTGTAAAAAGATACTAGGTAAGTTACGTTACAATTTTCATGGAAAAAAGTTACACTAACTAAAACTTTTCAAAGGCATAGAGAGTATTTGGAGGTATTCTAATGACAAGAGAAACTCAGCCCTAAGGATTTGTTCTTCGTTTTATTTCTTCAGGTCATCGCACACGTAACCAACGCCGGCTGTTTTCGTTTGACCTCATTTCTTGTTCTATCGGTTTTGGTCAATCTATACATCACGCGCCCTGGGTAATTTGGTATACGAGTTTTCAATAACGGTATAAATATATTCATGAAGATAGAATCTTACATAACAAATAAAGTTGTATGTTTGTATTGTACCACACTTGAATTTGTAGAAACTAGCCTAAATATTTTTGAGATAAGTATGTATTAAGCTTTATTTATCGTTCCTATTTCAAATAAAAACCCAAAAGCCTTTCCACACGAGTAATTTGAAGCTATGTCTATTTGTACAATACAATAGAAGGTGAAAAATAAATCGTTATTGATAACACTCGTGTGAATATGCTTTTATAAAACGTATGGTTCGACGAAAGATATCAAAAAATGATCGGACCAACTGTAAATAAAAACTTTGTAAATAAATATTTTTACGTATGTACCATCTAAATGTTTGTGTCTAAGTTAGTGTAATCGATGTTACTTTTTTATATTCAATGTGATACTAATCTATAAATAATAAACGAATAAAAATATATGAATGAACTTTAAAAAACAAAGTTTTATTTTGAATGCGTCTCAAGGTGAGAAGTGCTCTTTTACAAGTTTTATTTCTTTTGCACAAAAAAGTCAACCAGTAAAATAGTTTACATTCCCAACAAAAAAAAAAGAATTCAATATCACACTTTGAATGTGAAAGTGTAATTTAATAATGTATGTATGCCTAAAACATTTTTATTGGCATCACAATTCGCAGGATTGTGATGCCAATACATATTGCACGAATTCAATTCCAACATTCCATTTTCAGATTTTTGCATTCTTCCAAGATTATAAACCAGTTATCTTCGTTTGGCAGGTAGTTTTAATATTCGAAACCCTTTGGTTATTCCAAGAAACAAGGTTTTGGAAAAAAAAATGTTTAAAATGAATTATTTAACACTAGGTCAAATCAAATTATTATCGATAAAACGGAAAATATAATCCCAAGAGATTAAAAACGTCTTGGATAGGTAACTCCCGCTGATGTCTTATAATCCAACCTCGATGGAGGATTACTGATCACGTATCCAATCAAGACAGATAAGGGTTGAACCTCATCTGGCAGTACGGAATCGCCTTTTTCCGTCGCCCTTTCTCTTTCGTCGCTTAAAACTGCCATTTGCTAGACCGAGACAATGCGATAGCACGCGGCCGCCTCGAGAATTCCGCCGCGTGCTATCGCATTATTCTTTCTGTCTCGTTCTAGCAAATGGCAGTTCTAGGCGACAGAAAGAGAAAGGGCGACGAAAAACGGCGATTCCGTACTGCCAGATGAGGTTCAACCCTAAAACTGTCTGAGAACAAGTGTGGATTTTTCCAAAACGCGATCAGCACATTTAAACGGGCGGCGCACGGCGTTTAGAAGTTGCCAGTATCTCAAATATAGCGTTTTTGAAACTGACAGTTCTAGAATGTCAACGGCGTTGTCGATCCAGAGGTATTTAACCTGTACACAGGTAGCTGAACGTATGTGAGAGAAAAGGGATTTTTCTACAGTGGAGTTCGATCGCTTTGTTACTTGTTATCATCATTATTGTTTGTTTGACTTTGTTTTATTTCGCCAATGTTAAAAACGATTGTCCCGATTCACCCCTGCATCCCTATTCACCCCATTTTACGTAACTCTCTGTGAAAAATTCCTCAGCCTCAAATACTTTATATTTTAAATTTATTAGGTAGTTAGAATAGGTAAGTATTAAAAGCCAACTTTCTTACTTTCAACGTCCAAAAAATTATCAATTGAGTCCTCTCACCCAGGGCAGGGCAGGAGGGACTGTCAGACTTATGCTGACTAAAACCCACAGTGTTCTTCAATAGTCCTTTACGTTTCGGGGTTACGATAGCTTGTTAGTTCCGCGACACCGGTTAGTTCCGCGACCCCGACGTAACTAGAGCTTTAAGGTTGGTTTCGTTACCAAAATTACTGACTTAAGAGAATGTAATTAATTTACTGGATGCCTTCTCATTCAGTTTCAGTAGCAATGTTACTTACAATAAAATTTGCTTTTGTTTAAATTAAATTACATTCTTGAAAGTTAGAATTTTTGTCATTATTAAAGCAATGAGTTCGTACGGCTGGATTTTGTGACACCAATACCCATTTTGTTCTTCAATTCGTGTAAATTTTTCAAATAAAACAAAAGATAAAGGTTTATATTGGATTTAATTGTCTTTTTTGAATAATGATTGCTATAACTCGGAATACAACAGTCATCACAAAAGAAATGAACAAATAAGTTATTTCAACCAAGCTGATTATAGAGCCGCCAAAACTCAGGGAGAAAACACCACCGTAAGTAGCTGAAAACAAAGTTCAAATTTAATTACATTTTAATACTGTACAGTCTTGATGAGTAGGATTTTTTTGAATAATTATTCCTTGTTTACTCCTGTCCAATTGTAATTAATCATGACAAAGACCGATGAGCTGTGAAATTATAGCAGGAAAGGAAGTAGAATTATAAAATTTTATGCTTTACTTTTATTTGGAAAAGGCAGAATATTAAATGCGTCATGTCATTAACCATATAAATGAAGAAGAGACTTCCTTACAACTCATGCCTACCTCTACTATATTCTTATTTTATCAGAAAATGCATCTTAGGGTCGATTTATACTAGCGCAGAGTCGAAGCGCATCGAAGCGAATTTCTAAAACTGAACATAACAATTTCAACCTTAACTCCACAGCGTAACGCACACATTACTTCTAAGATTTTCACGATTCACGATCATTCGATGCGCTTCGACTCTGCGCTAGTATAAATCGACCCTTAGAGGGGCAACACACGCATTATTTAAAAAAGCGTTAAAAGTAAGTATCGTCCATTCTACTTCGAGTGGATTGTTTTGGTAAAATTCAATTTTACGTGTATATTCGAGACACATATATTATGTAACTTATAAAACAGCTGTTAGTAACAAATTGGCTTATAGCAATGTTATTATATTAATCCCGTTTAATAAAATACTAGAGCAGTGGTGGCCCAGTGGTATCGGTCCCGACTTACGAGTTGTAGGTCGTGGGTTCGAACCCCGCAAGGCGCATTACTTTGTGCAATTTATTTTATCACCACTGCTCTCAAAACGGTGAAGGAAAACATCGTGAGGAAACCGGCATGTCCTAGAACCAAAAAATCGAAGATATTATGTGACATCCACCAATTCGCACTGGGCCCGCGTGGTGGATTATTGCCCACTCCCTCTCACAGAGAGGAGGCCTGTGTCCCAGCATTGGGAACAATATAGGCTTGTGATGATGATGATGATGAATAAAATACTATCAGAAAAGTGTTATGGAGCACCTTTGTGCATTAAAAACAAAGCTTCGAGGCCTTATCACAAGTTTTCATGTTTTGGTCACGTAAAGTGAAAATTTTCGTAAATAAGACGCGTTTAACATCATACCGTGGTAGCACAAAAACTTTTAAACGTCTGTTGAACACTAAAGCGCATTTCACACAGAGAGCGGGCGCGGGTCGGGCGCGTTTCGGGGTGGGAGTACGGCGGGTCTAGTTCTTTGTATTTAAATGGAAGACTTCACACTGAAAGAGTGCGCGGGTCGGGCGCGGGTCGGGCGCGGGGCTGGTCGTGCGCACGCAATACAAAGAACTAGACCTCGCTCTCTGTGTGAAATGCGCTTAAGACTTGTCTAAAAAAATGACATAGATTATGACGTTGACACACTTTTTTTAGACAAGTGTTAAACAGATGTTGTAGTAAGGCTGATAATGTTTAATTACACATTATTTAAAACACAAAAATCTTGCGATACGATCTCAGTTGCTCGGCAGAAGTAATAGTAAATATTGAAATAATACTCGTTGCGTCAGATTCAACTGACGCGCTTTACTCCTGAAACCATTAAATTGACACGCCACAGACTGACATAATATCTGAAAATTATTTTAATTAAATCAACAATGTCTATGACAGGCAGATTAAGGGCTAGTCTCCATTCGCTCTGATTGTTGTAGCAAATTACTATAATTTATTCGCGTGCGTAAAACGTCATGCGATTGTGTTTTTAGGTCAGCTTGACTTTGATAAATTGAGGGTAGGACCAGTCATAATTAGGGTTCCGTGGAAAATAAGGGCTTACGGAACCTATTTAATAATTGTGATGTTCATAATGCTCAATCAGAGGTGTAAACCTCCATCCTTATTTGTGTACTTTTTATCATTGTGAATGCGAGGACGAATGTGGGGAAGTTTTGCTTTTGATTTATAATAATTTTACTGTCTGACAATTTGAGTACTTTAAGCGGCCTACCCAAATGTCCTTTCTTTGGTATTGTTCGTCGTGTCGTTGAGCTCCTTGTGTTCAGAGTCGAGCTACACGATTACCGACAAATGCTTGCACTGACTGGACAGGTCCACTCAAATCTGTGTTGTTCTTTCCTCAAAAGACCATCTCAGACACCCTCATGGTCTTCGTATGACCTGAACAAAACAATGTCTGGACTTTAAAAGAGACTGTGACCTCTGAGTTTGTTTCGGCTGTTTCTTCTCAGAGTAGTCAGGTACGAAACACCGGCCCCATCTAGCTTTAAAAATGTTGATGACGTGTAAAAGTGTTTTTTATAACCAACTTGCAAAATAAATATCATTTATCATTTATTTATCATTTATCCACAGAATTAATATATAGTCGCGAGTAAACGCATGGAATCACTTACTCTGATTCCACGCGATCTTGAGTACTTAATTAATAATAATAATAATATTTCACAACTATTACACAACGCCATCTAGTCCCAAGCTAAGCAGAGCAAGTTTTATAGGTACTAGACAACTGATTAACATACTTTTAAACGAAATACATACCTACATATTATAGATAAATTACACCCAGTATAATTACTTGTAAAGAGTAACAAAATACCATTTTAAAGTTTTAACTGTTAACTTTAAATTGATGCCAAATTCTTCAAATCACGCCACTATAAGGAGCTATCCCGGATCATAAATCGAAGTGATACAATACTTTTTCTCGCGAGTGTATTATTTATCTTGGAACAAAAATCTATGTTTAATGTAAGAAATACATGCTTGTCCATTTGTATACGCATCATTAGAAACGGCTCAATGAATTACGTATATCTTTCCAAAAAAAAAAGAAACCAAATTGAAATGTTTCATTTTAATGGGATACCATAAGAAAATAAAGTCGCCTTGATGAGCCATTCTATTGGTTCATTATAATAGCTATGATAATATATGACTTGGAAGTCTTTAATCATAATTATATCTTTCATTGTTTTCAGCTACAAGAATATAAAAACATTAGCTTAAGAGGAAACAGCACGGTTGTTTTTCCATACAAACGTAGTCCCCTGTTTTCTCCCTGGATAAAAGAGATATGAACATTCAAAATCTTAAAAAAATAGCCAGATTTTCCGCTGTGTTCAAATATCCAGAAAACAAATTTGACGGTATTATATAAAAAAAGGAAAACATATTAAGAACACGGTCAATGCCTTTCTTTATTTTTTAAAGAAAAAAGTAGTGAAATCGGTTAAGTTTTGGAGGAGTAATCAGGGGACTACGAATCGTTGATTTTGTGCTATTTAATAAGGTATTTTCGGTCCAAGCTGCTGTTGTCTCTATCGCGCTCTGTAACCCTGTTGTGGCACTGCGCGACAGCAATAGATTTTACAAATACCTATTTTTCAATTCTCCAGCCCTTGCTGTTTCCTGTTAAGTTGACCTTTCGGACAGAACACGAAGCATCACTATTAACACTAGTAGATTATTGATGTTCTCGAGAACGTTACTTTTTTCGAGAAAAAAGATACTCTCTGCCTTACCGCAAAAAGATGAACATATCTGTTGAACGCTTGTCTAAAAAAAGTGTAACTGTAAAACGACCCTTATATCAACGTGAAATGTAGTTTAAACGTTGACAGTCTTTTTAGTCAAAAGTTCAACAGATATTTATATTTATTGTGGTAAGACTGACTATGTCTGTTTCTTAACCCTGAAAACGTGTACCTATGCAAATTTTAGGATCGGATTTTAGTGGTTTTGGCATGAAAAGGTAACAAACAAGCAACTTACTACACGATTTAAGAAAAAACATCTTGTTATTGAGAACGTTTATTTAGTGGCTGACAACATTACGCCTGTTTCTAATTTATGCAGCTGAAGCGTAAACTAACGGCCTTAATTGTCTGAATAATTCGGGAAATGTCGGTTGAAGGACGTTGGGTCGCGTCCCTAATCACGTTAGGACTAAATGGGCTGTATGTAGGTACAGTTATACTTAATTGTTATTATGTACTTCGGTATAACATTTTACCTTACAAAATGTTTCCTCAAGAAGAGCGAATTTTAGTGTGAACATAACATAAACCATCATAAATGTACAAATCGTAAACGCTATGTTACATAAGTGTATTTGGAGTTTTTTTTAGAGTGGTAAAATCATCAAATGAGTCCTCCCACCCAGGGTAGAGTGGGAGGGACTGTCAGACTCGTACTGACTAAAATCCACGGTGTACTTCAATAGCCCTTTACATTCCGGGGTCGTAGTAAATCGTGAGTCCCGCGACCGAGTGTATTTGGAGTTTAGATGGGCTATCAATTTTGTTGTTTGTTACTCTCGGGCCACACAACAAGAACCGCGCTGTTTAAATATTATCCACTCAATAGACGTTTACAACAACATTTAAATAATTATAAAAGTCAACGAGAAATGCCTTTACTGTGGCGTGTGTGTGAGGGGAAAAAACCACAAACAATAGGCTAGTTGCCTAAAAAAATGTAATTAGTCCGTCTTTTAGATTATTCAAAAATAAGGGACACGTATTTTTTTATTTGTAAATTAGACCAAAAATGACAAAGATATAGCCTATTAAAGTTACGTGTGACGTCACGATGCGTGGCATATTTCGCGCAGAGTGACGTCACAGGTCAAAAGAAAAAATACCTGTCCAACATTTTTTTATAATCTAAAATACGGACTAAATAGAATGTAATTATTTTGACCCTGGAAACTACCCTATTGCTAATTACATGTCTAGAACGAATAAAAGAAGACACAAACAAGATCTTCTCTTCAGGTCAACGGCCCTTACAACTTATAATCTAAAAGTTTTCTTATACATCGGCTTGAAGTAGGAAACATACTCGTTGATGAGCATCCTCAACAACTTGAGCAATAATGAAACTAGTCAGGCTTATCTAAGGCTTGAGGTGAGGGAGTGTTAGGAGTTCACTGACCTTTTTCTTAATAAGGTGGGTGTTCAGGCAGGTACATGCTCGGTGAGCATTTTTTATTCCAGCTGGCTATCTACAAACATGCTCAACCCTTTTTATAAAATCATCAATGTTTTCTTCCGCCATATAAGGGACTGTCAGACTCATATTGACTTCAATTACCAAGTTACGTTAAAGGGTTACGGTTCCCATTTTGGTCAGTTCTGCGACCCCAAACATGCTCGATCCTGCGTCTAAACGTTAAAACTTGCTCGGCGAAAATGTTTGATGTGCCTTGAAACTCTTCCGAGCAACGACCAATAGTTGTTCGTTGTTGGGTTAGCTCGCTTCGAACTCGTCGATCAAGCGTCGAATCGAGCAAGAATTATGAACGTTTGAATTTTTTTTGAATCGGATATTTTGGTTGGCTTCGAGCATTTTTGTCTTGAGGCTTGCATTTTCATAATTGTTCTTGATCGAGCAAGTTGATCGAGCAAGTTTATCGAGCATGTTCGTACGTCTGTACACCACATTACGAAGATCCTTCGCAAGTCACGTACACAATACATACTTTTATTAATTTAGTTTGAATTTAGTTAATCTTTGAAACTCAAATTAACTCAAAAATCAAGTTTTGGAAATTATTTTGAAGCTAGATTATCTAAGATGATACGACATCGTCGTAATAGTCCTGAGCAACAATTTTTTCCCCGAAAGCCAGTGAGAGTGCAATCCTGCTAGTTAGATCCGTTCCTCAGTAAACCGATCCAACCAGCCCTAGCATGATTTCACGTTTTTTGTGACGTAAAGTAAACGGAAACATTGATGTCAATTGATGGGAAATATTAGTTCCTTGTTCTTGATGGGAAATATTAGCTCCTTACACTAGAGGTGCTTTTAATTTTCCATAAAAACGCCACATTTGAATTATGTATAGGTACTTCAAGTAAGCTGTAGGTAAGGCTTCCTCTAAACAGTTCGTTTGTCACTTTTGAGTTCTTAGCACGTGTGCGTAAATTCAAGTAAGTCAATATGAAACTTATTTACATTAGCTAGTGCTTAGTTTTGTGATCAATGTTTTCAGTTCAATTTAAATTTTCATTAATATGTAAAGTGTCTAGTTTAACCCAAACTTTATTTACATAATATTTTGTTACACTGTCTGTATAATTTATGTACAAATTATTTTAAGAATAAAAAAAAAATATAGGCTCCATTTATAAACTATAATTAAATGCAATACCTTGTTTACAAGAATATTTTTGAATTAAACATTTAACATTAATTAAAAACGATCACATACAAGCACACGAAAAGCGGCTTTAGTTTAAACTGAATGTTTGAATTGAATACATTATTATTTAAACTGATTTATACAGTATTTACATTGAAACATCAATTTTTTTCTACGTTTAAATTAAATGAAATTCTCAGTATTATTATTTTGTTCGCTTCTACGACTAATACGCATTAATTAGAGTTTCGGCATTTTCAGGTTGAAATGTCACATTAATTAGGACATAATTATATAATTTTACTCATTATTAAACAGCCAGGCGTGGCGAACGCGAAGCGAAGCGTTTTTGTTTGTAATGTATGGAATTGTTTCAAGCCAGTCACATAAAACAGACTATCGGATGGGTCAGAGCCCATTCGTACCCTAAGATTCGCACCCCGTGCCCACTCGTACCCTGGAAGTTTTGAGGGGCCCACTCGTACCCTGAAGAATATTAATTTTTATTCATTCTTCTAATATAAGTACATGTACATGTGTATACTGCAGCTTGGTAGTCCTGGTACAGTCACGCAGAAAAGGGTAAAATAAAAAATAAAGTAATGTTCGGTAGATATCATGTTTATTTCAAACTAGCACTTTGCCCGCGACTTCGTCTGCGCGTGTTTCTAACTTCGAACTCAGTGAATTTAATTCCCGCTCACCCTACTTATAGGATACTTTTGGAAAATCTAAAAATGCTCTAGTAGTTTTGGAGCCTATTCAATACAATACAAACGATCAATCATAGAAGACAACTAATTTTCCGATTTTTACCCCGCTAGGGGTTATTACGCATCTTTTATTCGATTGAGAGATAGTTTATGCCCAGTTTTGAGTTCATCGAAGCAAGCTGTAAAATCCTTCCCTTTTTAAAACTTACTCTTTTCACCAATTTAGGGGGTGATTTTAGAAAAACACAAAAATGGAGGATAGTTTTGAAAAAAGAATAATGTCCATCTTTTTTATTTACTTATACTCATATTCATACCAAGTTTTAGGTTTATAAACCCAAGGAATAAGATTTTTCATAGAAACGTTTTCACCACTTTTCACCCCCTTAGAGGTAGATTTTCGCAAAATCCTTTCTTAATGCTCACCTACATAATAAATTGCAACTACCATCAAAAATTCAGAGTTCTACGTTTAGTGGTTTAATATCCTCCTTTTAAAACTTGAATAGCCCTTTTCACTAACTTGGGGGGTGATTTTCGAAAAATCCAAAAACACGTATTTCATTAATTCTTATTTAGTATATAAATACTGATTTTCAAATTCATTGGCTCACGCGTTATGATTTTCCCATACAAACTTTAACATCGTCTAGATTACCAATGTAGGGTAGTTTTAAAAAAAATGTGGTGCTAATCTTATTTAATTACTGGTGTTCTTATTCGTTACCAAGTTTCAAGTTTATAAACCCAAGGAATAAGATTTTTCATACAAAAGTTTTCACCCCTTTTCACCCCCTTAGAGGAGGATTTTCGCAAATTTCCGTCTTATTGCCACTCTACATGGTAGACTGCAAATCTAAAATTCAAGTTTCTGCGTTTAGCGGTTTCGGCTGTAGTCGAGTCAAAAGAAAAACCCCTGTTCTTTTATATATTTCAAATAAGATTAAGTTTAATAAATGCCTCTAGGCTCTAGGCATTAAGTCAGTCTTCAAAATAATTAATCAACTTTTGGTTTCTTGTACATTTGTAAATATTTAGCAAAATATATGATAACTATAATAATCTTTATGCAGTAAAATAGAACTGTGTAACTATTTAAATAAAATCTCAGTAATAACTGAATTTCAGATAAATTTACATCCAGTGTACAAACAAATAACCAAATATCAGTACTTACCATTAAAGGTAACAAAAATAATCTGGAGAGTACTTACCAATTTTAACACAATTTTTGGAGCAAAACAGAATTAATGTTAGAACGTTCATTATTTTTAACCGACTTCCAAAAGGAGGAGGTTCTCAATTCGGATGTTTGTATTTTTTATGTTTGTTCGGGCATAACTCCGTCGTTTAACAACTGATTTGAAAACATCTTTGTTTAGTTGGATAGGGTATACTTCCGGAATAGTCCTATTACAATTTTATCGAAATCGGACTAGCACTTTTTGAAAAATCAACAAAAACCTAAAAAGTTCCTAAAAAGGTCCGATTTCGATGATTCTGTTTTTGTTCGATATACTTAGTATATCTGCCATTTGGCCCTATAAAATTTGGGTCGTATAGTGAAACTTAAAAAGATAAAATAAAAAACTGTTAATAAAAAAAAAGTTACCGACTTCAAAACAACCACAAAAAAAAGTTTAAAATAACCTACAAAAAAAAACTTTTCTTTCGAAAGTCGGTGACAAAAACAAAAAGTTTATTTCGTTAGTCGAACTACATTTAAAAGACCAAAGACACATTGAACAGTCTCGTATTCGCAGTCACTTTCAAGAACCAATATGTCACCGAGGCAGCCATAACATTCAAACAAAACACCTTATCTAATTTTGTAACCAGTTTTTTTTTTTAACAAGCCATTCGTAGAGAGACAATTTTACATCGTAAGCCTATCGACAGGTTATATTATTTTATATTATTATCATGACGGATTATCATTCATCATAGCTCTTTTTTCAATGAGCTGTTATAATTTATTAAATTAATTACGTTAATAAACTGTTCACAAGTGTACTCTGTTAACCGTTTCTTATGTAAAATATAGCTAATTTTATCTCAGGGGACCAATAGGCACCTGAATAGTAGCCGAATCTTTAACTTATATTGTATTATATTAGAGGGTACGAATGGGTACCTTAAAATAATATTTTTTATTGAAATATTAATTGGTACCCTACCAGGAGACCAATGGGCACCTGTATAGGGGCCGAATCCACAACTTTTATGCTGGGGTGCGAATCTTAGGGTACGAATGGGCTCTGACCCAGCCATGATAATAATGTTGTTTGTGTTAATTTTTTGTTGTTGTTTTTTGCATTGTTATGTTTTCAACCGATGTTTTATAGAGAAATATAGATAAAAACTTGTCTGTATTTCTCTATAAAACATCGGTCTCTCGTGCCCTGGAGATGGCGCCTTAGAGTTATTTTTCAGAGTAATCGATTTAATTATCACACAATATGTTCTCAAAATTGACTTACGTTGTTTATCTTCGTGTAAACTTAGATTATTATAATATTTTAGTTTCGACGCGTGTTTACAAAGATTTAGTTCATTATCTTCGCTACAGGAATAAGCTCGGGGCTATGTATTAATGAATGCCTATTATTTTACCGTCAGTAGGTAGGTACGTCGATCTACAAGGTTAATTTGTGCTTTTAAGGTGGCAGTTCCCACCACAACAGAGACAGGAGACCGCGACCGTAGACCGCTACAGGAGACCGGGACTTTTACTTAACATTAGGCAATTTATGAGTGGCAGTTTGCGAGCGAGACACAGACAGGAGACAGATACGGTCGCGGTCTCCGGTCGCGGTCTCCTGTCTCTTAAGTCGGTCTGCGACCATCCTGCTTCCTTTTCTTTTCGTGGTAAAATTGTCAAAAGCGTCCTTCACAATCACGGCGATCCTTAAAAAGGTCTTTACGTTCCAAGGTCACGGCTGGAAAGGCAGTCCCGCGACCCCGGCTGGAAAGGATGTTAAGAGCTGTTGGTTCCGACTGTCGATGTTAATCTTTGGCAAGTAGCCGCCCAAATGTCGAACAACTAGTCTTTTCAAGAGTTACGAGTATCTTATAACTCAGTTCCAACGTGATTTGAAATAGTGATATTTAATCTACCTATAATAGTTAGATTGGAAGCCAACCCAAATAACATACGATCTATACCACTGGCAACCGATGGTATTAGAAAATACACAGTTTCGATTAAACCAACATTAATAATGGCATGAGCCATTATTAATGTTATTCACGTAACTATACGTGATTCACGAAATCAACAATATTCTCGTAAATCGTCAGTATCGTTAACCGTCTGTAACCATTGAAAAAGGATAAAAAGAAAATCCGAGCTGATAAAATACAGCCCAAAACCATTTTTAAATAAGCTTTTCCTGGTTTACCTAAAAAAACATTGTTTCAATGAAAACATTTTCCAAGATAACCCTTTTTAACAAAATAATTGGTATGAAGGCCAATTAATATTTTGCAAAAAAAATCCGTAAATTAGTTTACTAGCTCCGTTGAAATACTCATCAAATTATGATTGATGTTTAAAATTAATGTCCATTATGTGTTAGGCTTTTAATTTATTAGCAGTTCAGGTAGTAATTAATGGATGAATAAATAGGTATCTAAATTTATTACATTGAAGCAGGGACCGAAACCGGTATGATCAATACGGGTATTTTTTCGGTAACAACCATTTTTTCTTATACAGGTAATTTTAAAATTACCTTTATTATTAAAGTGAATATATAACCAGTATTAATACCGGTTACCGAAATAAAAAATACCCCTATCTTGCACACTTCACACGTGCCGTCGGCAATAGTCACAGGGCGCGCATAGCCTGTGTGTGTGACAAAGAGTCGTCATCTTTAGGTAACCGGTATTAAAACGGTAACCTGAATAGAGGTTACATTTTTCTTCGGTCTGGTTACCCAGATAGCGGTAACCTAAGTCTGAAAAATAACCAAAATTCTTCAATACCTGTACCGTAATTTATAAAGGTTTTCGGTCCCTGCATTGAAGACTCGTGAATTTGTTGTTTCAAAGATTCCTGTTACAGTTTGATAATAAAGGTGGTGTTTGACGTTTAAAAACTAAACGTAGTTATTTCATCAAAAAGATGATTATACAATGTGTCCAGTTTCGGTCTGTATAAACTCAAACGGGAGGTAGCTTGTTCAATTCTGTCACTAAAATTGTATGAAATGTGGGGTCGGAAACCAGCTCTCTGTGAATGGTTACCATTTCAATATTTTGATGGAATTGACTTTAAAGTCCCAACTGGGGTAATTAATAAACTTTCAGCAGTTGAATATAAAGAAATATATAACCCAATAAATAACCCAAATTTTTCAATGAATGCTTCTTCTTTTTACCCGACTGCGCGACGCAAAGGAGGGTAATGTGTTTATCAGTCTATGTATGTATGTATGTATGTATGTTTGTTTCTATGTGGCGTTCTAGAGACCGAATGCGTAGGCCGATTTTGATAATTTTTACGTCAATCGATTCGTCTTAACCTTGCGAGTGTCACTAAAGACATGACAGTAATCAAAATTCACCACAGCGACAACCATACGCCATATTGTCAAAATGAAAAAAAAAAAATGTCGATGAACTATGTCATGTTGGGTATCGTTGAATAGGTATTTTAAAATCATCTTTAGGTTCCCTGTATCATTTTTCATTTTAAATAACAGTTTAGGATATATAACGATTTAAAGTTGTTTAGCAAAACAATAATTCTCTGAATAGTAACTAAAAAGTATGAAATAAAATAAAAAAATTACGAAAAACAAAAAACCCGACTGCGTTAAAAAAACTAAAAAGAAACAAACAAGCCCAGTAGTTAAGAATTCACTCATTCACACTCACAGTCGGTGCCCATTCAAATTATACCAATCAAATCTTCCCAACGGGCCCCGACTGTGAGTGTGAATGAGTGAATTCTTAACTACTGGGCTTGTTTGTTTCTTTTTAGTTTTTTTAACGCAGTCGGGTTTTTTGTTTTTTAAAATAAAACATCAAATTTTCGATGAAATTACCTCGTTTTTCCAATACCCCCAAGATTTTTACAAAAATCTCTCGTGAGATCTTCCTTTTTATATTTAAAATGTTTTTGATCCAGCCTGCACCAGGAAAGAGCTGCTGAAGTATATTTACATTTTCTTCTATCGTTGTTATTTAAATCCGAAAGATGCAGTCCTTTTAGCTAGCGCGTTTCATGAGAAGGAATTTATAAACAAACATGACTCCCGTTCAGGAGGGGTTGGGTTCCGACCCCATTTGTGCTAAAATTTTATGGACGGGATTGAGTAGGCTACCTTCCCTTCTAAGTTTGTACCAGACCGACACCGGCCACATTGTCACGACTGTGCCACATCGCGCGTTGCGATCAATTTGATAGTCTCCACCACCTTTACTTCGCACATACAGTATTAAGATCGCCCCCTATTACAAAGTGTACACCTTCCTTTCGAAATTTAGAAAAGGAAAGGTGTATGTGAGCAGTCGAAGCTTTTCGTGCACTTATTTATTGTTTTTCTCTCACTATTCTGCTCAAATTCTCACAAAGAGAAAGTATAAATAGCAAATAGCGATTCCGTGTTTTGGTATTCTGTGAGCTAGCGTGTACTTATTTGAGTTCTGTTGCCAACGCTCGTAGAATTGTTAACTACGATTTCCGAATTTAACAGAATTCCTGACTTGAAGAAGTCTTGAACAGCTTGTTTTAGTAAAAGGGATAAAGGGAGTTACCATTTCACACATTTTGCAAAATATTACTAGCAAAAGGCTCGTTTTCTTTTACTAGTAGGTACAGGAGACTTAAAAATAACTGGTGAAAAGTTGATGTACTATTAAATGCAGTGTGTTTGGTTTCAAACTCACTGCATTTAATACTTCAAGGGGATAAAATAGACTCATTTTCATCGTTAAAACTGCTTTAAAAAACATTCTAACTCGAACACCTCACGAATGGCGGCCATTTAATTTTAAGTTTCTCGATCGGTCGAATTTTAGCATGTAAAATAAAATGCAAATATCTTTAAATCCATACACGAAAATGAACTTTTTTTCGAAGTTAAACGTTGATGATTTTAAAAACTTACGAAAGTTTTCGAAATAATGCACCCGAAGAATGCAATTTAACACTTATATTATTGGGAGTAAACGCGCTAAGGAGGGGTTATGTTCAAATGAAAATAACTCCTAAAATACTTAACATAGAGTGATAATTTTTATATCATTTTATAGACTGACTCAAATACATTTAACTTAATACCAAAACAAAATTCTGGGGTACTTTTCGAGGTAGAGTGAAAAATGTTCAGTTTTTTGTGTACAATTACGTGTTTGCTCATGTTTTTTGGTTCTTTTTACACATTATTTAGAAAACTTTCGCAAGTTTTTGAAAAGCCGCAACGTTTTACTTCGCAATAATGTCATTTGTATGTATGTAGGTCTTTTAGATTTAAAGATATTTGCATTTTATTGTATATACCGCAGTTCGACAGATACTACTATACTAGAACTAAAATGGCCGCCATTCGGAAGGTGTTGGAGTTAGAAATTTTTTAAAGCAGTTTTGTCGATGCAAATGAGTCTATATTATCCCCTTCATGTGCTGGTAGTTCGAAACCAAACACATTGTATATCTCTGCCCACTTGCCCAGGGATTGCTGTGCAGACATGACGATTTTTTATCGGTAACTGAAGCTTACGAGCAAAATGATGATGTTAATGAATCCAAATGTATGCATTATTAATTACGGCTTACAATATTATTATTTCCACTGCTGAGACCTATGTCCTTGCAGAGTGGGAACATTATAGGCATATCATTCCTATAATACATAATTATGTTAAATAGAGAGATGATGTTGATGAGTTGAGAGAGCAGTATTGATAAAATAAAAATTACACAAAGTATAATTGCGCCAGCAAATGCTTCTTATCAGTACAATACTCACCAATAAAATAGCTCACATCAATCAATACAGTCAACTTGTAGCAGTTGCAGTTAGACTTGCCGAAGTACACTTGAAGGGCAGCCAACTCGCTGATATTTAGTCCAGCGCTGAAAATGATAAAGGATTATTATTTTCTTCAGTAGAAGACAAGCTTTTACCCGCGTCTTAGCAAGCGTAAGGCGGGAGCCACATAGAAAAGACAAGACGAGGACGCGTCGCGGACGTGCGAATATATTATTATGTGAGAGTCGTGCCCGCGCGCGCCCCGTCTCTTCTGTGTGTTTTACGTCGCAACGCTGCTATACATTTTGTATGAAAGAGACGCCAAAAAGACATTCCTCGTCTGCATTTGACGTCTTTTTTATGTGGCCCGCGTCTTAATTTAGAATATGACCATTTTTTTTTTTTTTGTCATGGGTGTAGGCAGAATCTACAGAGCGTCACCTACTATGATCCTTACATACTCCTTTCGCCTCATCCACATTCATACACCAAAAGCTTTACCACGCACGAGCTCTTAAGGCGATCCAGTTTAGGTTGTGGGAAAGAGATGGCGCTAGACGACTTGTATAGCTCTGTCTCTTTCCCACAGCCTAAACTGGATCGTGTTAAGAGCTCGTGCTAAGGCCTCTGGTCATACAAGAACGTCGATTGCGAGTACTACACACGCGGCCTTTCTATAGCATTTCACCAATAAGAGGTCAGAGTAGGTCTTCCCACAGCGTGTCCTCCCGGCGCTTCCGCTCATATCTACCTTCTTTTTGTTACTCGCTTTTCACTCATCTTCTCAACAAGACTGAACCATCTAAGCACACCCTTTCGAATATTTATGACTACGTCCGCTTTTAATCCGCAATTTTCTCGTGTAACCTTTAATACGGGTTGCTCAGGAAACTCGTCTGTTTATAATAAGAACCTGGTTGTTGTTTTCCTTAGAAATAGTTCATTTATGTAATCAAAAAAGTCCTCCCAAGGTAGCGAAAGGGACTGTCTGACCCGTACTAACTTAAATACACCTCGATAAAATTGCTCTTTACGTTCCAGGGCCACGGTAATTTGCTTAGACAGTCTTGGGACACGGGCACTTGGCGTCATGGATTTCTGTACACCTCTTATCGTATTAAAATTTGAAGAACGTATTTCAGGACGACTGGTTCAGTGATTTGAAGTGAAGCAAGCGTGAAAAGGTAAAAACAAAATTTTTGCATTTATAATAAGTTCGGATTTTTTTTTTTTTTAATTTATTTTTTTTTTTTTTTTTAGGTGGTAAAATCATCAAATGAGTCCTCCCGCCCTGGGTGGGGCGGAAGGGACTGTCAGACTCTTACTGACTAAAATCCACCCGTGTTCCTTCCTATGCCCTTTACGTTCCGGGGCCACGGTAACCTGGGTTAAGAAAAAACCCGCGACCCCAGCAGGCATTTGGCGCGAAACACGACGCGCCACCGACCCGGGCTTGGTCCTTGGTCGGACGGCGAGCTACCCATCACTCACCGTCCGCAAGCCCGCTCCGCCGCTGTGCCCTCTGCTGATCAGAGGGACACGCGTTAGAGCATCCACACGACAGGCTATTTGCATACGGGCAAAGAGACCACTTGGGCACACAGTGCCTAAGGAAGAGTTTTTGCCCGCATCCCAGGGTGCACCGGCCCGAAAAACTGGTCTTCCCCCTGGACGTATCCGAGAGGGAACTCCAGTCCACGGGCGCACGTGGAGGTTTCCTGTCATAGCACCCCATAAGTTCGGATTAGGATAATATTTATCCAATAATGTCCCCACAGCTAAAACTACAGCCTCATCGTTTTGACAGTGGTGGATTACTGAGATTGACGGCTAATTGGCGCAACGGCGCCGTATCAAACGGTGCTTGTGTGTGTGAGTTCCTATGTTTGTAAACGCACCCACGATACAGGAGAAATTCCTAGCGTGGGACAAAGTTTAAAAAAAATCAAACGAATCAGAATAATAACTCTGTATAAATAAGGTTCTTTATTGTATAAAGCGTAACGGAACTAAGCTTTTAGTACCTATATTCTCTTTATAGATCTTTGACTTAGATTTATTCACAGAAATAATTCAGTTTTATCTTGCCTTTTAAGAGATTAAAAGATTGGTTATGAAAGAACGGAAAAATAAAATTCAGCAAGTACGAAATCAAATAAAATTAACAAACAATATTTAAGCGTAGGTTTTATTTGTTTCCTCGTGGGCGTTTCAAAAGACTTCTGTTTGTTACATTACATAGTAATGAGTCAGTAACAAAACTACTATTATGTACTAAGGCTGCGGTTCTACTGAGGCGGAGTGGAGCGGTGCGGTGGAGGGCGGAGCTGTGAAAAGAGATAGGTGTTTCCACTGAAACGGAGCGGGGTTGAGCGAAGTGGAGCTGGGCAGATAGCTCTGCCTATCCTATCTCTAGGTAACTAAAATGAATTAAATACGCGTGAGTGAGCCGGAGTGGAGAAGAGATGTGGATTTCTAGTCATGTGATTGGTGAATCGCATAGCTCGCTTCTGCTCTGCTCCTCCGCCTCAGTGGAACCGCAACCGAAAAAAAAACAACTTACTAAAATAAACTAGAACGTAACAATACTCTTTTATGAAGCCTACGCAAACAGTTTTGAAAGTAAATGTGGGTATCGTAACAATGATAGAAAAATACCCACAAATCGTAATATTACTCAGCTTCGTTTATAGAATACTCCTATATCATAAGTAAATTATTTAAATATTCAGCCTCTGTGCCAACTATTGTATAGGATATTTTTGGAACATTATTCAAACCAAACGAAGAACTTTATACTTATCTAATCTCTTTATGTACACTTGTCGCTAAGATACGAGTACACTCACAAAGAGGAAAATTAGAAATGTCTGTTGCATAAACGTTAGGCTAATCCAGCTCGAAGGAAGAAAAAAATTATATTCGTCTGGTCGAAGGGATCTTTTCATCAAAGTTTCAAGGAACCGTATACCCTGTTCCTCCCAAAAACTTAGAGTACTTATTAGGCTATTACTTCAAGTGAACGTTCTAAAACTTCTAAATCATTCATTATTCATCTTCAGAAAAAGCTCGAGAGTACCTTCATTAAAACTTTGTGGTCAGGTTCAATAACTAGAAGGAACAGTTCAGTACCCATTAAATAATTTAGACTAACTTTTTAATTGTTTCCTGTTTAAAGTCCGTTCTAATAAAGATTTATTAGGCTTTGTAATCATCTAATAAGTAGTGATAATAAGGAAGCGGAAGAGACTGACGTAAGATTCGTACAAACTAAACCCCATACCCAGTTTCATTAAATGTCCGTAACGTTCTGAGGCCGCAGTATCTCCTTCAGACATTAACACAATACTGGTGGACTGGTTAGTACAGCCTTAAAAAGTAAAAAAAAATGCATTTCTTAAGGTTCCATTCTTTAAATCGACAAAACGTACGTCCTTAGAATCACTGAGCTATCCATTATGTCTGTCAAGATGAAAACTGTTGATAACAAATGCATAGATCTAATGGTCTCTAAGGGTTGTAAAATATAAAGTTTCTAAGTCAACGCAGTAAAAAAACAAAAAACCTGACTGCGTTAAAAAAAACTAAAAAGAAAGAAACAAGCCCAGTAGTTAAAGAATTCACTCATTTACACTCACAGTCGGGGCCTATTCAAATTATACCAATCAAATCTTCCCAACGGGCCCCGACTGTGAGTTTGAATGAGTGAATTCTTTAACTACTGGGCTTGTTTCTTTCTTTTTAGTTTTTTTTTAACGCATTCGGGTTTTTTGTTTTTCGTTAAATATTTTTTTTATTTCATACTTTTTAGTTACTACGAGTATTCAGAGAATTATTGTTTTGCTAAACAACTTTAAATCGTTATATATCCAAAACTATTATTTAAAATGAAAAATGATGAAGGGAACCTAAAGATGATTTTAAAATACCTATTCAACGATACCCCACATGACATAGTTCATCGACATTTTTTTTTTTCATTTTGACAATATGGCGTCTGGTTGTCGCTGTGGTGAATTTTGATTACTGTCATGTCTTTAGTGACACTCGCAAGGTTAAGACGAATCGATTGACGTAAAAATTATCAAAATCGGCCTACGCATTTGGTCTCTAGAACGCCACATAGAAACAAACATACATACATACATATACTGATAAACACATTACCCTCCTTTGCGTCGCGCAGTCGGGTAAAAAGAAAATTATGCGACACGAGTTTGATACTTGCAAGTAAGAATATATTTTATATTACAGAACCCTTTAATTACATGATTCGATACACAATTCGCGCGTTTTTTCGTTTTTTTAATTATAACTACAACAGACTTGGCCTCACTTCGTCTCTAGGGTATTCATTATTCAAATATACATACATTGGAGTACATGATCAGTTCGTTAGAAAATATTATTAGGTATGCGATTTAGCCATGCGTGCCATATTGGTTTTTTTTTGTGAAATATTTTCTCTTTAGGGATTTATTTCACATTTGAAGCGTAAAATCCTTGCAAATAATAATCGCAGAAGTGGAAAAACAATTTAATATTCCAACAAAATCAATTTTGGAAAATCTGAAGCGTTACTTCGGAGAAATAGATCATTATGTTATGCGAACTTGAGGTTCAACAAGTATCAACTTTCTGTTTCGCGTTTCCTTTCCTTTGTTATTATAGTAAAAGACATTTGAGTCAAAAGTTGTTTATCAGATGACAGTTGATAACCGGAAAAAGCTTTAGTTTTCAAAGTCGCTCACAAGGAAATGACTACGACATGATTTTTTTGTGATAAAATTGACAAAATTTTAAATATGCTAGACGTGAATTTTTCTTTCCTGCAAGTACCGAAATCGTTGTTTTTATTCATGCTTAGAACCAAAGAGCGGATTCGCTCTTAGTTCAAGCTCAGCTTCGTCATGCTGATTTTCATAATTAGTGACATTCAGGTGGCACTCAGGGCGACAATCTTAGCAGTTTGTTCAACCGCTTGCTCAACGTGGTGGTATGCCACGAGTTCCGTGCCATGCCACGCTACGCGAGATGCTAAGCCGTCAGTGGGCGCCGGCCCCTATAAATCTGGGCCTTAGCTATTTCTTTAATTAATAATCTTTTGATATTTCCAGACGCGGTCTAGTGTAAGAAACGGAAACGGTTTTCTATATTTAATGGTAGAACGATTCCCGAAATTTCCATTTCACCAGATGTCGGGCGTCAATTATTATGTACCAAATTCCAATTTGGAAGTTTGTTGATTGGAGGCTTTTGCTGATGAATCAAATGAATATTAATGCAAAACCTTCGGTTCGCGCTGTGGGCGGACATTGCCGCAAATGTCTTTATTTTGAAAGGGTTGAATTTCAGAGTTTCTTAGCTAAAATTGAAGTGTTTAATTGGTAATTATTTTGTTATTTGTATTTTATGAGATCTGTAACTATGATTAAGATTAGACAACTTATTAAAGTTGAGTGTCCATCCTATCAACAAGTTTCTATTTCGATGTTACGATATTTTTTGAAAAATAATAATTGTCAAATTAATTATTATCAAATGTTAACGAGACATTTTCTCTTCACAGCACTCACGCAACTTCATCCTTATTATAAAACATGTCTGATTAAGAGATGAAACACATTTATTGTGGGACTGCATTGCAACTGCGCACGCCACGACTCACGACGATAACATTTTAATTTGCTACGAGTATATTGTTCTGACATAATATACCATCTCAAGTTTAATAATGCAACAAAGTTTTTTAATAATTTTGGCGATTTAAAAAGACAAAAAAGGCCGTTTTTCTCCATAGAGATCAACGCTTTGTAATGAGCACCTGCAGTACTTTTACAGTTATTAAGTCTTGTCTTTTGACGAACAATAAGGGTGAGTCCCCTTTAGTCCATTGCATTGCGTTGTTGCAACAGATCAACGCCATTTATGCCGTAAATGCAACGCAAGAACCCGCAGACTGTCGCAGCGAAGCATGAGAGGAGAGCAAAGGAGAAAGTGACAAAGTTTATCTCTACATATAGACAAAATACTCAAGTTCCAAAATTCCATTTTAGAATACAAAATAAAGAAAATAAGTTTATTGTTACAAGCTAGGGCAACACAACGTTTTCACAAAAAAATAAAGAAAGAACACAATAAGAACCGTGTGCCCCACAAGTATAGGCTCAGTTCAACACAAAAGCCAGGCCACTGGGTACCTTACGCTGCTTTTCAACTAGGCCTATTGAAAGAGCTTGGGTTCTAAAGAACAGTTTAGAGCAAAAAATGTGACAATATCAATTCTGCCGAATAGCCTCTGTAGCCTCTTCAGCTCCATCCTACTTGGTCGATCATAAGAAGCTCAAAATGAAATTTGATAAAAAAGTACAGTATTTACCCAAAGTTGGTTTTAAAAGGAAAGTTGGTACTAACTTCAATAAGAATTTCGGAGCTTCAATTTTCTCATTTTTAGAATGTTTTCGAACGCCATCTCCGAAAAAAAGTGTTCGTAAATAAACAGCAGAGATATTTATGTGGTTTCTCTGATATTGTACAGAGTGTATCGGAAAGTCATATTTAAGTGAGTGGATTTAACTATCTATTTAATAAGTTGTTACTAGAAAAAAAAAATATAACGGCCCCCCCTTAGATTGAGCCTGCCAGGGTCGCGCGACTAACAAAAACTGTGACTGTGATCACAGTCAGTACAAGTCTGCCCTGCCTTGGGTGGGAGGACTCATTTGGTGAATTTACGACGCTACAAAAAAAAAAACAAACCTTTCTAGATAACTCGTCTTCATCTCCACTCAAAAGCAGGAACGGATTACTCAACAAAATAATACTAAGCAAAGCGTATTTCAAACGCACAAAACACTCACGTTACTTCATCCGGGTAGTTGTCAGGCAGGAACGGCGTCAAGTCGCTGGTAGCAATGTATTTCTTGTCGCGACACTCCATGTAGCAAATTGGATTGCATTTCATCTCCTTAGTAGACTTGTGTACTGAAAATAACAACATTTTATGGCTGTAAAAGCCTTTATTGTTTTTAATTGATATACTTATGCCGTCGTCGTTGGAACACAAAACGTGTTATGTGACATGTTTTTTTTTCTGGTATTTTTCATCAACATCAGCCTGTTTTCGTTAACTGCTAAAAATAAGTACCTTCGAAGATAATTAAAAAGAAATTACGACACTTTGTTTTTACTTCAAGTAAATTTTTAAATAATTCAACTTAAAATATACCTTAATTTTAAACTATATTAATATTATATTACTAAATTAAAATAAAACTAAACTATTAAAGAGCATCGAAAAATTCATCCTCATTCATTACGACACTGAACCCGGTCTTGAGCTTTCCTCATCTAGTCACACTACTCTACGTACGCCACTTCAGCTTCTCTCTGCTAATTCTTTGAGCAGTACTAACGTGGCAAAATGAGTAACAGCAATTTAATCAAGTATTTTTAGATGTGAGAGTAAGGTCAGGTCGTAAGTTATGTCATAAATGCCGTAGTTATTACTTTGGTAATGTGACATAGTTTACGATGCGACTTAATTTACTCAAAGCTAAGAATATACCTAACAACATGTAAGCTAGCTATTTTTGGATTTCCATACATAGATATTCCTAACGTTATCGTAGTAAAAGCTAATTAATATTCAACATCTAAATATCTGTTTCTACTGAATAGTTGAACATAATCAGTTTCACTAATTGAATTCTAGCTATTGTGACAAATGTTGGTGAAATTAATGGCGATTGTGACACAGGATACCGATACGCGTTCATATTGTATTAATTTATGTACTCGGCGTTGCCAGTGTGAAGTTCGATAATACCCATGGGAATGTCATATGGAGTACTGCTACGTGTGTAAGTGAATATTTTGTACATAACTGTAATATATGTATGTATTCTATTTTACCGAGACACAGAATACTTAACAATAATTCGTACAGAAGTGTCACTTCCCAAAAACAAGCAAATGTAAAATCTATGCTCGAGAGAATATAAATTACATTTTAACAAAAATAATTATGTACGGAGCGCGTGTGAAAATTCGGGCGGCAGACGACTGTGAAACCCTTAAGGTCTTCGCACATTATAACAACTCACCGGCGACTCGACTCTATGCTAGACATTGAAATTTAAGCCCTGTATCATATGTTCAAGGTTCAATTTCAAAAAATGATTATAAAGTAGTGTACAACGAGTGGCCTACGCATCGTACACTAGAGGTCAACCCCGACACGTTTGTCACACAATGACCATACGTCGTCCACGCAACGACCACACGTTGTCCACGTAACGACTATGCGTCGCAACATATCATGTACCCAATATCTTCTTTTCCTGCTGTTTCGTTCATTTTCATTATCAAATATAATAGCTATAATCGCCAGTTCACTGAATGTAAAGTTCGACATTTCATAAGCAACACGACTTCTTTGGACAAAATTTAACCGAAAACTGAGGTTAGACGAGTTGTCTGTTGAATAACCCACTCGTTGGCACCGCGTTGGCCACTCCTTGACACCGCGTTGTCCACTAGTGACCATTGGGTGGATCAACTAGTTGACTACTCATCGAGAGTGTGAGTAGAGTTGCTGCCGCGTTGGCGTGGAGTTGTTATAATGTGCGAAGACCTTTACACGGTGCGCCCGCGTGTGCTTACAGATTCATACCAAAGCCGCGAATTGCGCCAGGCCTTTTTTTTTTTTTTTTTTAGCGTGGTAAAATCATCAAATGAGTCCTCCAACCCCGGGCAGGGCGGGAGGGACTGTCAGACTTCTACTGACTAAAGTCCACGGTGTCCTTCATAGCCTGTTACGTTCCGGGGTTACGGTAAGGGAATAATCCCGGCAGGCTTTGGCCCTCTGAGAGGGGGGCCCCGTCATTATGCTGACGCTCTTTGAGGCGCGCGTGGGACACAACGCGCCGTCGACCCTGGCATGGTTCTTGGTCGGGCAGCGAGTTGCCCTTTACTCGCTGCCCGCATGCCCGCGCCTACGGTGGCCGGAGATCATCTTGCGACGTCCGTCGCCGTGGGCGCCTACCACTGCGGCTGGGGCGGAGGGAGGACGCTGTCCTCTCTCGCTCGCGGCCTGCCTCCTCCTTTACGAGCATTACTGCCTCGCAGAAGGAGCTGACCGCTTCCCACTCCGTCTCGCCCCGCAGCATGGCCGCAACCAATGCCGGGCGCGAGAGGTCTCCGCCTATCGCAGCCGTGAGGACACGTCGGTGCTCCGCCCAAGCTGGGCAGTCTTGCACCGTATGCTCCACCGTGTCCTCCGGGCGATCTTCGCAGTGGTGACACCCAGGCGTCTCCTCCTTTCGTGCGCCAGGCCTGACGGAGATAAAAAAAATCTACCGAATCAGTTTAGTTTTTGTGCGAAAGATCAAACCGCCCATCCCTATCAACAATATACACATAGATATTGTTGAAAATGTACTCGTATTACTTACTCTTGTACGCCTAGTTATTCATGAACAGTTTCTATATTTTGAGTTTATCATGACCATCATCTGCCACAAATGGTCGGCTTCCAGTCTAACCAAATGCAGGTGTTAGCATGTTTTTCTGTCAACATCTGTCATACTACTGCTGGGCAAAAGTCTCAATCCAGTCCTTCAGACTCTCGCAGCTACCCCACGACTGTGATTTAATTCTTCATAAAGCGGTCTAATTCGTCTCGCCACCTTTGCTGAAAGTCTTACTTTTAAAATATTTATCATTGTACTTTACTTTAAGTACAGTACTTAGTTCATTTTATTGTCTGTTGGATTTTTCCACATTTTTTGTACGTTTTGGACTTAATGCCAAACCATTAGAAATAACATTATTTTCTAGTACACTTTTTACACACATAAAGCAATTTGGGAGGTACTATTCCGAAGCTTTTTTGTTGTATTTTATAACTTGGGTGATAAAACTTCATTATCTTACGAAGTTAAAACAAAATCTGTGTTCTTTTACATTCAGGTATGTTCTTGTTGTTTATTTTCTCTACCTTCGTTCACTTAAAGATGATTATAAACGAAATGGTCTATTACTTCGAGACGTCTTGTAATTGTTTTAGTTCAAAGTGACAGCTTGAAATATTCCAAAAATTCTAATATAATTACGAAACAAGTTTTGCTTACAGTAGTTTCCAAAGCTCCTAGCATAAATTTTACTATTTGGCTACACAATTTAATTGAAAATGAATGGAAAATAAACGCTTCTAATGTATATTTGTATAATGTATGAACGGTGATTTAATTTTATCCATCTAATTAACTTTACGTAATCTCTAAAGGCTACGAATTTACATAAATTTTAAATCTAACTATATATACATTATTGCTGGATAGCGTTCTTGTTGTTAAACAAAGTCTCTGGTAAAATAGAGGCAGACAATTATTTAAATTGTAAGTCGTGCCCTATTTAATACTTCAGTAATTTTAAGATATTTCCATCAACTTCCACAGTAAAAATAATAAGTACATAGAATTAAAACATCTTTGTGATTACCTACGTGTACCATTCAACGCATCAATCAGCAAATGGTTCGCAACCATAGAAATAAGGGTTTGTGGTCTCCTCCCATTTTATTTCGTTACTTACGTTCCTTTATTTTTCACACCAAAACTTAATTCGTCTCACAACAACATAATTATTATTTTTTTACGCTGCGTCATTCGATATACAGATTATCTGGTTGACGGTTTCATGAAGGGTTACAATTCATCTCTTTAATAGCAGTTTCCAGGATAATCCTTATAACCTTGAAGCTTGTTTACAAACAATATTATTTCGGTACATAATTATCAGAAGTTGGGGAAGTACTTTCAGTTGTTGACTTACCTGTCACATTGTTCAAACACTTCAAGTCTTCGAATTCACAAATACGCGTTGATTTTTCTAGAACGAAAATAATTAATGGGTTATGATAAACGTGTATTCTACACAAACTGAGCCAGTACTGAAGATCACAAGATTACGACCACAAGTCCGCTTGCAAATAATTAATGTCATGAATAATAAATCATTTTAATTCTATCAATACAGAACGAAGTTCTTAGGGTTTTCAAAGAAAAGTTGATCTGATTACTGAAGTAGAATGACTTTACGAATAATAGATTTTTACTAACTCAGCCCATGTTACTGAACAATGCAATGTTTGTTCCAAGACTTTTGGAAATTCGCAAAGAAAATTTTGCTTTTTCATACAAAATGAGAAATTGATCGTGCAGTAATGCGAAATTATGCAACTAGTTCACCACTAAAGTGGACAAGATGATTGTAGTGACACATCATTTCGCATTACAGCATGCATTGGTTACGTTTTGAGAGACTTTTAAGACTCTATCACTGAGTTGCCTGTCTCACCAAATAATCTCCCTTTACCCTACTGAAAAATAAATATATCAGAAGGGAAGACTTACAGTACCTGATTTCTAATTAAAATAATGATGGACTCACCTCTCGGGTACTTATACGGCACACAGCCACAAGCATCCATGTAATTCTTCATCTTACATTCAGTAACGCACGTCTCATAGCTATACCTATTGGTATGGCTGAGGACCACCTCATCATGGAACCAGCACCCCCTGTCCTTGGGTTCCACTCTGCGCACGTTGGAGTCACTTTGGAAGACCATCGGCTCCACCTTGATGTCTACTGACTCCCCGAAGGTTATGTATCTGTATACGATGGTTGTTTCTGGGTAGTCGTTTGGGTCGCTTAATAGGACCTGAAATTGTTATTAAATTCAAGGTCAAAATCTCTGTTTCTACTACAACTACGACTAACAACGGTGTGACCTATCAATATTATTTATTTGTTATTTATTTATTTTTATTTATTTATAACCAGTTACAACTATTATTACAGGTATATAACCCAATGCAATAGTGAAGCAAACTTAATAATAACAACCTTTATAACAACTTATTTTCTAAAACTTATAACATGCAATGTCATCCTTGTGAATCCACTCCGAGTACACGCAAAAACGTCTATCTCCTCTGTCTGTATGTAATTGATTTACTCAAAAACTACTGAACGGATCTCTGAACGGTTTTTATTAAAAGACAGTGTACTTCTTGAGAAATGTAATTCTAATTACTAATAATTTCTACAATTTTACGTAAATTTACTTTACATAAAACCGTTTTTTTTTTAATTATCGTACTTGCGAATCAACGCAAACACGTAACCGTAGCGTTGGTCTTTCATCTTGTCTGTTTGGTAAACCGGAAGACCAACTCTCTGCCATACGTTTCCGTACGCCGAAAAAAAAAAAAATAGCGTAGTCACGTGTCTTCTCGACGATCGGCGTGGCTTTACCAAACAGCGAGCTAGGCGTGACGCGACGTTAGCGTGGCGTGTGGTTGGTGAGGGCTGTCCCTCTTAATGCCGGATAGCGTGGCGTGTCTTGTGTGGCGACTAAATTATAATTAATTATAATTACTACGACTTACATATCCTACTAATATTATGCGAAAGTTTGTGAGGATGTATGAATGTGTATGTAGGTATGTTTGTCACTCTTTCACGCAAAAACCACTGAACGCTCCACTGAACCGCTTAAACTATCTGTTTACCAAATTTAAGCCAAATCTTAAATTTGGTGAACAGATAGTTTAAGCCTGGATTAACACATAGGATAATTTTTATCCAGATTTTATGTTCCCGTGGGATAATTTTCGAGTTGTAGCGGGTGAAGCCGCGGGCAACAGCTAGTAAATATTATAATTTAGGCACGCCAAGGAAAATCCAGGCGTCGCTGTTTGGGAAAAACCTTTAGGGAACGATATCGTTTTTTATAAGTTTCGATTACTTCAAATTAGATTTCAAAGTTACCTCGTCAAAGCTTCGCAAATTGATTTCACTAAAACGATATTTAGTGACATTTAAATTAAAGTAAATCTTGACTTAAATGGGATGGCCTGACATTTCCATGCTAAGCAAAAAGTTGATAACACAACGACACGCTTTTACAGAAACTTTAAATTCATTCACAGTGAATCCATCTTTTAAACAAATTATTATAAAATGCAAGGACTGCAACGTCATGGCAATGTCCATTTTCACATTTGTGACAGCTGCTGCTGTCAAAATATAAATAGTGAAGTCGGTTATAAACACGTGCTATTCCAAAACTTTTAAGAAAATGTCTAAAAATCTTCAATTTTTTGTCTAATAATTATTTCGTGTGGGGAAAACAAGCGGTTTAGTACTTAAGGGTGCTTGGATGGATGGATTTTTGTTACTCAATTACATCAGAATTTCAACACGGTTCGGGATGAAAGTTAAAGGATAAGTGCGTTTCGTCGCTGTATTATTTTCCCGTGAAATAATTTTCGACAAACACGCACGAAACTGTTGGCGACAACTATATAGTTCATAATCAAGCTGAATGTAAAAGCGAGACAAGAATAATCTAAATGCGCCAAAGTTTTTAATCACTCAAAGTTTTTTTAATCACTTTTTTAGTTAATGTAATTCTTTAACAAAAAACTACGTCGCGAAATGCCCAAAATAAATTACAAAATCAACGGAACTCAAATTAATCGTTTTAAAGTTTCTCTCGGCTACAAAAAATATAAAAAATAAATTAGTTTCTAGGGATACGAAATAATGGAAAGTCGAATTCCCTAAATTACTAGAAATCCGTTTAACTTTGAACTTGGCTTACAGAGGCAAATCAATTACAATTACAAATTAAGTTAATTTTATAAAAAATACAGTTTATTATGGTCGAAGTTTCTTTTGCAAAAGTTTAAAACTTGTATATTTTTCTATTTTATACACTGAATATCAGTTCTAGCCCATTTTGTTTGGTTTTGTCAGTTCAATTCTCGCTTCAGGATATTTTCTTTGAGTTTTCTATTAAAATGTCTGAGGCAGGGCTTGAAGCTGTTATAAAACAGCAACCGATCCGTTTTATTTCAATTTTCGATTGAGAATTTAGTTTGTGCTCATTGTAAGCTACGATCAAATTCTACCTGACATTTCTTATTATCGTTATTACCTATAACAACTAATAAGTGCAGTGTAATACAACGAATGAGTTTTGACTCTAAATATTTATCATTGTCAGAAATTACTTTCAAAAAGACTTTCTTTAGTTAGGCACCGCGGCGCCGGAACGGCAAAGGACAACTGAAGTCTAAAAGATAGTCCCTTTCACTCCACTGAAGGCTGCAGTACTCATTTGATGTAATATTCCAACGTAAAAATACTTGAATAATAAATTTTCTATCTACTAAGTACTTTTTCCTTAAATCAACATCCCTAAAATATACCCAAGTTAAATTGTACATAAGAAATATTAAGAATTCCAAGATATGCCTTTGATATTCGAAGACCAATTGACTCACAAAAATATATACCTTAATCTAAGAGAGATGTAAGCTACAATCAGCATCGAAGAAATGGTAATACTTATTATACTGAGAGCTTTTACGAGCCACCGCTTATAAGATCATAAGTATTGATTGAGTTATCGTCAAGTAAAACTAGACTCACTTGATGATAATATTACCAGTTAAAAAGCCTTGTAAAAAAAAGTAAAATTGTCATTGCTGTAGGCACAGTTGTTAGATCTTTATAGATAAACTAGTATTTGCGCGTTGCGCGAGCTGCAAGCAGCTCGCGGGGTCGTGTTTTGGAGAAGTATTCCTTACCTTTTTTTGTTTTTAGGTGGTAAAATCATCAAATGAGTCCTCCCGCCCTGGGTGGGGCGGAAGGGACTGTCAGACTCTTACTGACTAAAATCCACCAGTGTTCCTTCCTATGCCCTTTACGTTCCGGGGCCACGGTAACCTGGGTTAAAAAAAAACCGTGACCCCAGCAGGCATATGGCGCGAAACACGACGCGCCACCGACCCGGGCTTGGTCTTCCTTACCTTACCTATTCAACTTAAGTATTCCTTACCTTAATAAAATTTTGAGAATCCATATGAATCTTTAAATGAATTGGAAAATCCATAGCCCTTAAAAGATTTTGTAAATTACAAATAAAATATTTTTAAGATTTTTAAAACCCATATAACTAATTTAATAAAAAAAGAAACAAAGGAGATGGTATCAAAATTCACCCAAAATCAAAGATGTGATCAATACGGTCAAACTGTATGCCGATAGATTCTCTAGAACTATCTTAATAATCGTACCAAGTTTCAACATCTTAATCCATGGGATATCGGAGTTATGAGCTGTCAAAGTGTGCAAAAAATATCCATCTTTTTCCGTGAGATTTCACGTTTGTGCTGCCAAAGTACTCATGCTGCAGATTATTTATATTGCGTACCAACGACGCCTCAGATGTTATTAAACGGTATATTACAAAAAAAAACTGGCCAAGTGCGAGTCGGATTCGCCCATGAAGGGTTCCGTATCAGCAAGTAACATGTTCTATGTTCTTTGTTAGGGGTTTGGTTTCCGCACTTAGTCCTTCATGTGGACCATTGTGCGTGGGCCATAGTGGCCTTTGGTGGCTTATTCCAACCAGCCCACCTCTCTCCAGAAGTTGATAAGGTTCTTTGGTCTGTGGAGAACATCTGTGTAAGTTCTGGGTGTCCCGAGGGTCTCTGTCCTGATCTGGATGACACCTGTGCACTCGAAGAGCACATGCGCAACGGTTTCCTCAGTCTCCATGCAAGCCCTGCACAGGGGGCTGTCCGTTATGCCTATTGTGTGGAAGTGTTTGTTTAGGGAGCAGTGTCCCGTTATAGTCCCTGTCAGCAGACGCATGCCCGTCCTGTCCCGGCGTAAAAGACGTGTGGTTAGCCTGTTACTAAGGATGGTAGAGCTTCCCTGGATTGCTTGCAGCCTGGTGTCGAGGCCCACCATCTCTCTGCTTGTGTGAGGATGCGCTCCTGCAGCCAACGTATCTGGTTGAAGGGGATGGGTATAATGGGTTCTGGTCTGCAAACTGATGCGCTGGATGCTCTCCTAGCTAGTTCATCAGCCGCGTCGTTGCCCAATGATCCGCTGTGTCCTTTAATCCATTGTAGTGTCACTTTGTTCCGTTTAGATACTGTTAGACGTTCTAGTTCATTGTGACATTCTAGTATTAAGCTTGAAGTGGTATATTGTTTCTCCAACGATTGAAGGACTGAGGCGCTATCAGAGAATATACGTATATGGGTGTCCGTAACTCTTCTGGCCTCTATCGCATATGCTGCTTGCATAATGCCCATGCATTCCGCCTAGTAGACGGTGTTGTACATTCCCAGCGGGCTGGATATATTTATGTTAAGGTCGTGTGAGAAGAGTGTGGGTTGTGCTCAGGTTTGTTCTGGGCCACCAGACCAATGAGCCGTACGTGACTGTCGGTCAGTATGACAGTGGTATATAGCCAGTGAGTGGTCTTGGGACTGATCCCCCAATTCCTGCCAAGCATTCGCTTGCAAGTGCCACAGGGATATGCTGGCTTTTGTAGTGATGTACCTAGTTGATGTGTTTTACCCAATTCAGCTGTTTATCCAAAAAGATGCCCAGGTATTTGGTTTCAGTTGATAGGCTTAGGGTGGTTCCAAAGAAACGTGGAAGTCGCCAGCTCCCTCTTTTTTGTGAAGAGGATCAGCTCGGTTTTTGAAGGATTTACTGATAGTTTGTTTTTATTGCACCAGTCCTCCACTATTTTCAATGCTTGGCGCATGAGGTTGCACAGGGTATTTTCGTGATGGTTATATCGTCGGCATACAGAGAAGTACAGCAAGTAACATAATATAAACGTTCTTGTAGTTGGTTGTAACTTTGAAAAATTAATTGCGGATTACGGTTTATGACGTATTAAAAAAAAACTAATTACTTAATCTTGTTCAAACCAATTTTCAATTGAAGTTTGCATGGTAATGTATGTACATCATATATTTCTTTTAGCTTTATAATTCACTTGTTTTAGAAGTTACAGGAGGGGACACACACATTTTACCACTTTGGAAGTCTCTCGCGCAAACTGTTCACTTTAGAAAAAAATGATGTTAGTAAGCTCAATATCATTTTTCAAGACCTATTCCTATGAATAGGTCTTGAAAAATGATATTGAGCCCTTACGTGTTTGGTATCTATATACCCCACACGTAAGGGTCAGGCGAAAAAAAAATTTTGAGTTTCAATTCTATGTATGGGGGCAACCCCCAAAATTAGTTTTATTTTTATTTTCGTGTGAAAAGTTTTAACAGGATAGCTGTTATACTTTCGAAGAAAAAAGGCTGTGACATACGGACGGACAGACAGACAGACATGACGAATCTATAATGGTTCCGTTTTTTGCCATTAGGCTACGGAACACTAAAAAGTGCCTGCATTACATAACAGTAGTCGCAATTGATGTATAACATATGATATCTCACCGCATGCCTTGGGTCATCCACCCAACGTTAAGAAACAAAACACTTTGGGAAATGTTACTTTACAGTGGTCACCCATTCAAAGACAGACCTCGGTGAATGTTGCTTAACTTTAGCAACTCTCAGATTGTTCTCAGCAAGTGTTGTTTTACTTGGGCCATCAAGAGAAAAGACGTACTTTGGAAAGACAGAAAGACAGAAAGAAAGAAAAGTACATTGTTAGTCACACACAGAACAGAACAACAACATTAAAACTAAACAAGGGCAGAAGACACGAGTGCTGCTGGCAGGCGTCCATATAGCAGTTTTGCAGCGGCATCTCTCCATAGGATCATTCATTGAATGGTTTTAAATTTTTTTATTAATCATGGTGAAATCGTCAAATGATTCCGGAAACTCAGGGAGACCGGGAGGGACTGTCAGATTCGTACTGAATAAATTCCACGGTGTCCTTCAAAAGCCCTTTACGTTACAGGGTGGGGGTAAATTGATAAGTCCCGCGACGCCGGCAGGCTTTGGCCCCCTAGAGTCCCCCGTCATCATGCTGACACTCTTTGAGGCGCGGGTGGAACGCAACGCGCCGTCGACCCGGGGTTACTGTAATGCTGGCATTTTTTTTTGTTAATAACAGCTATGGCGTCGTTGGTACGCAATATTATCGGCAGCATGACTATTTTGGCAACACAAACGTGAAATCTCAGTAGCAAGTGGAACTTTTTTGGCAAACTTTGACAGCCCATAACTCCGATATGCCGTGGATTAGGATATTGTAACTTGGTACGATTATTAAGATAGTTATAGAGAATCCATCTGCATACAGTTTGACCGTATCGACTACACTTTGATTCTGGGTTTTTGGTCCATACATTGTGGACCATGTCCTTTAAAAAAAAAAACAAAATGGTTTTAGAATTCCTATATATAGGATAGTTGAAAGAATTTTAAAATTCGTTAGAGTACTTAAAAAAATTTGAAGCCCCTTAAGAACCCCCTAATCCAATCTAAAACCTTATTGAAAACTCAGAAGGGAGGCATAAAGGGCAACTTTGAAAAATGGTTTTTACTTTTCCGAGCCTCCTGTATAGGAATCCGTAAAAAAAAGGATACGGGACTCTTAGTGTCTGAAGTACGATTCAAGGGGGGGGGTAAGTACTTTTGCCCTACTCATGAGAGCTACTTGTAAGTTTGCTTGTCGTCACCCCTGAGTTACGCATCATCCACTCAACCTTCGTTACATCCCATGATGAAATTGATGAACATTTCGAAAATTATTGATGCCGCCATCTTGGATTTTGATTTTCACCTCACTGTCGGCTTAAGCATCCTCGCAAACCACGAAAACGACTCCCATGATGAAATTCATGAACAATGAGGGATTTTCTTTTTATGTTTTCCCTAGTCAATGGATAGATGGCGCTGAACTTGATATGTTACTTCAATGAACGAACGTCACGTCATTTTTTTTTTTTTTTTCACTTGGATGTAATTTTGAGATCGTAAAACAAAAAGTACATTGTCATGTCATTGATTGTCATTGTCATTCATTGTCATTGTCATCATTCACATCACATCACACAAATGGCATTTTGAAAATAAGGAAAAAGAAAAAAATATTCATTTACCAGTCTTTTTAATTTATGAGTTTTCCACGCCAGAAAGAAAATGTCCCAAGAGAAAAAGAAGAGAAGTCTGTGCCCCGTGGATTTGTGCAAAAATGAAGGCATACATCTTTTTCCTAGAGTAACATCGTCAGTTCAACGCCATCTATAGTCCTTGGAAACTACTTTTTTTTTAAACTCCAAAAAGAAAACCTCTCATTCGAAAATTATAGCAGCCGCCGTCTTAGATTGTCATTTTGACCTCGCCATCGATTTGAGCACCCTCGAAAACCATGAAAACCACACCCATGATGAAAACACAAAACTATCCATCACAAAATGAACTTTTCAATTTAACACCAAACAAAACAAACTTTTCAGTTTAGATATAAAAATATGAAATTCAAAATATTATTGTGTTAGGTACGCGCTTACTGCCCCTCGAACACAGCGTTTTTTGAAGTCATCGTCTTGGATTTTGATTTTGACGTCACTATCGGCTTTAGCATTCTCGAAAACCATGAAAACGACACCCACGATGAACCTTTCGAATATTATCGCAGCCGCCATCTTAGATTCTCATTTTGACCTCACTATCGGCTTTAGCATCCTCGAAAACCATGAAAACAACTCCCATGATGAACATTTCGAAAACTATCGCTGAGACCATCTTGGATTCTCATTTTGACCTCGCCATCGGTTTTAGCAAACTCGAAAACTATAAAAACGACATTCATCATTAATACTTTGAAATTTTTTGCAGTCACCATCTTGAATTTTTATTTTGACCACACTATCGGCTTTAGCATCCTCGAAAACCATGAAAACGACTCCCATGATGAACAATTCGAAAATAATCGCAGCCGCCATCTTGCATTCCCGTCTTGACCTCGCCATCAGTTTAACATCCTCGAAAACAATGAAAACGACACCCATGATGAACGATTCGAAAATTATAGCAGCCACCATCTTGGATTTTTATTTTGACCTCACTATCGGCTTTTGCATTCTCGAAAACCGTGAAAACGATTCCCATGATGAACAATTCAAAAATTATCACAGCCACCATCTTGGATTTTCATTAAGATTTCACTATCGGCTTTAGCACCCTCGAAAACCCTGAAAACGACTCCCATGGTGAACAATTCGAAAATGATCGCAGCTGCCATCTTGGATTTTGATTTTGACTTCACTATCATCTTTATTACCCTCGAAAACCATGAAAACGACATCCATGATGATATCTTTGAATTTTTCGGTGTCGCCATCTTGGATTTTGATTTTGACCTCACCATCGGCTTTAGCATCCTCGAAAACCATGAAAATGACTCCCATGATGAACAATTCGAAAATGATCGCAACCGCCATCTTGAATTTTCATTTTGACTTCACTATCATCTTTATTACCCTCGAAAACCATGAAAACGACATCCATGATGATATCTTTGAATTTTTTGCTGTCGCCATTTTGGATTTTGATTTTGACCTCACTATCGGCTTTAGCATCCTCGAAAACTATGAAAACGACTCCCATGATGAACAATTCGAAAATGATCGCAGCCGCCATCTTGGATTTTGATTTTGACTTCACTATCATCTTTATTACCCTCGAAAACCATTAAAACGACATCCATGATGATATCTTTGAATTTTTTGCTGTCGCCATCTTGGATTTTGATTTTGACCTCACTATCGGCTTTAGCATCCTCGAAAACCATGAAAACGACTCCCATGATGAACAATTCGAAAATAATCGCAGTCGCCATCTTGGATTTTGATTTTGACTTCACTATCAGCTTTATTACCCTCGAAAACCATGAAAACGACATCCATGATGATATCTTTGAATTTTTTGGTGTCGCCATCTTTGATTTTGATTTTGATTTTGACCTCACTATCGGCTTTAGCATCCTCGAAAACCATGAAAACGACTCCCATGATGAACAATTCGAAAATGATCACAGCCGCCATCTTGGATTTTGATTTTGACTTCACTATCATCTTTATTACCCTCGAAAACCTTGAAAACGACATCCATGATGATATCTTTGAATTTTTTGCTGTCGCCATCTTTGATTTTGATTTTGACCACGCTATCGGCTAAAGCATCCTCGAAAACCATGAAAACGACTCCCATGATGAACATTTTGAAAATGATTGCATCCGCCATCTTAGATTTTGATTTTGATCCCACCATCGGCTTTAGCATACCCGAAAACCATGAAAACGACATCCATGATGAAAAAATCTAAAATTGTCGCAGCCGCCATCTTGGATTTGGATTTTGACCTTACTATCGGCTTTAGCATCCTCGAAAACCATGAAAACGACTCCCATGATAAAATTGATGAACAGTTCGAAAATTATAGCACCGCCATCTTGGATTCTCATTTTGATTTTGAAAAATGATTTTGACATACTCTGGGCCCCAAGAGAAAATAAAGGAAATAGATCCACTTAAAGGGGGGAGAAAGAGGTGAAGAGGGGAGATTTTGAAAAAAAAAGTTTTTTCCTTTTCCGATCCTCCTCTATACGAATCCGTAAAAAAACACCAAACACACCTCCTAGTTTCTGAGATACGATAGGGAAGGGGGGGGGGGAGGCCAAAAAGCGGAGGCTTGGTACTTTTGCCCTACTTAAGAGAGTTTTTGTAAGTTTGCTTGTCGTCACCCGCGAGTTACGCTTCACCCGCTCAACCTTCGTTACGCTACGGAGGTCGCCGGCTCGCTTCGCTCGCCACCTCCCCCCTTCGCTCAACTCGGTCTCGCAGGTTCGCTCCACTCAGGACCTACCTACCACCGGAAAGCTATCGTGACCTCATTCCTACGCTTCGCTTTACCGCTACATAGTTTTTCCGATATACGATGGGGGGATGGGTGAAGAGGCGGAAATGGGGGAGTTTAGAAAAATCATTTTGACCAATTCCGGGTACCTTGATGTGAATCTGAAAAAAAAAATGTTCCAAGACTCTTCTGAGATCCGCCTTAAGGGGGGGGGAAAGGGTCAAGAGGGGCAACTTTGAAAAATTTTTTTTCTTTTCCGAGCCTTCTCTATAAGAATCCGTAAAAAAATAAAACCTGGGTTTCTTACTTTCTGAGATACGATTGGGAGGGGGGGGAGACGCCAAAAAGGGGAAGCTTGGTACTTTTGCCCTACTCATGAGAGTTACTTGTAAGTTTGCTTGTCGTCACCCGCGAGTTACGCTTCACCCGCTCAACCTTCATTACGCTACGGAGGTCGCCGGCTCGCTTCGCTCGCCACCTCCCCCCTTCGCTCCACTCGGTCTCGCAGGTTCGCTTCACTCAGGACCTACCTACCACCGGAAAGCTATCGTGACCACATCCCTACGCTTCGCTTTACCGCTATGGGGTGAGGGGTGAAGAGGGGGAGAGGGGTGAGTTTCGAAAAATGATTTTGACATACTCTGGACCTCTTGACAAGAGTCTGAAAAAAAAAATATTCCAAGTCTTTTTTGAGATCCGCCTAAAGGGGGGGGGGAGGGGGGCAAGGGTGAACTTTGAAAATGATTTTTACTATTTCGAGCCTCCTCTATACGAATCCGTAAACAAACAAAACACGGGTCTCTTAGTTTCCGAGATACGACGGGGGGAGGGGTGAAGGGGGGGAGAGGGGAGAGTTTTGAAAAATGATTTTGACCAACTATGGGGCCCTTGACATGAATCTGAAAAAAAAACTGTTGCAAGTCTGTTAACTTCCGAGATCCTCCTAAAGGGGGGAGAAGGGGAAAAGGGGAGGGGGGACTCTAAAAAATGTCTATTACGTTTCCGAGCCCCCTCTATACGAATCCGTAAAAAAACAAAACACGGGTCTCTTAGTTTCCGAGATACGATGGGGAGGGGGGAGAGGGGGGGCGAAAAGGGGAGGTTTGGGATTTTTCCCATACTCACGAGAGTGACTTGTATACGAATCTGTCAAAATATACCCACCTCCCCCTTCACCATCTGGGAGAACAATTCTGTCAGTCAGTCAGTCAGTGAGTGGTAATCGAGCTTTATATAGTATAATAATTTTAAGACTGGGATCTGCGACCAAAACGCTGCGATGACATACTTATGTACTTAATTGGGTACACTAGGGGTGTCTTCAAATTGCTTCTTATCTCTAACCGCTGCGACCGCGCTACTTTGATGCATTTAAAAAAATTAAACTGCGTCACTGTAGTGCTTTACCCACGCTGCCTCCACGCGGTACTTTCTGGCTTTGAAGGCGCCCTATTTGTTATGCTGACTCATTGTTTACAAAAACCAACAGCCTTTGACGTGATTTTGCCGCCATGTTTCCCATAATTGTATAGGCTGTTCGTAACAGGCCGTGAGGAAATTACGTAATATAAAATTTGAACAATATAACCTAATGGATCGTTAAGTTGCCTTTGTCCAATGTATTACGTGAGCGAGGATTTACTTAAGGGGTAAATAAATTCTTATTTCCGTAACAGCAAAAAAAAAAAAATTCACAAGAGCAAGTTTCTTTTGTACTCTCAATTTACAAACACTGTTTTTTTTTTGAAAAGCAACAATTACCCTATGTATGTAAATAATTATGCATGTATGAAAATGTTTTTGCATTTTTATTTTAAACCACATAATTTTATGAAATAGGATTACATGGTTCGTTTACGCATTTTGGTACGAGATGTTTTGGTTGAATGCAATCTAATTACATTACGCGACACGCGCGATTTCAGAACATAATTATGCGGAATAAATAAGTGTAGACGGAGCTGATTAACTCCTTTATGAGTTTTATTTCACGATTCACAAAGAAAATAATTCTTTACTTTCTTCTTTCATTTTTACGGCATGTAATATTATCAGCCTATTGCCATCCACTGCTGAACACCCATGTGATGTATAATGTGTCACTTAATGGCTAAGACAAACAAAATAAAAATATTCATCTCACAGATATGAGGCCTGCGTCCCAGCAGTGGGAACATTATTTTATGGGCTGATGATGATGATGATACCTTGACTCCATAATAAGGGACAGATGACCAGCTCGGGTAGTCGACTGGCTCCACATTGAAGACCACGCTGAGTCCTGTTCCTCTGTAACAGAATATTGATCATAAAAGTGTTGGTCAGAAACAGTTAATTCTTCAATATCGTTGCAAAGATTTTATTCTCAAAGGCCAAGAGATTAAGGTCAACACACCTTCCAGATTCAGAAGTAGAGATGATAATTGGATTTGAAGATGTTCCACCATCAGGGTTCTGGTCATCATAGTATTCGAAGTCATTATCTGGTGTCGAGTGTAGGAGAGGCCTGCATTTATAGAAATGAGATTAAAACACTTTTAAGTTAGGCTGAAACAAAAACAAATGAGCTTATTGTAGAACGGTGTAAACTTAATGAAAAATGGAAAATAATAGTTAAATAATACATCAAACAAAGGGTAAAAGAATAAGGTTTAGTCTAACTAACACATATTATGGTCATTCAAACTTTAATAGAACCTCTGCATAAAATGACACCAGTAAAATATTTGTACAACTCAAATACTGATTTCAATACAAATAAACCTATCCCTTGGTCCTAACTAAAGCAACCATTCTTTTAAATCTTATTTATAAATGTCATTTGAGTCCATCTACTGTCCATCCTGTGCTATTAAACCGTTCGATAGTGTTGCAAATTCTGGGAGGTCAATCATATACGATAAACTTAAGGAAATAGCTGATTTTCATGAATTTGCTATTTTTCTATGTTCCATCCACGCCCAGTTGAAAAATTCACCCTGTATACCTTTAAGAAAATAATATCCACATTACCAATATCACAAATATTAATTAAATATTATCGTTTCGCGTGGGTTGTCTCACTTAGAGTAATAAAATCACGATGTAATAATATTGGCATTAGTTTTATTGCTGTGAGGTCAATTATTTCGTAAATATCAATCTCAGCGGGATATTATTTCAGGTACACAGTATTTTTTCCAGGAAAGATTATCCTCCAGGTAATTTTGAAATCAGGAGATGTTATCTACATAGAGGTCTCCGGGTTCACTAATGTTTTTAAAAATCTAATAAATAGGTAATTATTCAAATATTATCTGCCTGGCCTTTTCCCAATTATATTGGGGTCGGCTTCCAGTTGAACCAGATGCAGCTGGATATCAGTGTTTTATATGGAGCGACTGCCTATCGGACCTCCTCAACCCAGTAACTGTGCAATAATACTCGTATGATACCCTATGACAAAACTGGTTGTCAGACTTATGAGCTCCTGACTAACACTAACGACTGTCAAGTATCTACAAATGACAGCCAGGACCAATTCCTTGAGGTACCTATGTGCTTTCCGAGGCACGGAGGAAACTCGCTATGACAGATAGTCACCCATCCACAGACTAACCTCGGCAAGCGCGGCTTAAGCCGGAAGATATAGGCTTTATAACTAACTAGCTGTTGCCAGCGGCTTCACCCGCTACAACTCGAAAATTATCCCACGGGAACATAAAATCGGGATAAAAACTATCCTATATGTTAATCCAGGTTATAAACTATCTGTGTACCAAATTTTAGCCAAATCCGTTCGGTGGTTTTTGCGTGAAAGAGTAACAAACATCCATACATCCATACATCCATACATCCATACTTACAAACTTTCGCCTTTATAATAGTAGTAGGATAGATGGACTATCCAACACAAGAAGAATATTTCAATTCGAAACAGGATTTCTTAAGAAGAGCTTGTTTGGTTGGTTTAAACGCGCTAAGCGTTTAAACCAACCAAACAAACTCTTCTGCTTTATAATATTAGTACAGAATATACCTATTAACATTTAACACTATCTAGTGAATAAATGTTTCTATTCTGCTCCATTCTTCTCTGTTCTTATCGAAAACCGATATCCAATTAATTCACAACACTGTGGGGCTGATAAGGAAAAACTGATTAAATTTAATATCCACAGCCTGAATTTCGGTCACGGCGTTATACAATTTCTAATGGAAATTACATATTATGTAACTACACAACAGGTTTTCTTGAGAAGACAAACACAGGTGCAACCTCTATTAATTTACTCTTAATCTGATGAGCTGACAATGTAGTACGAACAACTTACCCTGTTGTCCAAAGTTTAAAATCAACTTTTCAAATCCGGGAAAAATCTCTCTATAGAAAAACATATATATATATTTTTTTTTACTGGCCTGCTCTGTCACACTCCTGGGCAAAGGCCTCCCTCCACTCTTTCCACTTCTCGCGAGCCCGCGCTTCCTCTTTCCAGTTCGGAAGGAACCTATCCAGTTCGTCCCGCCATCTCCTTCGCGGCCTGCCGCGTCCACGTCTCACTGTATCAGGGCTCCAGTTTTGAGCTATTTTGGCCCACAGTTTGTCCGGCATACGACAGACATGTCCTGCCCAGTCCCATTTCAGTTGGGCAGCCTTCTGAGCCACGTCAGCTATATTCGTCTTGGAGCGCAGTATTGTGTTTCGAACGCGATCCGTTAATTTAACACCAAGTATACTGCGCTCCATCGCTTGTTGGCAAACCTTGAGTTTGGACTTCTGGATGTCAGTCAAAGACCACGTCTGTGCACCATATGTTAAGATGGGGAGTATACACATATCCATGAGCTTGCGCTTCAGTACCATAGGCAGATTACCCTTGAATAATTCCTTCATGGACCAGTAGCTCTTCCAGGCGTTTTCTGTCCGTCTTGCGACTTCTTTGTCTTGCCTCGCCTGAAAAGAGACTACTTGGCCCAAGTAAAGGTATTCCTGGACATGTTGTATTATCTCCCCATCTACTTTTATTGGTGTAGGTATATCATTGCACATAACTTTGGTCTTCGACATATTCATCTTCAGTCCAACCTCAAGGCTTGCGTCGCTTAGTCGTCAAAAAACATATAAATATTAAAAAAAACTTGAGAGATGGAATGAACGAAGTTACTGTATACACTCAACAAAAATAATCATCGCGTCTCCACTCCAGTCCAGTCCGGTCCGGTCGGGTCCGGTCCGGTCCAGTCCAGTCCAGTCCAGTCCGGTACGGTCCGGTCCAGTCCAGTCCAGTCCAGTCCAGTCCAGTCCGGTCTGGTCCGGTCCGGTCCGGTCTGGTCCAGTCCAGTCCAGTCCAGTCCAGTCCAGTCCAGTCCATTCCATTCCATGGTAATAAACACACTACCCTCCTTTGCGTCGCGCAGTCGGGTAAAAGTGTCGTGACAACTTTTCGATTTTTTCCGTCCAGCCCCCTTTCACAACGCGCGATAAGGAACGTCGTACCAATAAATCGGTCACTTCATTTTAAACAGTACTCATTGGTTTTTCAAAGATCTTTTTTGCTGTCGGCAATCAGCTGATGCCATGACTCGATGGCGTAGCACTCACGTAGCAACGCCGTAGCACCAGAATAAAACTGACGTAGCACGCTCGTAGCAATATGGCATAGGACCGGTGTAGCAGCTGCGTAGCGACTACACAAATGCTACGCCGTAATAATATTGTTTGTTATTACATTGCAATAATTCCGATGCAATTATTGTATTTTACGGTTTTTGTAGGAACAAGGTTAGGTTAGGACTAGTATATAATATGTATTTTTTTTCTGTTTTATAGAATTTTATCATGTTTGTTTTATCTTGTATGAGTACCTAAATAAATACCTTTTTTTTTGCATTTTCTTCAACTACGTTTTTTCACATAAAATGAGAGAAAGAGAAATGCAAAGATGAAGGTCGAGAGCGGGGGAAGTTGCATGCACTTACACTTCACTAGCATCGTTCAAAGCCGCATAGTTGAAAGTGCAGCAATGTCCTTCATAAGTCTTGATCAGAACAAACATGTCCTCACAATTCTTCGCCTTTCTGTTGAATGTGCAGTACAGAATCAAGTTCTCACACTTTTGGTGTACCTAAAGTAAAGTAAATAAAAAAATAGAATAAAATATTTGTCAAATTTGAAAATCTATATACAACATGTAACATAATTAACGCACACCCTCAGACACCCCAATTAGAATATTATGTTATAATCATAATACATATATTGAATTTTTAATTTAACATGTAAATGCATTGTTATTAACTAAATTAGTTATTTTTCAGTAAGGTTTATTTTTCTTTATTTTTGTATTGAATAACGGAAATTGTATAAATACAAATAAAATTGCACTTTTAAGTCTTGTTGCCTTGATTTACGGTCTATCTTAGTTTGTTTTGACTGTATAGAGGTTTAGGAGGAATTTCCGTAGTTTTAATTATTTTTGAAAAAAAAAAATTACCCATATTAAAAATGATAGAAATAGATTCAGTAAACGATTCTGAACAAACTAATTTCAGGATGTGCGTTAATTATGTTACATGTTGTATATTATATACATATAATAAAACTGTAGAAAAGTAATTTTTGTACATTCAAAAAAAACTCAAAAAATATAGCCAGGGTTATAAAGGACAACCAATAGAACCCATTTCTAGCATTTTTAGAATTTTTGTCTGTTTGTCTGTATGTCTGTTTGTCTGTATGTCTGTTTGTATGTTTATTTGTTCGGGCATCACGTAAAATGTACGAAAGTTATGTAGATAACTTTAATACACAACGACTGACCGTAACTTGAAGTAACATTTAGTTTTTGTTTCATTGAAATCGGATCAGTCTATCAAAAGATATTTGAATTCAAAGTGTACCAGAAGTAAAATTACGGTCAGTTTACACCGAACGCGTAGTTCAGTAGCGCGATCTAGCTTGGAATAGGAAAACTACATACTCAAATATAATGGTGTGGACTGGAGTGGAGTGGTTTGGAGTGGGATAAAGTGGGATGGAGCGGGATGGAGTGGGATAAAGTGGGATGGAGCGGGATGGAGTGGGACTGAGTGGGATGGAGTGGTATGGAGTGGGATGTAGTGGGGTAAAGTGGGATGGAGTGGTATGAAGTGGGATGGAGTGGGATGTAGTGGGATGTAGTGGGATGGAGCGGGATGGAGCGGGATGGAGTGGCATGGATTGGGATGTAGTGGGATGGAGCGGGATGGAGCGGGATGGCGAGGGATGGAGTGGGATGGATTGGAATGGAGTGGGATGTAGTGGGATGTAGCGGGATGGAGCGTGATAGAGCGGGATGGAGTGGGATGGACTGGGGTCGAGTGGGATGGAGTGGGATGGAGTGGTATGGAGTGATATGGAGTGGGATGTAGTGGGATAAAGTGGGATGGAGTGGGATGGAGTGGTATGGAGTGGGATGTAGTGGGATAAAGTGGGATGGAGTGGGATGGAGTGGGATGTAGTGGGATAAAGTGGGATGGAGTGGGATGGAGTGGAATGGAGTGGTATGGAGTGGGATGTAGTGGGATAAAGTGGGATGGAGTGGGGTGAAGTGGGATGGAGTGGTATGGAGTGCGATGTAGTGGGATGGAGTGGGATGGAGCGGGATGGAGTGGTATGGAGTGGGATGTAGTGGGATGGAGTGGGATGGAGCGGGATGGAGGGGGATGCAATGGGTGCTTTGAACGCTGCTAGGTGGGCTTTGAACAACAGAGGGAGTTTATCACAAACAGCTCAAATATTCTTGAAAAATCTAAATAAATTCTAATAATAATAGGGTTTATATGAAAACGATTATCATTTATAAAAAACAAGGCGAAAATTAAGCGCTTCGCACTCAGAAAACATTTTTAAATTCCGACATCCACGCGGACGAAGTCGCGGGCACAGCTAGTAAGTAATATTATTTAAGCGGCCTCTCATTAAAAAAAAACAAATTACCTCTTCCATAATAGTATCAACGGTGAAGAAGTGGTGTTTCAAAATGTCCATCACTTGTGTAAAGTTTCTCAAATGTACGGTTCTCTTGCCGAAGTTTTTCAGAATTGGGAGAGCGTTGAAAAATTCTCTAATTTCCTCATCACTTCGATTGTAATGCTTTCTGGAATTAAAATGTCTCTTTTTAACAAGGAACTTTTAATAGTTTTGTTTTAATAGTGACACAAAAAAACATCCCATGTCGAAAATCATCTATCAAAAATTGTGAACCTTCTAACTAATATTATGAATGCCAAATACCCGCGCGAGTAACATGCGCAAGCTACTTGATCAAGCTACCCGCAAGGTGCTTGTACACAATGTACACGGCGCATGTAGCTTGAGCATGTTGAGGCACTTGCGCGGGTTACATGCGCTGTGTAAAAGCACCCTTAGTTTATAGTATTAGCACGTATTAGTGTAGATTAGTTGAAGAAGAAACAATACCTAACACAAATTATGTACTTCTCTAAAATAATAAGCAACCAATTAAACAATTAGTAGATTTTAAGCTAATTAATGCGTTTGCATAATTATCTTTTAGACAATAGGACTGATTTGCTCTACCAATTATAATTAATTAGCAAAAGTACAACAGTGCAATACTAGATAACAGTAATAGTCATAAGCCAAGCCGGTAAAAGATTATGTGAATTTTGATAAAATTTCATTCAGCTGTTATTAGAATATAAAAATAAATAATAACAAACTTTTTATCAGACAATTTTGTACTTTATGTAAATACCTTAATAATGTAAAATATGTATTTGGAATTTTGCTTACCCGACAAACGGTCTTACGATGACTAAAATTCCTAATAAATGAAAATTCGACTTTCACGGACATTACAAGATACAATTATCAGAAAGCTGAATTGCCGTTGCTAGGCCAATTTTGTGAAAGAAAATAACAATAAATAAAAATTCTTGTAACATTTCTCCCGCAACGGTAAAATTACTGCATAACTTTTTCTTTTTCGTCGCCTCGGACGGTACTTTGATTTTAATCCCTTATTTTAGAAATAGTTGCTGTTGCCATCATCGAGAAATGTCATAAAAATCAGACGACACACTTATGAAAATTCTTAACACCTTCCTGATTTTGTTTTTCATTGTTTTTCAAGTGGCAATACTAATTAAGAGAGCAGTGGTAGCTCAGTGGTATCATTCTCGACTTACGAGTTGAAGGTCGTGGGTTCGAACCCCGCCAGGCACTCCTCTCAAAACGGTGAAGGAAAACATAGTGAGGAAACGTCATGTCTAACAACCAAAAATTCAAAGATATGTGACGTTTACCAACCCGCACTGGGCCCGTGTGGTGGATTGTGGCCCAAATCCTCTCAGAGAGAGGAGGCCTGTGTCCCAGCAGTGGGAACATTATAAACTGATGATGAATACTTACAGAACTCTGGCGATATTCTGTGATTCTTTCACGGACACCATGTTGAAGTTACAGATACTGACAGCGGGGAATGGTACCTGGTTCACTTTGCAGTTCGCGTTTATCTGTTCAATAGAATAAATCTATGTCTTAAGACCGTGTACATCGTGTGACATTTTGAGTCCTTAAGTCCTAGTCCTTTTTTAATTTTAAGTCCTTACTTGACTGTACCGTATTCAATGAACTTCACAAATTATCGGGAGGATTTAATTAAAAAAAAAGACTATTTTTTAATGGAAAGTTCTACTGTCACACTAATTATTTTTGTTATGTATTTACGTTTGTATAAAATATTAGGCGTTCATGCTCCTAAGAGACTACGTGTTATAAATAAAATTATATTCAAAGAGATGTAATATTTATTTCAATACATTTATTGCAGTCGTCTTGGAAAACAGTAATTAAGTTCTTCAAAAGTTGATTGGAATTTCTCAGTAACTAGTCCAGAGTCTTGACTTCTCCCAAGTTACTTATTGCACGTCACAAAAACATAATTGGCTAAGTATTGATTTTAGTATTGCAATTCTATTTATTTTTTTAATTTAAAAAAATAAATATAATTGCAATATACATATATATAAATTGCAACATAAGAGAAATATTCCAAAATTGATTAATACAATTTTACAAGAATATTATCTTTCATCCATATTTTTATAAAAGCTGAAATTTCTACGACATCCACATTTTATATATGACCATTTTGTTGGCTTCATAATTCTAAATCATTGAACATTCTAGAGAAAATACAAATGCTAGTTAGTATTCATCTATAATTATCTTCTTTAAATAATTATAATAAATTTGTAGAAAAGAGGTGTCTGTACAATGGAAATACATAAAAAAGTAGGGGTTGTTATTATATCGATGCCGAACCCGAAAATGTAGTTAACTTTTTTTTTGTCTGTTTGTACGTTGGGAAAAGCTCTAAGTAAAAACTTTCGTTGTATAAGTGGAAAAGTATAGGGAAAACGTTCATAAAAAGTTTTTCTTAGTTTGTAGATTAGTTGCCGCTTTGAGAGACTATTGGGTTACACAGTCATGATACACACTATCAAATAGATGGTTAGAAACAGGAGCCGGTTAGTTTATTCATCCATGTTGGATAAAATAAAATGGGCTAAGTATTGACACTCAAATAAATATTACTAAGTCTTCCATTTATTCTCGCTGGCAAGGTTGCGATAGCTTTGTTGCTGAAGCACTCTGGAACAGCAGGACTCTTGTCTGGTGACGCAGTTTCGAGTCCCGCCCATAATAACATGTTTGACTCAATAATAAAATTTTGAGATATAATGAAGTAGCTGTCAATGGGAGTTTGAAGTTCCTTGGATTGGCTCAATCTGTTAATATAGGACAGCCAATCCATAGGTACAGATGATTAGATTAAAATACGTTTTTAGAGTTTTTTCAAGTTAATACTTCCAATTCTGCCGTGCAGGCCCTAAAGTGCAGTATGAGGAAAAAAGCGGTTTCGAGAAAACAGCGAAAAACTTTTCAACACTGTTTTTTATAATGTTATTAATGTGTATGGTGCATATTTTTATTGCTACGAGGACTAAGTGACAACAAAGATGGTATTTACGAAAACAAATGTTAATTAAGTTTATTAGATTTTAATTAAAATCAGATTTTCTAAAATCATAGCAGTTACTGCACGCAAAAAGTTACTCATATGCAGATTAAAATGCGGTAAAAATACTCGATACCACAAAATTTTATTTTTTTTGCAACTTTGCAGACTAATTTGCAGCATAAGACTTTTTTTACTGCATTTTAATTTGAATCTTGAACAAATTGCACATGCAGTATTAGTATACACAACTTACGAGTATGTTTTAGGTAGGAAAGGTGGTGTATTTTTTTATTTGTATTCCTTAAGCATATGATACTCATGAAAAGTTTAAGTTTTCGATATCGAGGAGTGTCTGCGTTAGCCACCATCTTAGATTGAAGGGGTCCAAATTCGTTCTTTTTCACATATTGCTTCAACAGTTGACTTTATGACAAAAATATCTAAAGTGAAGTTTAAAGTCAATAACATTCCACAAAAAATAGTATTTATAGATAAGATACGTATATTTCGTTTGTTTAGACTCGTGAAACTTAAATAAATTATGGAATCAGGCGTTACTTTGCGGAAATCCATGACATTAAAATGTTATGAAAAATATTTAGTTTTAATTCCGCGACAAAAATCCAGGCTTGTTGCAGGATGCAATCCCACCCTATGCAGTCATGCATATGCACATGCAGCAAAGGATCATGCATATGCACACATGCAACAAACGGAAAAACAAGCCATGCAATCAAACCTATACTCGACACGTGTTTCGCCCCTCCACGGGGCATCCTCAGGAGATGTTGACTCGACAAGCGCTCGGCCTCGAATGAGCTAGTTTGACAGCTCTCGCCTCTTTATATAGCGTCGTGATGACGCATTAGTAACGCTACCGATAACGCAACGAAACGTTATCGATAAAAAACGTGATGAAGACGTTTGTATCGATCTACCTGCAATCATACTTAAAAGAGGTGATGTAATTAAGTTTGTTTGTTCATTCAACAGTGTATTATTATTATTATTATGTTTGGAGATTTCTAACTGCTCCAACACACACAACCGGAAATTTTTATTACAAAGAAAAATAAGTTTGTAATAAAAATTTCCGGTTGTGTTCCGGATTTTTGAAAATTCATCCCCTAAGAGGTTTAAAAATGGGATTAAAGTTTGTATGAAAATAATTTAATCTTACTCGATTTACTTGAAACTTTCCAATGTACAATAAAATTATTATCAACAAAATCGATTAAATAAGTGTCAAGAAGCTTTTTGATAATTCTTTACATAAATTCTATACATAAATCGTTAGAAATATAGTTAGGTACTCGTCAAAAGTGTAGATTTCTTATCAATGTTGAGTGTTCTTCCTTAACTTTGTTTCTATGTTACGTACAGAATACTTACAAATAAAGTTGTTGTGGATTTTTTCTTTAAACTTCTTTAATACATTTTTGTCATAAAGTTAACTGTTGAAGCATTAAGTGAAAAAAACAAATTTGGACCCCTTCAATCTAAGATGGCGGCTATGCATTAGCAAAACTTATATTTTTTGAGTAGCTTAGACTTATTTATATATTTTTATTTGTATTGCACAAATAAAAATATGGTAAGGTATACTTGAAGCTTTTTGGTTCCGAAGATACATGAGATTTTTCAATTAAATGGCACATTAATTACTTATAGTGTTTGGTTTCTGACTATAGATAATTTAAGGGGAAATTATAGAATGATTTTTACAAAACTGCTTTTATAAAAACCTACCAAAACACTTCGCGAATGGTGGCCATTTTTTTTTAACAGAAAATGTACATTTTCAGTAGTACAATAAAATGCAAATATTATTGCGAAGGTAAACGTTGAGGCTTCTGAAAATAATAATAATATAATATAATTATTATTATTTTCAGTTCAAAAATTGTACACAAAATTACTAAGCTCGAAAAGTACCCCTGATTTTTGCTTAGGTTTTCGTGGTAAATTAGAAGAATTCGACTGATTGAGAGAGAGAGTTAGCGACAAATTCTGACTAGAACGCAGTAAAATATGACCTGTGACTGCAGTAAAATTAGTAATATCGTTCAAGTTACCAATTATAATGCAGTAACAGAGTATCATATTGCGTTTTAATTAGCAGTTAAGTTATTTTAATCTTTTGAAAATACTGATTAAACTGCAGTAAATAATGAACATACTGCTCTTTAGCTAGTTTTCACGATATAAAGTTACTTCAATAACACTAAATAAAATACCACTTTTTAGTACTTTGCTGCATTTTAATCTGTAGTTCATTGTGAAATAAACTAGTGATCAACTATGCAGTATTAACACTCTTGGTACAAAAACTATTTACTGCGTTTTATTTTATATTCCTCAATATTTTTTTGTGTGTGTAATACAGATTTTTTGTGGTAATATCGACCGTGGTAGACGTAACTGCTATTACTGTATTTTAGTCGGTATTGTAATGTATTTAGACATGAAAAATTAAGCTACTGCTTTCTTAAATTTGATTTTTTAACCGTTTAGAGCATCCTATCAAATACCTGATTAGATCTACATGTTCCTTATAACGTGTACATTTAGGTTCAATATTCAACAAAAAAATGACAAAAAGCCTGTTACTGCGTTTTAGGGCCTGCACGGCAGAATTATACTTAGGAACTGTCAGCTTTTAGTTGATAATATTTTTAAATTTTTACTTTGATTTTATTGTTCTTTACTTTATCGAAACTTAATCATAATATCAAAAATAATCACACCATTTTTTTTTTTTTTTTTTTTTTTTTTTTTTTTTTTTTTTTTTTTTTTTTTTTTTTTTTTTTTTTTTTTTTTTTTTTTTTTTTTTTTTTTTTTTTTAGGTGGTAAAATCATCAAATGAGTCCTCCCGCCCTGGGTGGGGCGGAAGGGACTGTCAGACTCTTACTGACTAAAATCCACCCGTGTTCCTTCCTATGCCCTTTACGTTCCGGGGCCACGGTAACCTGGGTTAAGAAAAAACCCGCGACCCCAGCAGGCATTTGGCGCGAAACACGACGCGCCACCAACCCGGGCTTGGTCCTTGGTCGGACGGCGAGCTACCCATCACTTACCGTCCGCAAGCCCGCTCCGCCGCTGTGCCCTCTGCTGATCAGAGGGACACGCGTTGGAGCATCCACACGACAGGCTATTCGCATACGGGCAAAGAGACCACTTAGGCACACAGTGCCTAAGGAAGAGTTTTTGCCCGCATCCCAGGGTGCACCGGCCCGGAAAACTGGTCTTCCCCCTGGACGTATCCAAGAGGGAACTCCAGTCCACGGGCGCACGTGGAGGTTTCCTGTCATAGCACCCCAAAAAAAATAATCACACCATAGAAAGCGATTTGCAATATTAATGATACTCAGGCCCCAAAACAACCTCTTATAATAATATTATTAACAATACAATGACAAGAGTCAAGACTATTACATTAATAAGATTGTAAAGTTATAATAACCTGAAACAGGTGCCAACCCTTTTTTAACTTTTTCTTTATACTAGAATAGGTAGTCGTTTTTTATTTATTTCTTTTAAAACTGCGGAAAAGACTTACTTACAGCTAAATACAATGATGATAAATAACAGTATGATAATGTGACAGACAATTACAAGTCTATAACTTGTTTGGTATACAAGAATGCCCAGTTAATGCTGTGGCTAATTATTAGAATTAACAAAGTCATAAAAAATTGTGAGCTGAGCACGCTTGTGCTTATGGCTGGCAAGCATTTGCCAGATTTCTTAACAGTCCATTAATTCCAATAACATAAGCTTCTCTGAAGCAACTTTCAATAATATGGTTTTTTGATTAGAACTGTATTGCTACTATACTAACTAATATCTTTGGTTAGTAACTAAAGTTGTATATCAACTGTTAAAATTACAAATAACACCAATGTTATTTTAATTCTTAAATAAGAAATTTATTGTTTTTACAACTGGTCTTTAAACATCTACAAGAGTTTTCCTAATCATCGAAGACAATGCAACAACAATTATAATTGAATAGTCAAACGAACTTACCTGTAAGTGAAGTTCGACTGTAATTATTATTGTTGTTGCATTGTCTGAAGATGATTAGTCCCACCCATCCCAGATTTTCCATGCTACATAAACGTATGCATGGGCCCTATGTTGTAAAACCAATAAACTGCTATAAACTTAATGAAGCATAGAGTTACAGGTTAGATGGACATTGTGGGGTTACGTTCGGAAACAAGCTTTTATCTTTGAAATATGTGATGGCGCCTCAGACTAAAGCCGAGAATATTACGGTTATTCAATACTTGCAAAATAATAAAACTGAAAAAGGTTGTCGATCATTAAAGAAAAAAATATTTACATGACCTTTACGGGTTATTCATTGAGTACCCCAATCCCCGAGGCAACCTCGGTGGTTTATCTTCATAAAATCAGTTTTACTTCAAAGATACGTTGATAGACCAAAATAATGTCGAGTTGAGACAGTTACAAAAATACAAGAAACACCCAGATTGGGGTGCTAAGGACGGGAAAGGGGTGCTAAGGACGGGAAACCTCCACGAGTGCCCGAGAACTGGAAGTTCCTTTCCGGATACGTCCGGGGGGAAGCCCAGTTTCTCGGGACGGTGCGCCCCGGGGTACGAGCAAGAACTCCCCGTAAGGGGTTTCCTTGCCCGTATGTCAATCAATCAATCAATCAATCAATCATTTATTTATTTGCCAATAATGTAGGTATTACAGATATGATGGTAATAATATTTTGTTAATAGTCCCGATACATTTTGCCTTACGGCATGCAAAGTTATTTATAAAGAACTAATATTACACACAAAACAATACTCTGAAATAATGCACAAAGTCAATAAATTAAATAACAAATGTCAATATTTTACATAGAAGAAGATTAAGTTACAAGTGTCAGCAATGTAATTAATAAATTAAATAAGAATATAAAAATAAATAAATAACAAGTTTCAGCAAATTAAATCAATAATTACTTAATTCCAATACAAATTATCTTTAGAATGATTATAAATTCAATTACATAATTATGTCAATAAATTCTATTACTAAAATAATTATAAAAAATTAACGAAAAGGACGAGTAAACATAAGATAGAAATATTACCAATAAATTAAATCACAGTGAACAGAAAGCTTTGTCATTGAAAAAATCCTTAATTGAGTAATAACACTTGTCCAGTAGTAGTTTTGTCAACTTTGTTTTAAATGCTTTTATGGGTAATTCTTTCAAATGTAAAGGTAGTTTATTGTATATAAGAGGGCCCATGGTTAAGATATTATTTTTAAGTAAAGACGTTTGGTAACCGCCTGTGTGTAGTAGATTTTTATATTGAGACCTAATCAGTCCTATACGTTGTCTTTTGTCCACTACTGATGTAAACAAGTGCTTGTTAGTCTTTACGAATAGGGCAACTTCTAGCAGGTATAACGATGGCAATGTAAGTATCCTAAGTGATTTAAAAACAGGTTGACAACTTTCTGTAGATTTAATACCTGTCATTGAACGGAGGCAGCGTTTTTGGGCTCTAAATATTCTTTCTTTCTCACTACAGTTTCCCCAAAATATAACACCAAATCTTAGTGAGGAAGCAACTAAACCATGATATGCTGTCACCAATGTGTTCATATTAACTTTTTTTGAAAGGCTATAGAGTACATATGCCGTTTTACTTAATTTATTGCATACGTTTTCAGCATGATGTTTCCATGTCAGTTTGTTATCTATGTGAACACCTAGGAATTTTGTTACTGTAGTTGTATCCACACATTGCTCGTTATATTCAATTTTTATCTTATCTGGCTCTAGTCTCTGGTAGAAATGCATAACTTGTGTCTTTTTTAGGTTTATCTCTAGATTATTTTTATGAAGCCATTCTATTATAGTTTTGAGCGTGCTGTTTATATCTTTTTTGTATTCCGCTTTATTTAAGCATTCTATAATAACTGTGCTATCGTCCGCAAATAATGCCATTGGGTGATGAACTTGCCGCGGTAAGTCGTTAATATAGAGCAGAAATAATAACGGCCCGAGTACACTACCCTGCGGAACCCCAAATTTAGGTATTCTACTGGAAGATAAATATTTGTATTCACGCTTAGTTTTAGTACAAACTCTTGAAATTTCTGTGTACTGTTTTCGATCAGTGAGGTAAGACTTGATAAGGTTTAGAACGTTACCTCTTATGCCATAGTTTTCCAGTTTGTTTAACAGAGTATCGTGTTTTACTCGATCGAAAGCTTTGGTCATGTCTGTGAAAATTGCACACACAGGGTTCTTCTTATCTACATCTTCCAAGATGACTTTTAAAAGATCAAATATCGCCAGGTTAATGTTTTTGTTTTTTCGGAAGCCCTTTTGCTCTTCGCATAATATATTATTTTTACTTAAAAAATTGTAAATAGGTTCATAGATTATCTTTTCAAATATCTTAGAAAATACTGATATTAGAGCTATGGGTCTATAGTTAGACATGTCTTCCTTAGTATTTTTCTTATGCAATGGTTTTATGACTACACATTTCAGTTGATCCGGAAATATACCTGAGGATATACTAATATTTATTATATGACACAATGGTTTGGCTATGATTTCCGAAACAAATTTGACAACTGCGGTAGAAATCTCGTCGTATCCAGTACTTTTTTTTATTTTTTAGATGTTTTATCATTCGTATAATATCTTGTGGGACTACTGGGGGCATGAATAAAGACCTACTGACATAAGTATTGCCACTTGTCTTACTCATATGTTTTCTACTGTCATTCTGTACCTGATCTACGAAGAAATCATTAAAGGACTCAGCAATTTGCTGTGGATTATTTACCAGTTTATCGCCTGTATTTATTTGTAGTATAGGCTCTTGTATCCGATTGTTGTCATTAATTAACTGCCATGACACCTTTGATTTATTTTGCGAACAGTTAATAAGGTAGTTATTTTGAGCTTTTTGAGTGAGGTTTATTATTTTCTTTAGAGTCCGTGAATAGTTTTTAAATGTACTTTTATTTTCACTTGAAGGCGCTTTCCGATATTTCCAAAGTAAGTTCCTTTGTTTCCTGCTACAAATCCTAATTCCACGTGAAATCCATTTTATTTTTTTATCACATTTAATATTAACTAATTGTTTAGGGAAACATAAATCATAAAATAATCGAAACAATTCCAAAAACTTATCGTATGCTTCGTTAGGGTTGTCTGTTTCAAATATTTCTGAGAAAGACAGACATTGAAGGTGTTTTTTGAACAGAATTAAATTATCTTTGGAAAAATTACGTTTAAAAATACGCCAAGAGTTAAGAGTGCATGTTTTTTTAACCTGTATTTTCAAAATCTGAGCTGTGTGATCGGATAATGCAAAATCGATAACTTCACTCACACATTTTTGTCGGGAATTATGAGCAAAGTTATCTATGCATGTGCCGCTTTTAGGTCTAGTCGGTTGCTTTAGTTCTAACTTTAGATTATATGCCAGTAGTAAGTTTTCAAAGTCTAGTGTTATATTATTCCTCTTTAGTGTATTAATGTTAAAGTCCCCACACAATACAATTTTTTTACTTGACTTAGTACATAATTGCTTCAATAAGTTATTTAAATTATCCATAAAAGAGTTTATACAAGACATATTCGGAGGTCTATAAATACAAACAACAATTAATCCCTGTTGAGGTAATTCTACAGCACAATATTCAAATACACCCGTAATAGACGTGTTAGTAAGTTCCTTGTATTCGAGCCTATTTCTGATGAGTATACACGCTCCTCCACGCTTGTGATGGCTTCTTGAATAACACGATGCAAGCTTGAAATTAGGTACTTTAATTAATGATTCCTGACCTGAAGTAACGAAGTGTTCTGTTATGCATAAAACATCGATTTCAATGTTTTTTTCAAAGCGCAGCTCTTGGATATACATTGTTAGCATGTCGGATTTATTCAGAAGTCCAGCGATGTTTTGGTGCAGAATATTGATATGGTTATAATAGAAAAAACTGATCGCTCGTTGTTTCAGTATTCTCTTGCTCAATTGGAATCTCAGCAGTACTTGTTGACGGAGAGTTTGTGTGAGTCTTTGTGGTAGGCAAAACTTCTTGGGAACCGAATATTTTGTAGTCAAAATTTATCCTAGTCATGATCTGGTCGAATATGTTACTCCATCCGTTTTTATTTATTTTCCCGGAGTTGTAGGAAAACATTTCATATGTTAGGATAGCATTGCAATCGAAGAAATATGCGTAATCGTTATTTTTTATATCTGTAAGGAGGAGGTTATTGAAAAACTCCACTTTATAATTATGTATTAATGCACCTTTTACATATATCGGGGTGCAAATAACAATATTTGTGTGAGTTATATTTTTCATCGAGCAGTTTAGATTGTGAAGTATGTTTGCGTAGTCACCGTTTTGTATATCATTTTCTCCAATGAAGATCAGGCAGTAGTCATTCAATGAGAAGTCTTTTAATTTGTATTGAAGGGTCTCTAAGAAGTCTTTTGATGTGACGTTAGGCACAATGTAATTACAATACTCAAACTGATTGGAAAATACTTTTTCGATCAAGGGCAGTGTTCCTCCTGTGCACTTGCTGCTGATGATATAAAGTTTATTTTTAAGTTTTACGCCTGCGACATTTTTGCAAGCAAAATAACTCGTTTGTGCCGCAGTTTCATATTTATGTAGTTCCACAGTTTCACAGGAGTTAATGCGCTCTGTTAGTAATGTGATCTCCTGTTCAGCGATCTGTAATTTTTTTTCAAGTTTGATTATTTCCTGTTCCAGTCGAAGTACATATTATTCACTGATCTCAACTTTATTTGATGATGACAATGGAGAGCATGGTAACGAGCTTAGATTGTGTTGTTGTAAGGAGGTTTGCTTTTTTTTCTTTGTATTTGATCCCGGATTTCGAAAAATGGAAGAAGATTGGCACAGTGATTTTAACGTGCTGATTTCCGTAGTAAGTTTGTTTATATGTTTATGTAAATCAGTTTTTTCCAGCAACACATTTTCTAATTCATTTTCCGTACTTTCTAATTTGGCTGTTAGTTGGACAATTGTTTCTTTCATCTCTGTGTTAGATATCAAATCATTTACAGATCTGTCAAAACTCCTTGTTAATCTATTAGGAGTCAAATAAGACTCATCAGCTGATTCGCCGTCAGTAAGAATGTGGGAGTCAGATAACATTGTACTGTTTGGCTGTATTTCTGGTACTTGTTCTTTAGGTGATGTCCTCACTGCCGTTTGTTTTTTTCGTAAGGTAATGCTAGAAGAAAATTCGGTTTTACCGAATTTTTTGTTCCTGATACACGTTTTACATCTCCATTTTTGTTTCGCTTCTGTGTCCTTGAGTCGATATGTGTGTTCTGGGTATCCGTCGCAATCAAGTTCATATCTGTTATCACAAGCAGAGCACAGTGCTGTGCTTTTAATGTCCACCTTCTTTTTACATTTATGACATATTACTAGCGGTATTATTTTACGACCGCTATTACTTGATGAACTTATTGGTAACATTGTTTTATGAAATTTGTAACCGGCCAAAAAGAATTGTATGTTGTTGGGCGCGAACTCGGATCACGGCGTGTTCTCCGAGCGGCTTATGCCACTGGGCCACCACAGCTTTAACACTTGTGTCGAATTAGGCTATTTGTTACTAATAAGTTTAGGGCCATTGAACTTAGTGTCATTGAACCATACAAAGGTCAATCATCGCGGCACAGAGACAAAGAGATTTTTAACGATCACTTACATATTTTTTAAATGTTTTTTGTTAATATCTCCAGTGATAGTTTATGCACTGATTTAGTTTTTTCACTGATTGTCTCTGCTATTGTGGTGCACGCACTAGTATAACTTTAGGACTATTACTGCACTTTAAACTGTTTTTCTTAATTAAAATGTTCACGAGCATAAGAAACACGTCTGGTCGACAGCACGGCACGACACGCCTCTCCAGTCCAGTCAATGTCCCGTCACACCGCTCCACCACGTGTCCCTCTGTTTAGCAGAGGGCACAGTGGTTGGAGTAACAGCGGGCCCGGCGTGCACTAACCCTGCCGCCGGGCAGGCAAGAGGAGCGTCAGCATAATGACGGGGCCCCCCTATAGAGGGCCATAGTCCTGCCGGGGTTTTTTATTGGGACAAACCCACCACACTATTCCCAAACCACTGCAACTCCTGAAAGCCAGAATCAACAGTGGCAACCACCAGAAAAGCGCCGAGACAATGAAGTCTCGACGTGTCCCGGAGAATGAATTTACCTGTCTTGGATCCTGCATGAAATTAATCAGAAAAGAATAGTGGAGGAGTAGGAAAAATAAGTTTCCACTTCCCTCCATGCAAGCAGGAGACAGAACAGAACAAGGCCAATAGGCACAAAGGGACATTACAACTGGGAGAAGCCCAGTTGCCTAGCACCACGGGTAAAAATGATTACTAATATTAATGGGTCCTAAATTGTGAGCTGCTATATTTGATTCCAATAATAGGTATGGCAAAAACGCTTGAACGCACGGAAGTTTGTTCGAGTTTCGACAAGGTCCGTATAATAAATGACTCCAGATGTAGTCTGGACAGCATCCAACATAATGTTGCGTTCGTTTTACCAAAGAATACACTCCCAAAGAATATGATGTGCTGATTGTTCATATTCATATTCAGGTGTTGAACATTGACAAAAAGGCGAGGGAACAAGCTTGATGGAAAACAATTTACTTTTAAAGTTACCATGTCCGGTGAGAAATTGGGCAACACAGTGATCCACCTCCAGCCACGTCCTAGCCAGCCGCTCACGAACGGATGGAAAGAACTGGTAGAGGTGCCGTCCCTTGATAGAATTATCCCACCTATTTTGCCATTCTGATAAAAGATCCTCCCAGACGTCGCTCTGGGGTTTGAATAATCGAGATATCTTATCACGGTCACGTTGCGGTAGAAAATCAGCGTCAGTGGTCTCCCGTGCGGAAAAGTACATTGCAGCGCGTCGTTGCACTTCAAGATCTACTGGTAGAACACCAGCAAGTACAGGTAAAGCTTCAGTACTGACGGTCCTATACGCTTTACTTAAGAATAACAAAGCCAAGCGCTGACTCTGAAGCAATTTACGTCGTGCCGCACCTATGGTGGCTCTATCGGCCCAAACAGGTGCCCCGTAGCACACACAGCCCAAGTAAGTAGCCCCATAAATAGTTTTTAAGGTTAAAAATGACAAACCCCAAGTAGATTTAGATATTCTCGTTAGGGCATAAAAGTTATTTTTAGCTTTTTCACCAACCGTTTTTATATGTTCTATGAATGTGAAATTCCTCTCCAAGACTAAACCAAGATAGCACACCGATTGTTTTCTCTTAACGGGAACATTATTGAATTTAATACTAGGCCACGATTTAAGGTCACCCTTTAAAATTAGTTGATAGGTTTTTTGTGGTGCAAAGGTCAGACGGTTTCGATCGCCCCACTGAGATATTAATCGTAGGCAAGTGTCAGCCAAATTCTCGAGTCCAGCACGAGTACTTGACTGTATGAGCAGAAGGGCATCGTCCGCATAACCAGTTAAAGAACAACCACTTGGAAGAGGAATCGCGAGGAAATCATCGAAGCCTAGATTCCATAAATGAGGACCGATAACCGAACCTTGAGGACAGCCCATAGTAAGAGGTTTCGATACGGAATGATGTCCGAGCTTAAGTTTAGCGTATCCATTAGAAAAGTACGAATAAAGAAGATTAAATATATTTTATAGCAACCACGAGCTTTTATCTTAAGTAGTAGCATTGGCCACCATGCGTTATCAAAAGCCCCGGAAATGTCTAGAAAGATTCCTACTACGTACTTGTGCTCGGAGGTATTAACCATTTTTCTAACAGAAAGTGCCGCGTCAACGGTTGATTTGCCGACAGTAAAACCGAATTGATTTTTATGGAATTTGGGTCCGTCCGGTAACAATCGTGGGACGATAAGACGCTCCAAGAGCTTTCCCAAAGATGGTAATAATGTTATGGGCCGGTAAAACTTAGGGTCATCTGGTGGTTTGTCGCCGCTTTTAGGTATTATTCGTATAAAGTCTCCATATACGAGGAAAAACACCTTCAGCAATACACCGGTTGTAAACAGTTAATATCGTGTCGGCCGCTGTTTTACACGCTTTTTTTATCATACGATTGGATATTTTATCTTCACCTGATGATTTGTTAAGGGGCAGCTTCCTGACAACATTAATGAATTCGTCAGTGGATGGAAGGTCTGACGCTGGTGATTCAGGCGGGACTGTAGCCCATGCTCTAATCTGTTGGTGGTAGTCAGTATCATTAACGGGTGAATCATCAGGGATAAGAGTATTTAATAAAACTTCCGTTGTTTCTTCAATACCGGTGGTGTGTGTTATTATTTACTTTAATATTCTGAACATACGCTAGGTCGACCGATCGATTGGCTTTAAACTCATGATATAAAGGAGACCACGGACCTTCCTTTTCTAATTTATCCACTACTTTGCGCAACAATTTACCCTTAGACTTTTCAACCGATGCTCTGTAACGGGACCTGGCCACTCTAAATGTATTTAAAGCAGAGGTTAGTGAGTCTCCGGTGACTTGACGTTTTTTAAGCTTATTGAGATGTTTACGCGCTCGACGATAACTTTTACGCTGTTCGGTTAGGTAGTCACACCACCAATCACATCTACGTACATTGGTCATAGGTCCGCGACCAATAGCAATGTCAGCACAGTAAGTGAAGGTGTCTGACATAATTTCAGCACTTTCTTCAGCTGACAGCCCTTCACGAGTGAAATCTTTGGCATGACACGCAAAAAGCGATCTAATGAATTCCCAATTAGCACCCTTACTTTTATACCTAAAGTTACCAATTACATGTGAAGAACCATGAGTAGAAACCGGAACAAATTCGTACACAATCAAGCGATGATCACTGCAAGACGCGTCCGGTAGGACACGCCACCTATCCAAGCGTACGTCGGCACTAGAAAGTGTGACGTCAATACAAGATTCGCCTTGGGCTGCAAAAAGTAGGTGGTGCATCGGGGGTGTTATGAATGGTTAAGTTCATTTCAGCAATGAAGTCTTCAACAGCGCAACGCCGTACGTAATCCGTGGACCGGACTTTGCCATACCATAGAGACGAAGACGCATTAACGTCTGCGCCAACGATAACTTTGCAGCCCGCGAGTGACCGCAAGACGTGACGGAGGTTATGTATGTGAGGAGCAACAGGGTCTGAATATTGAAAATAGCAGCTGACAACGTAAACTTTAAAAGTAGCTGATGAGACTTCCGCAACTGCACAGTGAGGCGTCATCAGATTACGTAAAGACGTTACTGTATAGTTAGAAGAACGCGACACGTAAATTCCGGCTCGTGCCTTGCTATACAACTGAACTACCTTGTGACGTAAGCGCGTGTTTTGGTATTGTTCTTGAACCAATACAATATCTAAGTTATAATCGATAATTAATTTGTCCAGTTCTGAAGTCGCTACCCTATCGTTATGTAGATTCAATTGACCTATTGTTAAACTATCCATTATATTAGTAATTAGTGTTGCGTATTAATTGTTCGAGCCTAACTTTATAGGTGGCACACTGTTGCGACCCACACCGATGGTCAAACGGTTTTTTTGAACGTTTACACGCCAAAAAACGCGGTGTAAAATCAGAATTATCCTTATGCGGGCATTCTTTTGTTTCATGTGCTTAGATTCTGAGCAATTAGCACAAGTAGGCGATTTATTAACGCAGTATTTTTTCACGTGGCCAAACTGCTGGCAATGTAAACAACGAACTACATCGATATCATCAAAAAAGCGGCAAGTCGCGAAGTCAATAAAAAGCTTCTCTTTGGTAGTAACTAAATGCTTTCGAATGGCGTTGTCGATTTCGATGCCTACCCACTTCCGACCATTATCTAATACACGTCTACGTATAATTTTTGTCGACTTAATAAATTCTTCTTCACTAATTCCCATCCTCCTCCCACCATCCATCATCATTCAATCCTGCCGGGGTTGCGGGACATACGCATACCGCGACTCCGGCACATGAGGGGCTGCCGAGGGATACCGTGGATTTTAGTCAGTACGAGTCAGACAGTCCCTCCCGCCCTGCCCGGGGTGGGAGGACTCATTTGATTATTTTGCCACGTAAAAAAAAAAACACCCAGATACAGCTTTTTAGGGTGTCTGTTTTTTTTTTCCTTTTGCGATTGCATTGTGGGTACGTTAACCCTAGAGTACTAATATAAATTTATTACTGCTTAATACTAATTATCGCCTGGGAGGCTACTTTATAAATAAAGCAAAATTTTAGTACTAAACTTTTATTAAAATGTAACAAAATTTATAACAAATAACAGGCATACCTCTGCCTTTACGAAATGCAAAAAAAAATATATATCTGAGAAACTCTTATTTGTCTTAAAATCAGCCTTACACAAAATACTTAACTTTCTAACACAGCCTTAAGGGATATAATGTTTAAAAAAAAAATGTTGACATTGGACCACTGTTTTGGTATAAAAACTACAATATAATATATAAAGTATGATAAACATAACAAAAAACTAGTCTAATCATCACATAGCTTACTGCAAACTAAGTCGAACTCAGACTTCTATTTTTTATCACACGAATAGCAGTTAGGAGATCGATGTTGCCAACAATATTTTTTTTTACATTTAGCACAGTAATAAACACTCATGCGTCTTTTTTTAGCGGGGCAATAACTGCACATACTGCGCTTGCCTTTTTTTATACTTAGTTCTTCATTATTTTCTGTAGTTTCAGTGTTTATCACCTCATGTATAGCATCTCTAACTCGTTTCCTCAGTTTTGGTCTTTCTCTTCCAAGCAATTTGCTATCTGCTGCTCGTTGAGATCCATCTATGAAATAAAACATGTATTTTATATCTTATAATAGTGAGTAAACAAAGAAAAAACTCAAAAATGTAAATTAAGTCAATAGTAAAAACCCTACCTTTAATACTAATGATCGCCTCCCAGGCGATCACGTAGGCAATATCTCGGGAACGCTGTATCCCCGCCGAGCGCGCAAGCTCTCCCCGCCGCGTCGTGGGCTACGCTGAGTTGGCGCGAAAGCACGGCACGACACGTCCCCGCAATTTCAAAATAACCAGAAAAAACCGACCGCGAGCGGCCTCTCAGGCGATGATTAGTACTCTAGGGTTAATAAGCATTAAAACACATAACATAAATTACAAGAAAAGAAAAAAATAAAGAAGAAAATATAACCACAAACAGTCAAAAGCTTTGATATTCAAATCCTCTTAGCTAGATTATCTCTGGATCGTCTCCCAATAAATTCGAAGAGGTAACTTAAAATATAATACCAAGAATATAATAATGAACCTTCCGACGTAAACGAGATTATATTAATCCTGCTAGCTGCTTATCTACTTAGATTTCGTTTTATTAGTTAGTCTTTATCTTTATCTTCTTTACATATAATAAAATCGTAGAGATGTCATTCCTGTACATTGAATATTTTTTCTTTTTGTATTTTTTTCGAGATAAGGGATCGATTCTGATGCCAGATCAACTTTTATTTTTTTTCGAAATTTTTTATGTTTTTTTGATTTGATCTATCTCCGAAACTACTGTAAAGTTGTCGAACAAATTTTCCTCAAATAATATAATAATACGCTTCTGTTAATATGCTATGTATTATTACGCTATTTTTCCTGGGAGATAAGCAATTTTGAATTTTGTTGTTTTTAGATGTTTGTTGATAGTTGGAAGCTAAACCACTGGATATTATTTAGTCAATTTTTCCTCAAATATTCCTTAAACTGCTCTTCAATTAATAGGATATGTATAATTACGCTATTCCCCTTGGGGGATTAGCAATTTTATAATATGTTGATTTTCAGTCATTGTTGACATTTGTACAAGAACCCCTATTTGAAAATCACTGTCAGCGTACTTGCCAGTCCGGTCGGTAACCTGCTTGACTTTCGTGCAAGGGGTCTCTGGATCAAATCTCACAGTTTTTTTTTTCTCTTTTGAGTTTTTTTATATTTGTCCTGAGAGTTTTAAATAATTAAAAAAAAATGTGCATACTTTTGTTTCAATATTATTCGCGATTTTAAATAATTACTATTTTTTTTCAATACTGTTCTGGGATATAAATCTACACCGATTTAAATTGTAGGTAGTAAGTTGGATATTTTTTTTAATTGTAATTGTTTCGAGGTGTGGAATTTTAAAGATTAGAAAAAAATCAGGGTTTCTATAATTTGTGTTTATTTATGTTTTGAATTGGTATAAAGGGAGAAGAGCAATGCTATCGTACGTTCAATTTGCAGCAATACTGTAAATCGACCCAAAAATGATAGTCTAATGTTTAAAATAAACACGGTTCTTTGAAATTAATGTCGCTCAAACAAGGACGTTTCCTATGCAAACTATGTACCTAGATATAACATTATTGATCTAAACTAATAATAAAAATGCAAGTATGTTTGTTTTTTACCTTTTCACGCATTACTACCTACTGAATCGATCGTCCCAAAATTTAGCATAAACGTTGTCAGGAGTATAGACACGGATATAAGGTATCTTACATCCCGAATAACAGAAGAGAGCTGTTTCCGAGAAAACAATTACGTTCATATTCCAGAAGGCGCCACACGATCCGTATTGTTTCTCAAATTCTAAAATAACGCAAGCGAAGCCGCGGGCAAACACTAGTTACTTAATAAACTTGTACAATGTAAAAGTTTTGTTACTGTTTTATGAATAGATTTATAGTCTAAGGCATAAAATATGCGAATTGAATAGATTCTGTTTTAAACAATAAAGCATAACCTGTGTATGTGTGTATTATATTGAATCTGAATATTGTATAAGGCTGACCGCAGACTTGAGTCAAAACAGTTTTAAGACAGACTATTGCTTTACAAAAACCATGAAGATGCGCACACTTAAAACAAAACGTCTCATAGACAATATTGTCTAATAGACACATGAACTGCACAGCGACAAGTCTGACACTGAACAGTTTTGTTTCAGGTGAGCGGACAGTTTTGTTTATGTTTTAAGACAGACTTGTCTATGTGAGACAAGACTGTCTTAAAACAGTCACACAACAATAAATAATGCTTATGTAATTTTCAAACTATCTTTAGTTTGTCATAAATAAATAAAAAATGTTCTCAAATAAGCAATATCTATGTAATTTCTTATAGGGAAATATTTTTTTAACCAAATTTCTTGATAAAATAAAACTCGAGATGCGTTTATACGATAAAAGGCAAAACTGTTTAGTTACGGTTGCCACGATAATTAACTTAAAACAAAAGCAAGGGAACAAAGAATTTTAGGCAGGAAGTCACTTTGCATTGTACATGTACGAAAAAGCATAGCTAGCTCGCATTGACATTTTTTTCACGTTGCAAGTAACTCACATTCATTTGTCGTGCTCAACAAACAGAATTTTGTACAGGTTTTCCAAAATAGTAAATCCACAGACGATGGCAGAGTGCAAAGGGATCATGAGAGATGTACTCGCTAAATTTTTGACGCCGATGCGAACCTCCTCCACTGTCATGTGGTACTCTGTCCGTGGCGAGTTCAGACGGCCATAAAATCACATGGCCTCTGTCTTGTGCAGCGCCACAGGAGCATGGCCATGTCGTAGATCTCCGACATGGCCTCCCAGAACCACTGCGCTTCGTCGTTTATGTCGGCAGGCCTGTCCGGCGGTGACACCCAGGCCTACACGATCGAGGCTTCCAGGAATAGCTCCCGGTCCAGCTGGTTCAGCACCTATCGCGGACAACTTGGGTCCCTGGGAGCGCTGGTTTTCAGCTGGCACCACGCATTAAAACACGGACGAGGGTAGGCAATGAAATATAATAGAGTTAAATAAAATAGACAATGAGAATTGTGTGTAGGGAAAAGATAGCAGTACTTCCAATGGGAAAATTTCATTCGGGATTTATAAGCTGCTTGTAGCAAACCGAGTTATATTTTCACATTATAAATGATCCGCGTACCTGTTTCTCAGTGTCAGGTCCGCTTCCAGTCTAGCCGAATGCAACTGCACAGTATTTACAGTATCTTAACTACAAATAAATGAGAACAAGGGAATATGATACCTCGTGAGACAGACTGGTCAGAAAATTGAGTCACACAATTTACTACCTACCTGTAAAAACTGTACCAAGCCCAACGGCCAAACAGTAACAAACATCCAAACATCCGCGAAAACTTTCACATTTATAGTATTATAGTTTTTTTTTTCTAATTTCAAATCGCCCTACCTGCCCTACGGGGTGGAAGGACTCATTGAGGACTTCACCACGTAAAACAAAAAGGGGTCACGGTATTGCTCATTAGTCCCGCAAGCATAGTATTATAGTAGGATTTATATTCGATTTTCTTAATAGTGATCTATCATCAGCAACGCAATGGCAATTAAGTTGGAACAGTTGAATAACGAATTCCTTTGATATGGGATACCAATTTATAGAGCCAATCAAATGTCCAATTTTCCATTAATTTCCTCTACTTAGTCCAGGTAGGTACGGTCAAACGTATTGACCAAAGAATATTTGATCAAAGTGGCGTAACACAGTTGATGGAAACCTCGACAACCGTGAACTGTTCATTCAACATTTACTTTTTGCAATTTTTTAAAGGCTTCGTAATACTAATAGGGTTTTTTTCATATTCCACCTGAGATTTTTCAAAAGAAGAAATATAAATCGGTACTCATATCAGTGATTTCTCAAATATTATTTACATCTATATTCCCTTTGAATACATTTCAAAGGTACGAGTATACTTCCATGAAACGGTGATTTTCTACGAAAATTATTTAACTGAAGATTGATTTATGATGATAATAAAAAAGAGTGTCCATGGAGTTTCTTGCCATTTCTTCTCCATAGTGATCTACTTCTTGGAACGGGCATCTACGGTACTTTCACAGTTTTTATTTGTCGGTGACAATAAATTAATAGTAACTGGTCTACTTGAAATAAATGCTTTGATTTAGGGCAACCTTTGACTGTTTAGACAGCCTCGTGATCATGGCAGGTTGTTTAGATGAACTCAAATGTTATTAATAACGCACTTACGATAGAGGAGAAATAATAACTGCGGGAGAAAATCCTTTAGAAAAAGAACGTCAAAATTGATTTGACTCACAGCAGTAACAATCTGGTTCTCATTGAATTTCTGTTTGATGACCATGATGAAGGAGATGGTCAGAACCGCGGTGCTGATCACTGCCAGGCTCCACAACACCAGCGACCTGCCTCTCTTGGAGGTGAACTGACTCGTGCCGTGAAAGGTTGTGATCCTCTCTATCAAGGACACGTAGTACTCGCTATCAATCTTCTGCTTCTTCTTTGACATTTTGATCTGAAATATTTACAAAATTAGGTTCATTTTGCGATACATAGATGATCACTAATTTTATGACTGCACGTTGGTTTGGACTGTGACCAAGTTTTAAGATGAGACAGACAACTCGAGCTTGCGAGCGAGCCATAATTAAAAAAAATGGAAACTTAAAACAAGTTGAATAATTTATTTCAAGTAATAAAAATGACAAATTGAAGATTCCGTCGAATTAAGAGAAGAATTCTTTTCACGAAGTTGGTTAAAAATAATTAATAACAAAAACACATCATTTAAGTTGTTATATTCTACTAACACTAGTTTTTAAGACCATTGTTAGTAACACTATTTGCGTAGCCTGAAATAAATACTTATAATAATAAAAACTTTTTTTTTTTAAATGTGACCGCCTTGAAAAACAACCACAAAAAAGAGTAAAATAACCTACAAAACTTTTCTTTCGGAAGTCAGTGACTTTTTTATTAATGTCATTGTCTCTTTTGCCACCGACTTCCGAAAGAAAAGTTTTGTAGGTTATTTTACTCTTTTTTGTGGTTGTTTTTGAAGGCGGTCACATTTTAAAAAAAAAAGTTTTTATTTTACTCTTTTTAGTTTAAATATTCAACCAAAATTCTTGTCAAATACATACATCATTTTCTTACATGTGCACTAAAATTTTGTAATCCGTAGCACCGGTAATAACATCGTTAACATCTCTTTCATTCATTCCCTATCTCAAAAACTGCTTAACCGATTTTGATGAAATTTGCAGTATTCCCTAAGTTGAACGATACCTAGTACAACAAAAAAAGAATTACTTAAATCGGACTTGTAGTTCCGGAGATATGCGAACACAAACATAATTTTTCTTACTTGAGGAGTTGTACCTTCCATCATCAGCTCAGCTACATGAGATGATGATTTCCATACGCAAGTACTTGAATTACTTCATAGGATTTGCGAAAAACTATGTGACACATAGTTTTTCTAATAAAATTTGAGGGTTGTCCTCGATTTCTCCAAGATCCAATCATCAGATCCTGAAATGATGACAATGGGACCACACGGGAAGCATCAGCTTTCGAATAAAAAAAGAATCATAAAAATCGGTTCACCCAGTCGCAAGTTATGAGGTAACAAACATAAAAAAAAATATATTCCTATATACAGTCGAATTGATAACCTCCTCCTTTTTTTGAAGTCGGTTAAAAAGAGGGCAGGATTATCAGCATGTAGGGAAGGTCACCCATCTACCATTACTAAACAAGCCTTCTTAGTTTTCTTAAAACAACAAAACTATGCGACTAAATAAATAGAAGCAGTTAAATAAATAAATCTCACCTGAAAATGTTGGTATCTCACCCAATCTTTTGATTCTCTATACTTAATGAATGTGAGTTAGGCTTGAAAGAGGAACGTGTCTTAAAATCTCTGATTACATTTTAATTCGGGTCTGAATAAATAATTGCTTTCCTTAGTGACAGTCACGGTGAATAGGGAAATAATTGTTTTTGTCGTAATTTAACTTTCAAGTGTATCAAAATGTGTTTTATTTAAGAACTTTCTTTGAGTTTAGAATTATATTGAGAAAAAATATTGACTTGTCCCATAGCAAATTTCAAACAAATGCTGATTGCTGAACGGAGTTTATTTATTATTTTTATAGAAACCGCTTTAACGATACTCAAGCTCAAAAACCGCTGGCCGCAATTCAATTCAAAGGGTTATATGAGAAATTTTTTTTTGGAATAAATACAAACCGACTTCTATTATTTAGGAAGTCGATGGCATAAAACATAATGAAATAAAAACAAAGGCACCGATTTCCGTTTATTAGTTTGTTTGAAATTGTAAATCACGCATTCCATAATGATATCCTGTTAACCTAAAAACATGCTCATTTATAAAACTTATGAATAAAATTCTGTTACTATGTATGTATTAAAATAGTAGATATTTCATAAAATACAGAATGTAGTCTTACAGCATAAGACCAAAGATATGTAGACACTGTAGTAATCTGAAGTGGCAGGGAGTTGGTCTTGGTCGTGTCTGTCACACGCAGAGAAATGTAAACGAGAACTTCTGGTTGCAACCGTGACAGCAAGACTCACTAGTTAACTTTACAACATTTCTAGTAATAAATACTAAGTCCTTGTTATCTCAACTACTTACCTAGTATTTATTACTACAAATGTTGCAAAGTCTACTAGTGAGTCTTGCTGTCACGGTTGCAACCAGAAGTTCTCGTACAGACTACAGGTAGCTAGACATTTGTCTGAGTACACAGAACCGTCTAAAGGTGGAGGTTCTTAAATGAAGACCGCGTGTAGGTGAACGTAGGGTGGGACGCCCCCCGGCTAGATGGACCGATAACCTGAAGAAGGTAACAGACAGTGGCTGGATGAAAAAAATGTGAGATAGTGCCTTGTGCCACTCCATGGGAGGGCCTATGTCCAGCATTGGATGAATGATGATGATGAGTTATTTCATAAAAATGGAAAATGATTAGATAATTAATTGAATAATTGATTATCTAATAATTTGTAACTTTGTTTTATTTAATACTAGCTTAAGCAAAACCCAATAGCCCAAACTAGTCGAAAAATACCTAATTAGTAGAAAACTTTTATCATCAATAACTTGTTTCAATTTATTCAAAAGCATACTTCGTTGTGTCTACTTAACTTTAATAAGTGATCTTTTAAATTGATTTGATATTAATTGAAGTTTTGAAACAACTACAATTCATTCTAATTAGAAAACTGTTAATAATTCAAAAATGAAATGAAAGGTTTCTCTTATTATTAATTTAAAATAGGTACCAGGCAAAGTGCTCTTTTGATTCAGAGCTCTTAAACTCTTTATTAATTAAAGTAGTGGGCTCTTTAACGCACTAATAAAAATATCATTTTTCAACCTTTTAATAATTCTGAAGGGCCTTTCTTATTTTGAGTTAATTCTTCAGTATTACTCTATCGTACATTTACCTATATACAAAAAAAATCGTTTTAAAAAGTTGTAGCCTCTTTTTTTCCAAAATGGTGATCGACAAGGCCTTAAAATCCGAGCTCGTGACAAAATCCAAGTTGTTTTGCAAGCACTGCACCATCCACGGGGTGTATTACTTCTACAAGGCTTCTTCGTGGGGGGTGCACCTCCTCTGGGCTCTGATCATCGCTGCCAGTATGGGTCTGTGCTGCTTCCTTGGACACATGATCTGGCAGAAGTTTGTTATTGACCCCACGTTGACTGTGGTAAGTAGACTTTTTTAAACATCTTTTTTTAATAAAACGTGGAGTAATTTAGTTAAAAAAAACTTGAGAGGTGTCAAGGGACACCCGAATGGAACGAAGATACTGAATACACTCAACAAAAATAATCGTCGCGACACCACACTGTTCAATGCGAAATAGAAAAACGAAACGAAAATAATTATCTGGGCACGCCGCAATTGCGGCGGTTAGACCCCTCTTTGAGGAATGGCTGGAGAGAAGTCATGGCGTCCTTACTTTCCGCCTGACGCAGGACCTCACCGGGCACGGATGCTTCGGGAGGTATCTGTGTCTAATGCGGAAGGAGGAAACGCCTGGGTGTCACCACTGCGAAGATCGCCCGGAGGACACGGAGTAGCATACGGTGCAGGACTACCCTGCTTGGGCGGGGCACCGCCGTGTCCTCACGGCTGCGATAGGCGGAGACCTCTCGCGCCCGGCATTGGTTGCGGCCATGCTGCGGGGCGAGACGGAGTGGGAAGCGATCGCCTCCTTCTGCGAAGCAGTAATGCTCGCGAAGGAGGAGGCGGGCCGCGTGCGAGAGAGGACAGTGTCCTCCCTCCGCCCCACCCGCAGTGGTGGACGCCCACGGCGACGGACGTCGCAGGACGATCTCCGGCCACCGTAGGCGCGTGCATGCGGGCAGCGAGTTAAGGGCAACTCGCTGCCCGACCATGGACCTTGCCCGGGTCTACGGCGCATTGTGTCCCACGCGTGCCTCAAAGAGCGTCAGCATAATGACGGCGCCCCCTTTCAGAGGGCCAAAGCCTGCCGGGATCGATTATTTCCTTACCGTGACCCCGGAACATAACAGGCTACTGAAGGACACCGTGGATTTTAGTTAGTACAAGTCTAACAGTCCCTCCCGCCCTGCCCGGGGTGGGAGGACTCATTTGATGATTTTATAACGATTAAAAAAAAAAAAAAAAGCTTGCTTTCTGTAAGAGAAAGACTCACGTGGAACGGGGGCTGAGCGAGGGTTGCGGAGCGCGGGATGCAAGCGCGGGGTGGTGGCGTGGTAAAGGACGAGCCCTCAGCAAAACGACGCTTTACAACCTTTCGTCTTATTTTTTTTCGTCTAGCTCCCATTCGCATCGCGCAATAAGGAACTTCGTTCCAAAATTGCCAGAAGAGGATATTAAATTCTGTTTGTGGTGCACGTAGAACACGACGCTCCGTCCGTGTCGACCCGTGCATTAGAACGGGAGGTTAAGCAAAATTTCGTCAGTGATTTCTTCTCAAGCCATAATTAATAGACTACTATAAGGGAATCATAAAGTTTCATGGAAGTCAGCTGCGATTCCGTTGGTGGAATAAATAGCAATAGCCGTTCAAACACGTAGAAAAAAACTGTTTTCAGTAATTTCCTCCCTGTTTGAAAGGCTATTGCTGCTTTTCCCACAAACAGAACCGCGGCTCACTTCAACGAATCTTTATGATACAACTTCTTCATGTAGTCTGCTAATTCTCGCTTGAGAGGAAATTGGTCACGGAAATATGTCCCCCGCTCTACGTGGTACATGATCGGGCGGCAAGTGACCAATTACTATGACGCCGCCCAAGCCTATACCCGCGCTAATGGTGGCCGGGAATGGTCGCCGCAGGTGTCTCCCGCGGTGGCTGGGGATGGTCATGCTCTGACACGAACTAGAAAGTAACACTTTAAATAACATTTATGGTACAACGCAGTGATAATATCCCCCAAATATAACGGTTGCTAAGTTACTTTTACTCCAAAAATATACCTGTCAAAATATTCAAAGAAGAAGAGATTCTCTTTTGAGATTTCATCCCTCAAACAAACTATATTAAAGTTAGAAGTTCATGTTTCACCCTTTTATTGTGATCCTTTGTAACCCTGCTGTGAAAAGAAAAACGTTAATGGGGGATTTATACGAGAATTCTTTTTCGGTGAAAAGTCACCAAGAAAAAAAAACACTTTAGCCGTACGTAAAATCACCTGCCAGTCAATAAAATGCGACTTGCTTTAGCCGAACAACATGGCGTAAAACGTAGGCACACTCAACCTCATGTGGCGAAAATTTGCTTGCAATTGACTATTAATCCGGCTCCCGACTTTAGGACTTGTAGTTTTAGTATTTAATATGATTAGTTATATTAAACTGCAAGTGCGATTGGATATCACTGAACCTTAGGGTTCAGTGACATCCAGCCATCCAGCTTAACCAAGAGTAGGCAACACCAAGCATCCAGCTTTACCAAGAGTAGGCAACAAGGTGATCTTGTAGCGTTGTAGTCGATTTGCAAAAAACCGACTAAACGCACCTCACTAGTAACGTGCCCCATCACTAAATCTTCCACATACGAACGCGTCATCGCTTGGCGGCGTTCGTGTTTGCTATATAAGGGCCCGCTTCGTTAGTTAGTTCTTTTTCGAATCGGAAGCCGCTTTTACTCAAAAAACCCCGAGCTAAACGGGTAAGTGCTCATGTGATTTCAATTGTTCACTGTCCCGCCAGATCGCATTTCTTTGTATTTCTTTGTGTGCGCGGTCTGGCAGCCATTTTATTGTATCAGCGTTATTTTCACCATTACTGTCGAAAAGCTATATGTACTCATCACCTTTTCTTCTTCATTGCACCTCACTGTGAATGCGCCCACATGCTTTTCGCACCCTACGCTATGCTTGCCTCGCCGCGCTGTGCCTAGCTGCTCGCTTAAATCGCCTGGCCACGCGGCGAGGAAACTTCGAGAATGCCTGGAGCATGTGCGCGCATACCTACCTCTAATTGTAAGCCACCGCGATGGGTGAGCCTTCCACCAATCCCCTTGCTTTGGGCTTGCGGCTGAAGGACCCACACATCGACGGAGGCTTGCAGAGCTACGGCACGACGCTTACGCACGCACCCTTCTCCGCACTCGTTCCAGGGTTCCTGGCTACGGCTAACATCCTAACCTACGGCTTCACCGCTAAACCGTCAGACGTCCCGCTGCCTCCCGGCCTACCCCGGGAGAGAGGCGCCTGACGAAACTACGCGGCCACTAACGCCGTTGGCACCTCGTGGGAGCTGAAGCCCACGCCGCCACCTGCAGGCCTTGCCTCGCTGGCACGTCGCCACGCGCACGGCACTAACTGCCCGTGAGCCCGCCACCTGATCCGGCCACCCACGCGGCGCGTGAGTGCCGAGACCTCACGCCAGCCGCGTGTGGAGGTGCCTGCCTGAGCGGGCCACGTGCCTCGCGGTGCCCTGCCTGCGCAGGCCACGTGCCTAGCGGAAGGCACTCACAGCCTGCTGCCTGTCGACCTACCTGCCGGCGGACGCGTCTGCCACGTGCTCGCCTCCTGCCCTGCATCGTCGTCTTCGGCGTCCTAAAGCCCAGGGCAGTACCTTTCTTACCAAGTGACCTGTGACAAGTGCTTAGAGACCCTAGAACCTTCTACCCTGAATCTTTTTGTGTGCTCATGCTTTCTTAATAAATGTATTAAGTGACATTGGGTTTCACTAGTGGGGTACACTAGAAACCCGCTTGCCACAATCTATACTGTTATCAAATCATTCAGACTAAATATTAGAACCTCTGAATTGTATTTGTAATTTTTAGCTCTAAAGGCTTAGCTACAAATCACAAGACACTTGTCATCCCTGACACAATACATGAGGATATTTTACATGCTGAAGCTTTTCAAAAGTGACCATCATTCACATTCAGGCGTGTTCAGAACGATGTGACTAAAGTCTAGTAATCATGTCTATTAACTTATTCAACGCATTAACCACAAAACAGTCAGAGAAAAAGTATTGCCACAATTCGAAAACTCCATTCGTGCGACCACAACGTCGCACCCCAATAAGAAGCTCGAAGCTGGGTCCATCTTCAACTTTCTGCCTCATCCGACGAGTACTCGTTCCGCCTACGCACGTCATTTCAACGCAGTGTGACATGTCATTCTTACTTCGATATACAATGATGCAGTTTCACCACACAGTCGTCGTCGCAACGCCCGAGGTCGTGAACGGAGCATGTCATGCCAATTTTCTTAGAATATTTTCTTTTTCAATTCAATTCACTAACACGTGTAGTTACTTAATTTACTCATGAAGAATAGCTAAGATGCTTCGTCATGCTGAAATGAACGTGTAGAGGGATGTTTTTAATGTTGAACAGGTCTTAAAGTATTATGCAGAAAGCACCTACTTTGTGATGCTAATGAGGCGAGATAAAAGCTTACTTGTTGATTTAGTGCACCAGTTTCCATGTAGCGTGGCTTTTAAAGTCACTAATTAGGGATGTAACGTAAGCCTTTGGTGAAAAATTACGAAAAAAGACTACTCAATCGTTATTTTCAAAGCGTGTCTATTAATATTTTTCAAATAAAAATAAGGCAAATTATTTATACAGGTGAGATAAGAAAAATAATAGGTGCCTCGCCGTAAATACTATAAGTATGCTGTAGGTAAAATAAGGAAAACTTCTACTAATGTCTCGAGTAAGAAAGCCACGTCAAGTGCACACAATAAACAAGAAACAAAGAAATAGAACTTAAAACTAAACAATTCAACAGTAATTTTTTTTTTTTTTTTTTTTTAATTTTTAATTTATATTAGTCAAACAGTAATATTATAACTAAGCCAAACAAGATTGAAGGCGTATAATATAACTACTGTGGGACTCACGGCTGCGCCAAATAGTACCAATACAAACAAATATATTAGGAGAAACGTACAAGTATTCATGAATCCTACTACTATTATAAAGGCGAAAGTTTGTATGTATGGATGTATGGATGTTTGTTACTCTTTCACGCAAAAACCACTAAACCGATTCGGCTAAAATTTGGTACACAGATAGTTTATAACCTGGATTAACACATAGGATAGTTTTTATCCCGATTTTATGTTCCCGTGGGATAGTTTTCGAGTTGTAGCGGGTGAAGCCGCTGGCAACAGCTAGTCATCAATATTTTGTGCCTCATTATACATTTATAATTATTATTATCTAAGTCCTTTTGAGCAAAACTACGCTGAAAGCGTCTAATATTACCAAACGCTCAAACTCTTATCTATGAAGCAAAAGAAAAGCCGTTCTTATCTTTCAAACTTCAGCCGAACAAACAGGAAAACGCTAATGTGAATAGATTATGACTTACAAAAAAAAGGGAGATTACAAATATTTAACGGCGCAGTAGCTGAGAGAACGATTGTTGCACAGCGTGTCGTGGGTTCGTTTCCCTTGCGGAAGAAATATTTATACAGATTATCTACAATTAGTTATTTCGGGTCTGAATATTTTTGTGTGTGAGTTTTAAAGTTTTCAAACGCACCTAAAAACATCAGAGAAATTCCTAGTGTAGACCAACGTTAATGCGAAAATATTGACGTCAGTGCAAAAGTAAGCAACTTTACAAAAGCACAATCAATCCTTTCTTCCCCAATTCCGGTTAACCTCGCTTATTTGTTTTAACAAAAGGGTAATTTGTCACAACAGAAGACGCCACGTTCCCTCGTTTAAGTAAATACATCCTTCGTAACATCTCTGAGTAAAACGTAATTGTTTTTAGACGGCTTCATACATTCTTGGCAAGAACTACCTACACAATTTGATTTGCCAGCTATGTAATACGGAGTGCACGCGTAGCATGTCAGCGTAGAAAAGATATTTGTTGACAGAAGATAAGTTGTCCTTAGAACGACAAAATTGCTATTTGTATTCTTCAGGAAAACCGATTCTGTTTTTCAGACAAACGTTCTATTCTTCAGAAATAATGTTTTATTATTCAGTCGTCTACGGGTTGTACGATTTTCACATTGTATTGAAATAAATTTTTATTCATAGAATAGAGATAGAACTGATCGTGCTTCACGTGCTTAACTTGAATATTTAACGTAAATGTAAATAACATGAGCTGTTTAATATAAAGCACAAGCTGCATAACTGTTCGTTTACAGTCGCTCCCTCACCAATTTTTGTAATTTTAAGGTGGAATTTATTTTTGAATGTAAATTACACAGATTAACTTTAACCCTATCAAAGAGATTTAAAAGAACCTATAGAGCGGGCATTGGGAAAATTGTCATACAAAATTGTTGATGCCGTGCGTCAGTAGCACTATCTAAGCGTTGCATAGCAACGCAACTACTAGACTGAGGGACTTTTTACCTATTGGTAAAAAATTTTGGATCACAAATTTCTTCGTGATGTCCCGTCTATTGCTCTCGTATATAGTTTAATGTCTTTGAACCCTATCAACCAAAAAATAGAATGGGTAATAATTCTGCGTGGTGCAGTCACGAGTAATAACATGTATACACTTCACAAAATTCAAACGCAATTTACTCGTAGTAATACTGGTTTCCACTTAAAATGAAACGAGACCTATTTCGAAATAGTATGGCTTCCAAAATATAAGACTAATGAAAAGGCGAAAGTTGAATCAATATGGTAGCAGAACATCGCTTTTGAATAATGCTTAGTGTATACTATTAAATGGAAAACTGAATCATTACTGAATATACAATTTATTTAATAAAATATAATTATCATCTTGCAACTTGAATTTGCCGGTATTGTCAAATCACACCGCGCTGACATACGTCATCCTGACTTCTCTCTGCCCGCTCCTCTAGGGATGTACCACGCTGCGTAGGGTTGGGATTCCAGTTACGGATTTTCGTTTATCAATACATGTCATACTAACATCATGCTCGTGACTGTACATTAAAGAAATCTTTCGATGTAATTCGAGAACTTTCAAAAGATTTCTAATAATATTATAAGATTTCGTAAGTTTCGTAACAAAAATGTCTTTCTTTTCTAATTTTGTAAATTTAATCACAATGTAACATTTTTGAGTGCCATTTATTAATTATGGTTACATCGTCGGCATACCCTAAAAGTCCTTACTCGCTCGCACCATTTAAGAGTTTTGCATATACCTATTTGGAATGAGAACTTTTACTTCTACTTTTTTTACTTTTTATTATACTGAGTTTCATCCGTACTTCATAAAGCACGTTGAAGCTGTATTTGCTTACTGTGATTCATAGATCTTTTACTGTCTAGTTAGTGCCCCGAAAACCAAGCAACTAGTCTTACAAAAAGGTTTTCAATTCAGTTACGAGTACCTTTAATTAGGTTATCGGAAATCAATAACTTGATCCAAGAACTATAAAATACGCCTCATGCAAAAAAGATGAGAAGAAAATAAAATTTTATCTTTTACCATAATTATACCCCAATTTGGCACGTGTAGCAGAGGAATATTCCATCATTATTATTTTGTTATTTATTATGGCAAAGGAATTTTATTAATAGTCAGTGTTTTCTGTAAGTCTCTCAGGAGCTTGACTTTTTTCTACATTTTAACAATTTATAACCAATCTTCAAAATATATTTATTTTGTAATAGTATTCAATTATAATTACACATTTGCGGCTTCAAGCGAAACAACAAAACTTTCTCGAGAATTTACGAAGGAATAATAGTTTGAAAATTTATCGTAATGTATACTTTATATTTATGTTTTTAGGTAGAAACAACACACTACTCTATGGTAAACATACCGTTTCCGGCCGTAACTATTTGTGACACCGAGAGTGTGTACTTGCCCAATACGGAGAACATCACTGATTTGCTGTAAGTAAAGTTTGAAAATAATAAATATTTTTCTACGGATTTTTTTCAAAGCTTTTGGAAAGATGGGGAAGCATTTTGCCTTGTGGTACATAACGGTTACAAAAAAAAAATCTTGATTACTAAACTTAATGTTACATAGGTGTTTGCCTATTGTGACCCTGGTATTATTTTAAAGTTTGTACCGGTCTTCGATGTGAAAGGTGTAATTATTATTACCAATTTTATACTGACACAAAGTACCAGTTACCCCAAAATATTTGGTAAGTGTGACATTAGGGGATGTATGTGATATAGAAGGGTTACGTTAAAATGAGAATAGTCATTGTTTTGTTGTGATTTTTATACTAAGTAACTGAAACATTTAATAAAACAAGCATTTTCAGCTTGAATTAAATATTAGAACAAGATCTGTATTTTTTTTTTTTGTTTTCGTATGTTTTTTGCGTCTCTCATCGCGTTTAGAATCAAATAACTTGGCGAATTTTCGCGAGGTATCGTTACCAAAAAGTTTTTCAACAAACTATTCTCTTTAATTTATTCAGACATTTTCACGCCAATTTTATCCATATTTTGATTTATTACATTTTACAATTCTCGTTTTGGAATTTTGTTCCATTTGAATTTTTCCAAGTGAATAAACCAAAATCAAATTATTTATTTGAAGTAAGCCAGTTACAGATATTTTGATATTCACAACATGTTACAACTGTAAAAGTACTAGCGTTGCCCATTCCAATGATTGGCAATTTAAATTAATTTGTTTTGATTCTGCCTAATTGTACGAGTATTCAGCCCCAGAGAGGTTGGTGAACTTTTCAAGTGAACAAGGTTGTATGTTTGACAGTCACATGAATATACAAGACTGGCATTCAAGTCTACTGATTTTTGAGAGGCAAGCAAACAAGATTTATTGGAAAAAAGGCTTTAAAGCTTTTAATAAAATGTAATTCCTCCTTGGTGAATTTAATCTGCGTGTTAAGAGCGCCTTGATATGGGTATTGACGTTTGGGGTTATACAAAGAGCAAAAAAAAAACGTAAATTCACACATTTTAATAAATGCTTACGCTCCCGCAGACGTTCGACATTGAACTCTGTTTGATTTCGCTTCGTCTGCAGTCGTTGCGAAGTTACAATCATGTAAGCATCGTAACGCTAAAATTAAACTTAGCAATCAGTTTAGGATCCTTATGAAAACACGAGGCCTACGTGATAACCTACTCCTCCTGTCATAAAATAATATAAGGTCATTTTCTCAGATATCGAGAAATTGTTTTAAGATCTTCTATAAATGAAATACAACTCGATAAGAGACAATCTGAGATGAAACACGTGAAATACCACCAAACACCTTTTTATTAAAAGCCAAGTCCATTTTCAGACAGCTGCATATATAAAAAAAATATATATTTCAGGACTCTTCGTGGCTACAACCAGTCTGAAATAACAGGTTTCTACAAGAGCTTCAGCGGTGTTAAGGATAAAGATTATACTCCAGAGCCGTATGTGAGGAAGATGCACTCTTTGCTTGAAGATCTCGGGTACACTTTAAAACATCTACTGGAAATGGTAACTTTTTAACTGCGTCTTTTTTATTGAATCATGTCATGTTCCCTCTCTGCTCTTAAAGTCTATTCTTTTGCAACTTTTATTCTCCCACAACAGTTGGTACAGTATTATTCACTACATTTTCATTCAAATCATTTAAACCTTTCTCCCCTTTCTTATTATTCCTATTGTTTGTTGGTCTAGTGGTAAGTGACCCTAGTGGGTTCGATTCCCACCTAGGACAAATGTTTGTGTGATGAGCACGATCATTAATTGTTCTGTGTCTGGGTGTAATTTATCTATAATATGTATGTATTTAGAAATAATTAAGTATGTTTATCAGTTGTCTAGTACCCATAACACAAGCTCTGCTTAGCTTGGGAACTAGATGGCGTAGTGTGATAGTTATGGAATATATTATATTATATGGAATATATATATATATATGTCGGAGAATGAACACAGAAGCACAATATTTTAGAATAACGCCATCTATTATCATGCTGCGGTATCAAAACAAACACAATTTTGGAATCTTTATTCATTATTGTTAATTTAGAATAACGCCATCTATTATCGTTGACCTGGAATCAAAACATAAACGCGATTTAGAATCTTTATTGATTATTGTAAATTTAGAATAACGCCATCTATCTCTCATTGGAGTAACTATTAAGTTAGAATTGACAGATTGTTTAGGAACGTCAAATTAGTCGTAATTTGGAGATGGTTAGCATGGGGAGCAACGGAAACACCGAACGAATAGTCGAGTCAAATGTCGGTGCGGAAGTTAAATCAGCTATTCGACGTTGACAGGTAGTGACGTTGACAGATGTTGGCTAACCTGTGTGGGGTAGGCCACATCGGCGGACAGTTTAGTGAAGTGAACACTTTGAATTGGTCCGGCAAGCTGGGTAGACATCTTGGTTGCTCCGCCATGTTAAACTTCTCGCGTTCCTAAGTTTTTAATCGAGCGATATCTCGGACATCCTTGACTATTTTGTATTCAGTGTGTGTTAGCAAGTAATTAAAAGTGTTAACGAAGATTTTCTGAATGTTATTTCCGATATCCCAACCCCTCTGATAACGAACTCTCCGTTATCAGAAGTGGGATGGACCACGACGACCCACGTGTTGGAAATAAAAACGCTAACGACGAAAAATGGATGCGTTGGTTGGAACAATGGAACCGCAATTTTCTGATACTGATTCAAGCCGTGAAAATACCTACCACGTTGTCACATGGCCTTCGTTTACCGGATTTCAATTCTGAGAAACAAAATGTGGATGCACGTGGTTGGGGGACGACTACAGTGATGTGCTTTCGGACCAAGATCAACATGGCGGGTGCCCCGCTTATGGTCGCTGTAAGCCGCGCCTTGAAGGGAGGAGATTCTACCTGGCTGCCTACCGTGTCGTTTCCTGGGATAACGTGGACTGATTTCAAGCGACTTTTTATTGCAAGACACGTGGCTAGCTACAACAAGAGCTGCAGCGAAGCGAATAGTGTTGTGAAGCCTCTGAAGTGTTTTGCCTGCCGCAATGCCGGGTCATAAATCCGTGCACTGCTACCGCAAAGATGTGAAACAGGATACTCAAGCTACTCCAAAGCACCACAACCACAGCAATAGCAACAGGATTGGTTCATCGACAACTGCGAGGTGTCATGCATCCGGGATCGCCTGCTTCCACTGCCACGGCGCGGAGAGAGGAGCGGCGCTGACTCCGGGGCGTCGAAGCCTGTTAATGAGGAGAGGGTTGACCTGTGCCTCCTGAGCGCGTCGACTGGGAACCTATCCGGTGAGCAATTTTCATTTTGTTTACGACTCTGGTGCCTTGTGTTCTTTATTAAAGTCTGTACCCCTAGTTTAAACCTAGTATTGAGATTTGTTTTCATGTGTTGCCTGATTGTAGCGGGCACTTGATCGATTGCAGAGAATGCCTGAGGGTTAAGTACCATTTTGAGTTTGATGATAAGTGTGGAATCTTATTTCGGCTGGTCAGACCGTACCAGTAGCTGTTTCGTAGCCGTAGTCCTTATCTGATTGACATCCCGGTGGTGTCCATGGAGGCGCGGTGTGCGGGTGGCACTGGCGGAGGTCGTGTATTGTGCGTTCTTGATGAACGGTGTGAAACAAACAGAAGTTTGTTGGTGGGGCTAGTGTTAGCCATAGGCCACGAATTTGATTCCTGCTTTTTGATGATTAGTTTCTTGCATTGTAACTGCAAAGGTACTTGGCTGCTCTAGGATTTTCGATGGATAGTGTTTGAACTTAAACTTTACTTGGCTGTCTCTGGTTAAGCGGTAGTGACGTAATTGCCGGTTAAGCATTAGTTGTGTAATCGCTGGTTAAGCGGATTACTTTGGCTTTCGCTGGTTGAGCGTTAGCTGTTGAATCGCTGGTTAAGCGACTTGTGTTTACTATCGCTGGTTAAGCGTTAGTAGTGTAATCGCTGGTTAAGCGGATTACGTGGGCTTTCGCTGGTTAAGCGTTAGCTGTTGAATCGCTGGTTAAGCGAGTTGTGTTGACTATCGCTGGTTAAGCGTTAGTGGTGTAATCGCTGGTTAAGCGGATTACGTTGGCTGTCGCTGGTTAAGCGTTAGCTGTTGAATCGCTGGTTAAGCGAGTTGTGTTGACTATCGCTGGTTAAGCGTAAGTAGTGTAATCGCTGGTTAAGCGGATTACGTGGGCTTTCGCTGGTTAAGCGTTAGCCGTTGAATCGCTGGTTAAGCGAGTTGTGTTGACTATCGCTGGTTAAGCGTTAGTAGTGTAATCGCTGGTTAAGCGGATTACGTGGGCTTTCGCTGGTTAAGCGTTAGCCGTTGAATCGCTGGTTAAGCGAGTTGTGTTGACTATCGCTGGTTAAGCGTTAGTAGTGTAATCGCTGGTTAAGCGGATTACGTGGGCTTTCGCTGGTTAAGCGTTAGCTGTTAAATCGCTGGTTAAGCGTGTTATGATGTGGGCTTTCGCTGGTTAAGAGTTAGCTGTAAAATTGCTGGTTAAGCGTGTAATGATGTAGACTTTCGCTAGTTTAGAGTTAGCTGTTGAATCGCTTGTTAAGGGTGTTATGTGTGCTTTCGCTGGTTAAGCGTTATTATTATCACTGGTTAAGTGATAGGATTTGTAACGCTGGTTAAGCGCTACAATGTTAAGTACTGGTTAAGTACTTCAGTGACTGTGGGTAAGAAGTGATGCATGGTGCTGGTTAAGTGCTGTGGATACGTTTGGTAGAGTCATAATGCTTTCTTAATTTTGTGCCAATGTCTATTATGTGCCTTATTCTTTCATTTTAGTTTGTTTTGTTTTGGTTTGGCAGTAGTCAACTTAAAATTTAAATTATCTAGCATAGTAAGAGTTTTCTTATAATCTGTAACGTTATAGGAAAAATAAGGTAGCATGTTGAACAAACCTTTTTGAAATTATTTTGATAAAGGCTCGAAATGATTTGAAGACCGGATGGAGGTCGATTGATTTCATGCTTATGACCGATGGAGGTTATAATGTGTGATGGTGAAGGCCGGATGGAGGTCAGAGTATGAGCGCTGCAAAATATTTTAATGAGTTTCCTATTATTTGAATAAGTATGGGTGTTGTTCGACATGTCAGCTTTTAGAGAAATAGTTTGTTTTGATTTTTATTAGACCCTGTAATTATTTGATGAGAATACCTTTTCCATTTGGGTCAGGAATGGCCGAACGGTTAGAATGATTACTGTTCGAGATTTTTTTCTCATTCCAGATTTCTCACACGAGGATGTGATGTCTCACACGAGGACGAGTGTCTCACACGAGGACGTGTGATTGTCAGAATGGCCGTGTCAGAGAATGAACACAGAAGCACAATATTTTAGAATAACGCCATCTATTATCATGCTGCGGTATCAAAACAAACACAATTTTGGAATCTTTATTCATTATTGTTAATTTAGAATAACGCCATCTATTATCGTTGACCTGGAATCAAAACATAAACGCGATTTAGAATCTTTATTGATTATTGTAAATTTAGAATAACGCCATCTATCTCTCATTGGAGTAACTATTAAGTTAGAATTGACAGATTGTTTAGGAACGTCAAATTAGTCGTAATTTGGAGATGGTTAGCATGGGGAGCAACGGAAACACCGAACGAATAGTCGAGTCAAATGTCGGTGCGGAAGTTAAATCAGCTATTCGACGTTGACAGGTAGTGACGTTGACAGATGTTGGCTAACCTGTGTGGGGTAGGCCACATCGGCGGACAGTTTAGTGAAGTGAACACTTTGAATCGGTCCGGCAAGCTGGGTAGACATCTTGGTTGCTCCGCCATGTTAAACTTCTCGCGTTCCTAAGTTTTTAATCGAGCGATATCTCGGACATCCTTGACTATTTTGTATTCAGTGTGTGTTAGCAAGTAATTAAAAGTGTTAACGAAGATTTTCTGAATGTTATTTCCGATATCCCAACCCCTCTGATAACGAACTCTCCGTTATATATATATATATATATTATAAAAAACGATATTAACTGAGCATTCTTTGTAAAAATGGTGCTCGGTATTTTAATGAGAACAAAACAAAATAGTTATTTGTTATGCAAGGCTGCAAAGTTGATTTTTAGCGCAAGTACATGAATTGAAAACTGAGCGAGCGAAGGATTCTAAGATTGAACCGCGAGAGAAACGAGCTGTTCAAATATAGAATCCTGAGCGATGCGAAGTTTTCAAAGGTACGAGACGCAGAAAAACTTTGCTGCCGAGTGCAACAGACAACTTTTCACCTCACACAGCGAGGAAATGCAGTGAGGGCGACTCGCCTGTCAGTGTAGAAAACAATTGAATACAAGACGTGCTCGAATTTTGACCAACACTTTGTGTTCTAGAGCACAAAATGGAGTTTTTCGCTCAGATTTTAATTGAGAAATAGAATCTTTCCGAGCGTGTGAGTTGAAAAGGTTATTTAACCACACAAACCGGCCAGTAGCGCGAGTTGGACTCGGAAAGTTTCGAATTATCTACAAAAACGGTAAAAAAACTCACGTTTGTTGTATGACACATAAGTATTATTTTGTACTGTTTTTTAGTACAAGTGTTATAGCGGCATCAAAAATTTACTATCTGTGAAAATTTCAATTGTCTATTACGGTTCCTGAGGTACGGCCTGATGACAGACGGACAGACAAGCACATGGATAGCGGAAACTTAGTAATAGGTCCCTTTTTACTCTTTGGGTAGGGGACTCTAAAAATACCTTATATCGTGGCAGAAAAACTAGAAATATAGGTTGCCGACCCTGCATATTTCCAGTTTTTCAATTAAGTTTTTCAATCTTTCCTCTGTTTTAGAGCCATTTAAATGTAAAGAGCTATTGAAACGATTCCATATTCAGATTTAATTAACATCAGACGTCTTTGTTCTTGTATACATTAATGTAAAATAGAAAATAAAAGAAAAAAAATGCAATTACACATAAGCATAAGCACAAAGCTACTCTCGGAACAGACAGATCCAGAATCTGACAAAAAATAATTCAACAATACATAGACAGTTTAGGAAAATACACAACACAATATCATGATCAGCTGTAGTGCTGAATTGGAGTAAATAGCATTATTGTGTGTTCTCAGGAACGCATAAGCATTTAGCTCAAAACTTTGCTTACTGATGCAATCAATAGGTATCACCTAGTGCGGAGGTCTCAAGGCATTTTTTTTGGTGTTAAGGTGGTAAACTCATCAAATGGTGGAGTGAAAGGACTGTCAGACTATTCTGACTAAAAAACCATCCTTTTCCGTCAGTTATCCTTAGCATTCTAGAGTCGCGGTTCTTTACAGATGGTCCTGCAACCGTGTTAAGCCATTAAAAAAATACCGACTTCAAAAACAACAACTAAAACGCGTAACATTACTTCAGTGCCTTGGTTTTTTATTTTACCTACTTTGTCACTGACTTCTCAAAGAAAAGTTGTACACTTTTTTTGGTTGTTTTTGAAGTCGGTTAAAATAGTTTTTCTTTTATTCCAGTTATTTTAATTTGTTTTAAATATTCAACCTAAAACAATTGCATTTACATTTTCGTACCTTTTCTGAAATTTTCGGTCTGTACACTAAATAAGCGAAAAATACTCATGAAATGAAAGCTGAACCAAGCTGAATGAAATTTTAATAGGGTCAAATGGCAAGTACCTACATTTTTGCCAAAATATAGATGTATATAAAATGATGTGTTTTATATATTCGATTTGATTTTGTATTAACTTTGGTGGACACACTCTCGTGTTCTGAGCGTTCTATCTGCTTATTTCTTTGATCTGAGTTTACTAAACACGATGTTACAATAATCTTACTTCTTTCATAGGTACTATACATTTATAAGTGAAAAAGTTTTTTTGTTTGTATACGTAACAGCGTGTTTGTTACACTTTCACATAAGAACTAAGGAACTACTTAATAACCTAGATTAATTTACTGCATACCTTTTATCCCGATATAACGTGACCGTGGGATATTTTTTGAGATACGTCTGTTTCTATATGAGGCGATGTGAAAAACAAAGCAAAAAACATTTCTCTGTGTTCCAGTTCAAGAGACCATGCAGTGATGTAGTAGTGGAGTGTAACTGGAGGTCCAGGTCTTACAGGTGCGAGGAGATGTTCCGCTCCGTGCTCACCATCGTCGGACACTGCTGCCAGTTCGATATACCGTACTTCATGTAAGTTTATTCAGTTTTCAATCAATATAATAATTATATGAGTACGCCTGTAATACTCGAAGGGAAAAAGCAATGGATGTTATTAGGTTTACCTGACCTAGGATCGTGCTATCTTGGATTCAATTTTCTCAAAAGTGCTCATATACATTCGATTATTAAAAAAAGTTGAAGTCGGTTAAAAAGAAACTCTGATCGATGGGCGCTTCGTGAACTTGGAAAAACAACTAATATTTATTTGAACCTAATGACTTTTGAGAACGGAACGTGAAATGTAAAATGTTTTTTTTTTCGTGGTTTACTTTCAATGGATTTCGTAAAATAGAACCTGATTCCATAACTAACACAAAAATCTAACATAACAATTTCTAGTAGCAACAGAGTCAAGCAGGTTTAGTCAGGGTTTAAGCTACTTCAATATGTAGAACAAAATACAACTCTGCTCTGGCTTGGCTTGGCTCAAAATTATAAATCTTTATTACAATATCTGCCTGTATTTCAGCCATTTCATACAAACGTAGACCTACGTTTCATTACATTCTGGGCCACAAGATGTAGACTGAATATCTCGTTTGGAGCTTACAGGCCAATAGGATGTAAATAAGGTGCACTTAAACTTAACTCAAGTTAACCTCATTTGCATACCGACAGCTTTTTTATCGTGGTAAAATCGTCAAATGAGTCCTCCCGTCGCGTCCTAGGTGGGAGGACTCATTTGAAGAAACACTTTGGATTTTAGTCATTAATTTTATTGTAAGGTTAGTTTTTGGATGACTAGCAACGTTTTCATAATGTGTTCAAAATTAGTGCAGTTAAGATATTTTTTTTTTTCTTTTCAGGGAGCATGCGGATAATCAGACTAATTTCATATCTGGACTAGACTCCACTGAAGCACTAGATGTCATTGTCAAGGGACAGAGCTCTAATGGATATTCGGTGGTAAGTTAATGAGATCATGGCATTTTCTTCATAGGGTTCCGTACCCATAAGGCAGTACGGGACCCTGTTACTAAGGACGTCTGTCTGTTACTAGGCTATATCTCATAAACCGTGTAAGTTAGAGAGTTGAACTTTTTACAGAATATGATGACGTATTTGTGTTGTCACTATGACAAAAAATTAATACTAAATAAAACCATTTAAAAAAAAAAAACAAACCGACGAAATATCGAAATGAAAAGCAAAAAATATTTTTTGAGGCGGCGCCAAACAAACAAACATATTAATTAACTATGTATTTAAAGAGCAGAATAGCTCGCTGTATAGCTTGTCGTGGTTGAATAGCTCGTCGTAGCTATTCGTTGATTGTTTCTTTGGCGCCGCCTCTTTTTAGTTTTTTGCATGGGAGCCCCATGCAAAAAACTGAACGGAATAATCGTTTTTTTTTTGAGATTTTGCTTTTCCTTCCATAAATATTTTTAATATGACCTGGGAGTTAATATCACAACATTAGTTAGTAAATGATATTTTAGATACTATTGCTAATAGGCACACTCCTTCCTCTTATTTACGTGTTGTGGGACACAGCTTATATTGTTGGCTTCATTTGGCTCTCCTAGAATATTCAGGTGGTTGTGTTAATTAAACAAGAAAGAATTAAGCTCCATGGCAAAGGCGTATCCAGTTAAAGATATTTGAGATTGAGCAAGAAAACCCCGTTTTGCTAATGGTCAATTTAGGCCGACTAACTAATTTAATTATAGTTGTGATACATCTCTCTCTCATAAAGATATTTTTAAAGAAACGAAAAAAATCATATTGCGAGCAGGGCTCGAACCTGCGTCTTCTGGATAGGTACTCCAGACGCCTTAACCACTAGGCCATCACAACCACTACTCAAAAAGCTGAAATTTCTCGTTCCCTTGTTTTTTGAATGCTGTTTACACGATCTTTAAAAATATATTTGCGAAGACGCGACCCAGTTGTTATCGCGTATAAAAAATAATTATAATCTCTCTCTCATTATTTAAATACATTAATTGTGATAGCGTAATAAAGTTGGCGCAGTATTAGAAGATATATTATATGGGGCGGGGCAAAGTATAAAAAAATAATTGAATGGGCTGTAATAAAAGTTACCCATAAATATTAAAATTAATATTGTTATCAAAAGCTGCTTTGATCCTTTGTTTCGTCCGGCGTTTCGACTTCCCTGTAATCACCCAAATGTCAGCTGCCCGTTCATAAAATATTCATGTAAAGGGACACTTTGTTCCACAACAACAAATTTTTGGTTTTAGCACAATATCATAGATTACTTAAATATTTTTTGAAGCGATACTTCAGGCATTTTCGGAACTCTAAGTTTCGAACAACAAAAATTCATTGCCAGTGGCACAGTCGACTGCGCTCTGTACATGGCTTAAAGTGGATAAGATCCTTAACTACTTTTTTTATCTTGGTAAAATTATCAAATGAGTCTGTCTGTCCGTCTGTTACTGACTAAAAAGCCTTCTAGAAAGGGGGCCTGTCATAAAGTCCTTAACGGACCGTGACAGGGTCTTTAAGACGGGACCACACCTACACAAATGTAACACCGAAGCACAAACACGAAAGGATCAGTAAATGAACAAAATGGACGACAAGATTTTCGCTTCTCAATGGATTTGGTTTTATTCTATGGCAACATTGCTCGCTATACCAACCTTTTTTGTAACAATCTCATGCATTTGTACACATTTTTTAAACAAAGAACTGTACCCCGACAATTCTACCTCAATAACATTTTTTGTGAAAAAAACAGGGTTAAAAGAGATCATAAAAAGTATATTACATGAATGAAAGAACGGTGAACACAATGGTCCCAGTTAATTGGACGACAAGGATAAAGTTCAACCGATATCCGATTTGCACTTTGAAGAAATTACTGCTCTGATTGGGAAAAAAGAATCTCTTGAAAATGTTGATTGTTAATTAAGTTGGTGTTTTTGAAAATAATCTATTATTTAGGTTTGACGTTTGTCATGTAAGCATATTTTTTAATTATTATTTCCTTTTGATTTAGATGTACGTGTATGACTACAAAGACAACGTGACTCTGGTGGACAGTTACTTCAGTCTGACTCCTGAGTCGTTTTTCGACGTCAACGTCTATGTTTGGGCCATAGACTCCTCCTCTTACGTCAAGGCATTGCCTATCTCCGGTAGGAAATGTATATTGGAGACGGTAAGTCAGCAAGAGTTTACATTTTAAAACTATTGAATTTAAATAATTTAATATTGCCGCCGAGACCGGGCCCAGAAAAAGGTGGCGAGACCAACTAGACGCTCACCATGAGAGCTGGTTCGAAGCGGTCCAGGAAAAGAATTCCTGGAAGGAATTGGGGGAGGCCTTTGCTCAGCAGTGGGACAGTATAGGCAAATAAAAATATATAAAAAAAATAAACTATTGAATTGACGGCACGATTGGCACAGTTAAGTGGCTGATTCATTAATTGCTGTATGAAATATTTCTATGACAAGTCGTAGTACGCGTCTAGTTCTTTGCTTGTGAATTTAAATGTTTTGTTTAAAAATATAACTACATACACTTAAACGTCTCCTTTTTGGAGTAACAAGATCGCCAGATATTTTTCTAGAATAGGTACCTACTACGTGAAACCTAGCAATGTTCATCTATTTTATTATATTTTTTTTTTCGTATTAGTATTTCCATTTTGAATTACATTATTTATTATTGTACTAAATATAAATAAATAGTAATAAACGTTAGTAGATATTGGAAGAAAATTATCGCTGTGCTCATAATAATAAACGCTTTATAAGTTTCAAATTAATCTTGAAGCCAATATGAAAACAATGCACAATGTTGGTCGAATTTGATTGAAACCAACATCATCAATCATGTCCTGTGTCGATCAGTTATATGAGCTCTTATTAAATCACGGGCTGACGCTCAATATATTCAGTCAAGTGTTTTCTGCCTACTTACAAAGGATATTTTTTTATCAGTGCCATCATCCATTTTTTTGTTAGCCTGTGCTGTCCCACTGCTGGGCAAAGGCATCCTCCATTTATCATTCCAACCCCATATATTTTATTGCAATTAATATACACTAAAACATAGAGTAATGAACACGTAAAATATTTTTCCAGTTCTTTTTGCTTTATTCATTCAAGTTATTTACGTGTTATTTATAACTGATACGAAACAAGAAAATATTTACTTTTCACTTCATGTTCGATGCAGGAATGGACTACTTCTCAGGAAAATCTTTAAGTTCATACTGCGAGTAAGTAGTGAAGTATAAATAGTTTATTTAAAGAAAGAAAAAAAAAACATATTGCAAATATACCTACAAAACAGCATTCCAAATGACAAAAAATACCTATAATATAAAATCTATTTGATTTTTTTGAAAATGATGAACACCATAAGTTCCGTAAAAATAACAACATTGCATCTCAGTAATCGGTTCATAAAAAATGAAATACGACACCCCTTTAAGTTGAAGGCATGACAATATTTCAGGAAGGAATAGAAATATTTTACAAAAAAATATGAAAAAGGAATTGTAAGTATCTTTCCCGTTTACCCGGAAAAATTAACATGCATTATTTTGTTATTTAATTTGGTACTTAGCTGAAAACCCTGATTTCCATAATCAATTAGTTAACAAGATGTCAAACTCAATGGCTTATGTTTAACTTACCACCAGATATAGTAACATATAACAGACAAAAATAGTAAATGATCACCAAAATGAAACCCGCATTTTAATGTAAAATGATAACCAGTTTTAACCACTTCCCTGTCCGATGAATCACATGTGACTCACGACTATTGTTTAGGTATTGTGTCTGCTGCGCGGACAGTGAAAGTGTTAACATTTCGCTATCCTATTTAATCAAAATGACTCCAAATAAATCATTGTCAACCCAAAAGTAGTAAATGATCACCAGAATATTATGTTCGTTAAAATATGTCATAACGAGGTGTAATAAAAAAATCTACCTAAGCAGGGTCGACGAAGCCCAGCTACGCGGGGCTTCTATTTCTGTATACAAGGTTTAAAGGAACCTAACCAAACCGAACTTCGGGGTGTCCCTGAAATCTTGCTAAAGCGAGTTTTAGATTTGGTGCACATTCAGTATAGGTTTGGTGATCATTTACTATGTATATTTGGTGTTCGAATACAATTTGAAGTGTAGTAGCGAAAGTTATCAAAGCATTTTATGGTGGTCATTATATTTAATCCCAAACTAAATAAACGAAAGGTCTTTATAACGGTCGATACCCAACAGAATAGTCAAAAGTAGTCTAAAAACTCAACTCGGAATAATAAACTCCGCTTGTATTACAAACACAACAATTAATACAGAGCTTTGCGAACAATTATCCCGCGGCCCAATTGCAAATGGCAGCCACTGACTACAGTTCTGTTTTACATAATATACATGAAAAACTTTGAGCATTTTCTAAAATATTTTCAACTGGCTGTGAAACAAAAAAAACATAAAAAAACTCAGTAGCCCGCGCTTGTGTCGAGGAAGGAAGGAGGAAGGGTAGTCAATTTATGTTTAGTATGTTACTTAGAGTATTGAAAAATGATAGATAAACATAAAATGCTTCAAAATCAAGAGTGAGAGCTTGTGACGTCATAATGCCTGTAAAATGATATCGACTGAAAAACGTTTTGTCGATTTTTGTGATTATCTGTATTTCGTTTTTTTTTTAAATATTAAAATAATTATATCCGTTCATTAGAGTGAGATCATTGTTGCGTTTTTGGATTTGTCCCACCATTTTATTTATGTGCCCATCAGACATCTGACTGGTCAGAGTTACCTTCATTTCAGGTACCTGTCCTGTTTCTCATGCCCCTAGTTACCTATTTAAAAGCCTGTTTTCCTCGCATTTTTAGTAGCATAAGGATAGTTTTCGTGTCATGATACAGAAAAACTTGTAAGTTTTTCAAAAAGACTTGACATAGCTGCTAAGTTGGTAGAGAGTCTCAATAAAATAAAATAAAAAATATAAATAATTTATTTGAATATTCTAATATCGTCATATTATTACTTTCAGCATAATATTATACGCTGAAAACAATTATGAAAAGGTCTTATAACTAAATTCATAACTGAATAAATGACACAACAGTCTGCTTAGACTGTTCAAGTTCTCAAACTTGCATTTGTATGTGGAAACGAAACCAGTTTTTATTTCAGTATTTATGCAGCTGAAGTTTTAGCTGAAAATAAACTTCTTCAAACAAACTGAAACAATGAGATGGAGAGTGCAGGTCCCTCCCCTCTTAAATCTAGTTTGCAGCTTAGTTTTAGGTGAAATTGAATAATACGATAAAGTTATCTATATACATTTATTAAAATAGTAAATGGAGTTCAGGATTCATAGTAAAAAATAGAACTGAATTTTACACTACAAAATTGCCAAGACTGTCACTATTTGGGGTGCTATGACAGGAAACCTCCACGTGCGCCCGTGGACTGGAGTTCCCTCTCGGATACGTCCGGGAGGAAGACCAGTTTTTCGGGCCGGTGCACCCTGGGATGCGGGTAAAAACTCTTCCTTAGGCACTGTGTGCCTAAGTGGTCTCTTTGCCCGTATGCGAATAGCCTGTCGTGTGGATGCTCCAACGCGTGTCCCTCTGATCAGCAGAGGGCACAGCGGCGGAGCGGGCTTGCGGACGGTGAGTGATGGGTAGCTCGCCGTCCGACCAAGGACCAAGCCCGGGTCGGTGACGCGTCGTGTTGCGCGCCAAATGCCTGCTGGGGTCGCGGGTTTTTTTTCTTAACCCAGGTTACCGTGGCCCCGGAACGTAATGGGCATAGGAAGGAACACGGGTGGATTTTAGTCAGTAAGAGTCTGACAGTCCCTTCCGCCCCACCCAGGGCGGGAGGACTCATTTGATGATTTTACCACCTAAAAAAAAAAAAAGGAGATTCTTGTTGTATTTTGGGGAAAATAATTTAGCGAAGAGATAAAGCAGCTTGTAGTTTTATAATGTTTACCTGCTTACTTATTTCCGTTTACCTTTATTTGATTGTTGAACAATCTTATAAAGGTAAATCTCTCCAATCAATTTCCGCTTTGTAGAGGCACAATTTTCTGATAACATGATTGCTTTCAAAGATTTTCGTTTCTCTAAGGTTACATATTTTTTGTTTACATTAATATTGTTTGTTAGGATATTTTCGGCTGTTAACTGAGGGACAACCTTAGATTGGCCTTGTTTGGAGTTAAACACATGATCTTACTTCGTAATTTTATATATGCGATGCGAAAGTGTGTTTGTATTTAATTTTCGATTTCTCGTGAAAACGGCTTAAGAATGTCGATGAATTTTAGTATATAGCTAAATGGGATATTAAATTTCCTACAAAATAATATGTGGGGTGAGTAAGAGAACAATAACTAGTGTTATATATTTGCGATTCTGTGAGAAGACGTCGTACATACTGGCTGAGATCAACTGTGCGCTATTTATTTACTATATTCAAAATCATCCCAGCTAATTTCCCAATAAATATAAAGTCTTTCTTACAAATAATGGACTCTTCATACAAATAATGTAGTCGAGAGATGTAATCTGTGGCGTGCTGGAGGGATATTGGAGGCATGATTGTCATCACAGTCGGCAGTGTGCCTTATTTCCCTTATTTTTAATGTCAAAACTGACGTTCTAAGCTAATAGCCACCTCACCAGTGCTCGGATTTCGTTAAAAAAATTATAGCAACGGCAAATAAATAAAATGTTTGTCTTCAGGATCAAGGAGTTGGCGCTGGCTTCCACCAGGGTTGCATGACACGACTCATTCTGAGAAAAGTAGTCAACCGCTGCAGATGTCTGCCTTTTGATTATACCTGTGAGTTTGTAACGACTCAAAATAAAATACCTTTGTCGTTAGTATTATTACCCAACTTATATATAAAATTGTGTAAAATACATAGTAAACTTACATTTGTAATTTCTTTATAATAAATCTAATACGCACAATACGTTTACAAGAGAGCAAAGGTTAACTTTTTAGAACACACTTTTTCTTGCATTTAAACACTAAAATTAACATGCTTCCTAGAAACATGAATAAGCAAACTGAAATACAGTACTGAGTTCACTGAACTAATCAGAAAATTAAATTTTCAAAATCATCCCCTTTTCAAAGCATTCAAACCGCTGCAACCATTCGTGAAAAACAAGTTTTACAGATATTTAGATTCAAATTAATTCTATCATTCGAAAGTGTTCGTTCATCTGTATGAATTGACTTGACTTGTAAAGATTCAATTTTAACTTGGAAATTATTTCTTAGAAACTAAACGAAGAAGTGTACTAACGAATGTTTCATCAAAGTAAAGCCCTTAAAAGTTTCTGATGGCGATATCTTTTGTGATGAAAGGAAGACATTTAGACACCGCTGGTCTAATTCAGAAATTTTGTTTCAGCTCAAGAATTAGACGTGGAAGAATTTTCCATATGTTCCTGGGAGCATTTAATCTGCATATATCAAACAATAGGTGGGCTACCTTTATACTTTTAGTTCTTATTATAAATGATTGAAAAACTAAGTTTATATAAATAAAATTGTTAGTAAGCTGCTGTTAGGAACTTTCACTAAAGAAGATTTAAGTACAGGAGCAAAAACTTCTCGAAAAACATGCTGATCTTGGACAATTTAGCTCGGGTGATGTTAGTGAGTAATCTTCAAAGGCACATGAGTATGCTACCTTTATACTTATTAGTTCTTTTGATAAATTATTGAAAAACTTAGTTTAGGTATATAAATAAAATTGTTAGTAAGCTGCTGTTAGGAACTTTCACTAAAGAAGATTTAAGTACAGGAGCAAAAACTTCTCGAAAAACATGCTGATCTTGGACAATTTAGCTCGGGTGATGTTAGTGAGTAATCTTCAAAAGCACATGAATGACTGCGTACCTGAAAATAAAAAGGTTCATTGAAAATGTCTGAAAGCAATGTATTACTTTCAAAGTTATTCTTCTACCTAAGTTTGCCGAAGATATCATTCAACTGATAAACTGGTTTACTGAACAAACACAAAATCAATAAAAACTGATTTCCAATTTTCTGTTAAAGTTCCAGTTTTCAATCTCGTTTCTTTGCTTTCAGAAATGATTGAAGTTGACATTAAGGATATAATATCAGATAGCGAGTGTTATCAAAGATGTGACTACGTGGAGTATGATACAGAAGTGGAATTTGTTAAAAACCAGAGGCACTTAAGGTAAGTAGAACATACAAAAAGGTTTTTTTTGCACGTATCGCACGCGTGAGAGTCGCGGGCAACCGATGGATGCTGATGATGATTATGATCGCAAGCCCAGGTTGAAGGCAGTAGAAGAGCTTTTGAATGGAATACGGGAAGGCTTTAGACTAGCAGTGGAACAAAATTAGAGTAGGTATGCTACATTATAATTTATGTTAGTTAGCTCTCTGAAAAACCTGCAAATTGTCTCGACATTGTTTACAAATACTGATAGGTGCAGATACCAAATCTCCAACAAATTATCCAAACTTATCTGATCCCAAGCCACCACAATGTAAACGATCTTGTTTTACTTCTCTGTTTAACAGTTCAACAGGATACAAAAATACAATAAATTTACCGCAAGCCTCCCGGGACCGATAACGGTAACTTCGCGGTAAACTTATCGTCTCTTGGGGTCAACATTGTTGCTTCAATCTACCTTCACGAAATACGAGAAGTTTATCTTGAGTTATTTCTGACCAAATGACATGATACATAAATTTTGCCAAGGGTTAACCAGGGACCCGCAGTGGTAGACGCCCACGGCGACGGACGTCGCTTGATGATCTCCGGCCACCGCACCGTAGACGCGGGCATGCGGGCAGCGAGTAAAGGGCAACTCGCTGCCCGACCAAGGACCATGCCCGGGTCGACGGCGCGTTGTGTACCACGCGCGCCTCAAAGAGCGTCAGCATAATGACGGGGCCCCCTTCTCAGAGGGCCAAAGCCTGCCGGGGTCGCGGGTAATCCCGCGACCCCGGCAGGCTTTGGCCTTACCGTGACCGTGGCTTTTCCCTTACCGTGACCCCGGAACATAACAGGCTATTGAAGAACACCGTGGATTTTAGTCAGTAGAAGTCTGACAGTCCCTCCCGCCCTGCCCGGGGTTGGAGGACTCATTTGATGATTTTACCACGCTAAAAAAAAAAAGGGTTAAGCAGGGAACTTAGTAGTAAAACAAATAATTATACACTCAGCGTAGGGTGGCTAAAGTTTGAAGAAAACAGCGGGATTTTGATATTTCAGAGTTAGCGAGTTTATTGAAGTCTTGTAATATTTTGCCTTTTCAGCTTATTGAATAAGACTCAAAGTCGTGTGCTTGTACATTTCGGTCAAAACACTTGCTTGAAGTACAGAAGGGAAGTACTTTATACCTGGGATCAGATGTTAGGTAAGTTTATATTTTTCAATTGGAAGTAAAAGGCAAACAAAATATTATCATCGTCAGCTTATGGCAGTCCACTGCTGGACAATTATATTATCTCCAATCAGACACATTCCCACGTGTCACACACACGGCAGTGCTCTGCACAAGCGGGGTAGTCCCGCACCGTATGCTCCACAGTGTCCTACGGACGATCCTCGCAGTGGTGACACACAGGCATTTCTTACCTCCTTATCCGACACAGGTACCACCCGAAACTTCCGTGTCCGGTGAGGACCTGCGTTAGGCGGCAAAACTTCCGTTAGGCTTTTGTAAATGAAATAATATTCTACGTTCCCAAATGGTATGGACGTCAGGTTGTCCTAATAAGACAACGTTACTTTGACAATTAAAATAAATTAAACTATTGTATATTTTATTCTATTACTTTATGTATTTATTTATTTAGGTGTTGATCAAAACTATGAAGGAAAACATCGTGACGAAACCGGCATGTCATAGAACCAAAAATTCAAAGGCATGTGACCGACACGCTCTGGGCCCGCGTAGATTATGGCCCACTCCCTCTCACAGAGAGGAGGCCTGTGTCCCAGCAGTGGGAAAATTATATTTATTTATTTATTTATTTATTTATTTATTTATTGGAAACTCAACAGCTTATTACTAATTTACATGAGTTCTGAATGTTCACTTCACTATCAATGCACAGCATAAGTAGTTGCGGAACTAATACAAGCGTCCAGCGGTCCGCATATACCCACTGAACAGTGATAGCAAGGTGATGACAATATTATCTCTTAAGCCAATAACAGAGTCTCACGACATTAAAGAGGATAAATGTAACTAGAAGTGGTGAACAATTTACACAAATGCAGCTAATATTGTTTACATTCGTAGTTAAAAATTATTACATGTTTAGATATTGAGATAATGGCAAAAACTGTTACTTATCTGATAATCGAAAACAAACGGGAACACGGTTACCTTCATACGCGCTTATATGATAAACAATGAGATGAAAGGAAAAATTAAATAAATGAGTCATAGCACAACCTGCCAACGAAACAAAATTCATTAATCAATGCTATGTGGAAGGTCCAGTTCCAACTCCGCGACAAAACCTTAAGCGAACAAACTCCGTCGCGGAATCAAAACTAGATATCCCCCACAACACTTAATGTCATGGATTTCGGCAACGTAATGTCTGATTCTATAATTTATCAAGCAATATCTGTTTGACTTGCCTCCGGTATGACTGTTTGGACAAATGGAAGATATCAACATTTTCAAAACTATCCGAGTAGATGCGAGGCAAACGCGTCATAACTGCATTTCTTCCGTATTTGGTGCGGTAGCCAGGGATATTAACCCTAGAAAGATAGTCTGCGTAAAATTTACGCATGCATTTTCGAAATATAGCTCTGTCTTTCTAAATAGCGCGAATCCATAGCTGTGCGTTTAGGACATCTCATTATTCGCTGGGAGCTACCGTAAAGTGCATGTATCAATAAGGTATGTGTAACCGATTTTGAAATATAACGACCACGTGCGTCAAAATGACGCATGATTATCTTTTAAGTAACTTTTAAGATTTTGACTTTGTATATTCTTTTTATTTATTTTTATGTTTCTATAACTGTATTTCATTACTTATATTATTAGTTTGCTTTTATAGATATTGAAGCCAAAATATAACATAATGGGGTAGTAGAAACTTGGACGAAGACCATATCCTGGCCAGCCGTATGCAAAGCGACGACGAGCTTCTCTGTGTGGATACCGACTGTGATGCAGCGGACCATGAAAGTGAAAATGACTTGCAGAGCGATACAGAACATATTTTTATAGATGAGTGACAAGTAGAACAGCCCCTTTCCCCTTTTATAATGAGGCGAAGGGCAAATTTGTCCTGAAAAAAAATGTAGAGAAACCAATGTGTCGTTGAAATTTGCCAACGTTATTTTTACACATCTATATGTTTCTAATATAAAAAAGATATTCTAATTGTTGATTGTGTGCTATAAAAACGCTGATTATCATAGAAAAAGCCAAATGAAGACTAAGTGTTAAAAAATTGATCATTTATAGCAGAAGATTAAAGTTATTTTTTTATTTAATAAATAAATAATTAAAAATAAATTATCTGCAGTCTTAATTATTCTAATAAATGTATTAATATATATAACATACGATTTTATTGAAAAATATTAATAAACCTCAATCTACAGCTAGTTAAAACACATGCGTCAATTTTACGCATGACTATCTTCTCCGTACTACACAATATGATTATCTTTCTAGGGTTAAATAATTTTGCATGCCTCGTTCGTGTTTTTGGGGCACAGAAATTTATACATGATAGCAGATCACTGCTGTCCAAACGACCTCGTAAGATATCAAAGAGCAAAAGCATATCCAACATCTTACGCCTATCCACAAGGGGAAGCATATCATAGTGTTTACAGTCACGGGCATAGGAATCATGACGCCTTTGGAATTTGAAATTTAAAAATTTTATGAACTTTTTCTGTAGACTTTCGATTCTCTTACTATAAACGTCGTACTGGGGTGACCAAATTGGGCTACAGTACTCCAAAATACTACGCACATATGCAAAGTAAATGATCTTAAGACTGTGACAGTTCCTGAAAGGCTTACAAGTACGCATTACAAACCCAAGGTTACGAGAGGCTCTATTGGTGATGGTATCGATATGTTGGTCAAAGAGCAGTTTAGAATCTAACATTATACCAAGATCTCTGACTACATCAACCCTCTCGATCGCACTGCCATTAAAACTATAAGGATATATAATTGGGTGTTTGGAACGGGTAAAGCTAATGCATTGACATTTAGATACATTGACAGTGATATTGTTTTGTTGATAATACCTGTACAATGCATCAAGATCACGCTGAATCAGTTCACAATCAAGTCTGGATTTGACACACATGTATATTTTCATGTCATCAGCATACATTAGATGATTTGCCGATTTGAAACAGGACTGAATGTCATGCAGGGATGCGCAGTAATAAAGAGGACCGAGCAAAGATCCCTGGGGAACACCGGAGGGGACATTTACGAAGTCAGATTTATAACCTCCCATAACTACAGCCTGCGATCGGTTTGATAAATATGACCTGACCCATCTCAGCAAATCACCACGGATCCCAAGTGTTTGTAACTTAGCCAACAGGATGACGTGATCCACACGATCAAAAGCTTTTTCAAAATCCGTGTAAATCACGTCAACCTGACCGCCGGCTTCCATATTATGCAGGACATAGTTACAGAACGTGGCTAAGTTTGATGTTGTGGAACGACTCCTAACGAAGTTTGATGTTGATGAAGATGATAATTATTTTGTATCTTTACAGCTAATCTCGGTGGTATCTTTGGCCTCTGTCTCGGCGGCTCTGTCATCAGCGTCATCGAAATCATCTGGTTTCTTCTGGAAATGCTCTTCACTGTGCTGGACGCCTGGTGTAAGCCAACTGTCATCGTACCCAAGGAAAACGCTAAGAACAAAGTTTTCATCGTCTCTCAAAAGGACATGCTTTCAAAGAAGAGTTCAGGGAAGAAAATTGTTGGAAAATATAAGTTTGTTAATTGAATTTAACAGCTTTTAAACTGTTTGAGGAAAATTCCTCATCCTTTTCTGACGTAGCTGTTATACAGGGTATTTGCATTCCGATAACCGATACTTTAAATACGAGTATTATATTTATACTAGCTGTGCCCGCGACTTCGTTCGCGTGGATGTCGGAACTTAACAATGTATTTTCTTTTAAATTGACAAAGTGTCATACAAACTTCCATCCCCTATTTTATCCCCTTGGGGGTAGAATGGATCAAAATCCTTTCTTAGCGGATGCCTACGTCATAACATCTACCTGCATGCCAACTTTCAGCCCGATTCGTCCAGTGAAAGCACCATCTATCGACAATCATCATCATCATCATCTCAGCCATAGGACGTCCACTGCTGAACATAGGCCTCCCCTTTTGATTTCCACAGATACCGGTTGGAAGTGACCTGCATCCAGCGTCTTCCGGCGACCTTTATAAGGTCGTCTGTCCACCTTGCTGGTGGACGTCCTACGCTGCGCTTGCTAGTCCGTGGTCTCCACTCTAGCACTTTTCGACCCCATCGGCCATCTGCTCTGCGAGCAATATGACCTGCCCATTGCCACTTCAGCTTGCTAATCCGGTGGGCTATATCGGTGACTTTAGTTCGTCTACGGATCTCCTCATTTCGAATTCGATCACGTAGAGAAACACCTAGCATAGCCCTCTCCATAGCTCGCTGAGCGACTTTGAGCTTTGAGATGAGGCCGATAGTGAAAGACCACGTTTCGGTGCCGTAACTCATCACTGGTAACACACATTGGTTGAAGACTTTCGACTATCGACAATCAATGAACTATTTTATTGCAATGTTATGATTTTATTGCTGTGCGGTTTAACATTCGTCTTAATTGATTCGTTCCATTAGGTACTGATAGGTTCTAACTAATACATTTACATCCTCCATCATCCCTTATTATATCGCCATGGGGGTTGAATTCATCAAAATCTTATTTAAGCGGACGTCTTCCAATCTTTGATTTCAGGTCAATCAGTCGAAAATCAAAGAAGACTTATAAACTTTCATCCCCTCTTTTATCTCCTTAGGGGTGGAATTTATCAAAATACTTTCTTAAGGGGTGCCTACGTCATAGTAGCTTTATGCATGCAAAGTTTCAGCCCGATCGGTTTAAAATTGACGAAGTTTCATACAAACTTTCATCCCCTATTTCATCCCCTTAGGGGTGGAATTTATCAAAATCCTTTCTTAGCGGATGCCTACGTCATAGTAGCTTTATGCATGCAAAGTTTCAGCCCGATCGGTTTAAAATTGACGAAGTTTCATACAACCTTTCATCCCCTATTTCATCCCCTTAGGGGTGTAATTTATCAAAATCCTTTCTTAAGGGATGCCTACGCCATAGTAGCTTTATGCATGCAAAGTTTCAGCCCGATCGCTTTAAAATTGACGAAGTTTCATATAAACTTTCATCCCCTATTTCATCCCCTTAGGGGTGGAATTTATCAAAATCCTTTCTTAGCGGATGCCTACGTCATAGTAGCTTTATGCATGCAAAGTTTCAGCCCGATCGGTTTAAAATTGACGAAGTTTCATACAAACTTTCATCCCCTATTTCATCCCCTTAGGGGTGTAATTTATCAAAATCCTTTCTTAAGGGATGCCTACGTCATAGTAGCTTTATGCATGCAAAGTTTCAGCCCGATCGCTTTAAAATTGACGAAGTTTCATATAAACTTTCATCCCCTATTTCATCCCCTTAGGGGTGGAATTTATCAAAATCCTTTCTTAGCGGATGCCTACGTCATAACATCTACCCACATGCTAAATTTCAGCCCGATCCGTCCAGTAGTTTGGGCTGTGCGTTGATAGATCACTATGTCAGTCAGTCACCTTTGAGTTTTATATATTTAGATTTCAGCCCGATCCGTCCAGTAGTTTGGGCTGTGCGTTGATAGAACACTATGTCAGTCAGTCACCTTTGAGTTTTATATATTTAGATTACTTATTATATCGCCATGGGGGTTGAATTCATCAAAATCCTATTTAAGCGGACGTCTTCCAATCTTTGATTTCAGGTCAATCAGTCGAAAATCAAAGAAGACTTATAAACTTTCATCCCCTTTTTTATCTCCTTAGGGGTGGAATTTATCAAAATACTTTCTTAAGGGGTGCCTACGTCATAGTAGCTTTATGCATGCAAAGTTTCAGCCCGATCGGTTTAAAATTGACGAAGTTTCATACAAACTTTCATCCCCTATTTCATCCCCTTAGGGGTGGAATTTATCAAAATCCTTTCTTAGCGGATGCCTACGTCATAGTAGCTTTATGCATGCAAAGTTTCAGCCCGATCGGTTTAAAATTGACGAAGTTTCATACAAACTTTCATCCCCTATTTCATCCCCTTAGGGGTGTAATTTATCAAAATCCTTTCTTAAGTGATGCCTACGTCATAGTAGCTTTATGCATGCAAAGTTTCAGCCCGATCGGTTTAAAATTGACGAAGTTTCATACAAACTTTCATCCCCTATTTCATCCCCTTAGGGGTGGAATTTATCAAAATCCTTTCTTAGCGGATGCCTACGTCATAGTAGCTTTATGCATGCAAAGTTTCAGCCCGATCGGTTTAAAATTGACGAAGTTTCATACAAACTTTCATCCCCTATTTCATCCCCTTAGGGGTGTAATTTATCAAAATCCTTTCTTAAGGGATGCCTACGTCATAGTAGCTTTATGCATGCAAAGTTTCAGCCCGATCGCTTTAAAATTGACGAAGTTTCATATAAACTTTCATCCCCTATTTCATCCCCTTAGGGGTGGAATTTATCAAAATCCTTTCTTAGCGGATGCCTACGTCATAACATCTACCCACATGCCAAATTTCAGCCCGATCCGTCCAGTAGTTTGGGCTGTGCGTTGATAGATCACTATGTCAGTCAGTCACCTTTGAATTTTATATATTTAGATTTGAGAGATTGATGAAAATGAGTAATGAGTATGATATCATTACTCATTTTCATCACTTTCTCAATTTTTTTTTTCATGTAATGTTAAGGGCATTTCTACGAAGAGGGCATTTTTTTTGTCCTTTTAAAAAAAACATGGTTAGAAGTTACATACACATCCCAAAATTTTTAAACGGACGTCCCAATCTATATTCTAACTGGAGAGCATAACATAAATTCCGTACTACTTCTTAATTTTCCTAAAAAAAAATCTGAAGTGAAAAAACGGGGGTAATTTCACTGATTTTGACCTGTCCCTTTTCCGAAATCGAGTGTAAAATATTTTATATTTTTTAATGGAGCTGAATTTCAAGCAAACTTTTGATATTCTTGGGTATATGGATAGTTAACCAAGAGACATTGACAATAAATAAACCTGTAATTGCTTATTATGTTATATTTGTGGATGCGTAAAGATTTGTCCCAGTCTAATGAGTCATTTCCGTGTCATACAAAAAACACTTGATTACGATACTAAATACCCGCGAACTGGACATCACCATCCGATTCTTGTAAACTATCAGGTGCTCCCGAACAGGCCATGTGAGTGCATGTGTGGTGTGCTGCTGTTTTTTTAGATTTTCGAAGGTGAGAACCTGTTTCCGTGTCTTTAGTTCGGGGTCTTTTCTCAATACCGTGTTAAAGATATCTTCTGACAGTTTTATTTTTTTAAATGTTTTGTTTCCCTAGACTGAAGTTTAACTGGACACCAGCATGGTTTTTTCGTTTAATTTGTTTGAAGTCGTAACAGTAATAAGTTATTTTGATTAGTACAATATTTTTTCAATTCCGTGGCCCTCAATTTTGTGCCCTGGTGTCCACGGAATTGAGAACGATGGTTTACCCATGTAACTAATCTCGGTTTATATGAGGTTTAAAGTCATTTACTTCACAATTTGTCATGGTAAAGTAGTTAACGCCATATATTATGTGTCTATAATGTTGTATAAAAGGTTTAAAGTATCTAGAGTTGACGTTGCAATTGCAAGATCTGATTTTAGCTAATACTACCGCGACTAGCTACTCGAGCCTCGGAAGATCGTATTATGATAGCCTATATTTTATTCTGATGTATAAACTATATTGCTGCAAAGTTTCATTAAAATACATTCAGTAATTTTTGAGTAAAAAATTGACCTGACTAATATACGGCCGAAAACTTCGATTATGTCTATTACTTTCTGCGGTTTGATAAATAAAACTGAATGACGTCTATACTTAATGTCTCTTGTTTTTAATTTAAAGGTTTAACGAAAATGCTTAATATAAATACATTTTACCATATAAGTTTAATAAAAATGCTCATTTATATGATTTGACCAAAAGTTAGTTAACTAAGCATGATAACTCAAGGAATCTCTCTCAAGGCAGACTCAATGTAAACTTACATACCTAAAATACCAAAAACTGCTAAAATAATTGTTCTTGAATGTTTTTTTTTTAATTGAATTTGTCTTTCCCGGTTACGTAAAATATGTGTAATTCTAAATTCTGTGGACACATTTCTCAATTCCATGGCACTCAAAATTTATTTCATAAACTACTGGAGCAATTACTGGCAAATTAGCACCATTTTGTTTGAAAAAATATGCATTTTATTTTGGTGATATACAATTAGTCATAATGTGAAAAAAAAAATTGCCCACGGAATTGAGCAAAAATCACCGTGTCCGTAGAAATGCCCATATACCTACATTATGTCTTTTACCATACATACCCCATTAGGGCCGGTTAAAAAAATTAAATCGCCACCATTCGCGAGGTGTTGGGTTAGGACTTTTTTTTAGCATTTTTGTCGACAAACATTGGTAAATAATAATACCCTTAGGTAATTTAATGTATCGGTAATCGGAAACCTGTAACACCCTGTACATAAAAGCATGATTAACACTCATAATTATTTCAGTGTACCTAGTTCATAATCCAATGTCACCTCAAACTTGTTTCACTTTTTAACCGACTTCAAAAAAAGGAGGAGGTTATCAATTCGACTGTATTTTGTATTTTTTTTTTTATGTTTGTTACCTCATAACTTGCGACTGGGTGAACCGATTTTCATGATTCTTTTTTTATTCGAAAGCTGGTGCTTCCCGTGTGGTCCCATTGTCACCATTTTAGGATCTGATGATTGAATCTTGGAGAAATCGAGGGCAACCCTCAAATTTTATTAGCTGACACATAGTTTTTCGCAAATCTTATGAAGTAATTCAAGTACTTGCGTATAGAAATCATCATCTCATGTAGCTGAGCTGATGATGGAAGGTACAACTCCTCAAGTAAGAAAATTATGTTCGGGTTCGCATATCTCCGGAACTACAAGTCCGATTTAAGTAATTCTTTTTTTGTTGTACTAGGTATCGTTCAACTTAGGGAATACTGCAAATTTCATCAAAATCGGTTCAGTAGTTTTTGAGATAGAATGAATGCAAGAGATGTTAACGTTGTTATTACCGGTGCTACGGATTACGAAATTCTAGTGGACATGTAAGAAAATTATGTATTTGACAAGAATGTTGGTTGAATATTTAAACTAAAAAGAGTTAAATAAAAACTTTTTCTAAAAAAAATGTGACCGCCTTCAAAAACAACCACAAAAAAGGGTAAAATAACCTACAAAACTTTTCTTTCGGAAGTCGGTGGCAAAAAAGACAATGAAATTAATAAAAAAAGTCACCGACTTCCGAAAGAAAAGTTTTGTAGGTTATTTTACCCTTTTTTGTGGTTGTTTTTGAAGGCGGTCACATTTTTTTTAGAAAAAGTTTTTTCAGTAAGTACTAATTTGTATGTAGTGTGTGACTAATAAAACACTAAAACTACCTATATACCTAGTTCATTTTAATTTTATTTCAGAATGAAATCCCTAAATTGGACAAACAACTCTCCATTACTCTGAAATTGCGGCCAAACTAATCCTAGGAACGTGTTTAGACTAAATTATGTCCTTCTATAGAAAATGTTCCAGTCAATGACATCAAAGTATTTTTCTAGAATAATAGGAATGATCTGATAAATTAGCTCTATTATTATCTTGATCGAACCCATTAAGAGCAAACAAGTCAACATTTTTTCCATAGAAACTTCGTTGGGGTTTTACTCCACTATTTGACAAGGTACATCCAAAGTTAAACATGGTATCGTTTTGTCTCATTATAAATTTTGTCTGTACGGAAGCAGAATTGTAAAATATGAAAGCATTAAAAAGTTATGAGCTTCTAAAGATTCATTTTTTTTTGCTAATTTTAACACAACTTTGGGCGTAAATTTGAAATAAAAGAAGCATCAATTTCCAAAACGAAGCCTGTACCGACAGCAAATTTATCGAAGAATTTAGTAAATGTTACTTGAAATTGATTGATGCAGTGGTTGTTTCATAAAACCCCAAATTCCAAAGGCCTTTTTGTACTTTATCACGTGCGCCTTTTACTCGTGAAATATCGTGCATCTCACTGCCTTCGGTGCGGTGCGGGAGGATGACACGCACGCACACATGCATACTATGAACGGCGCCGCGCCCGGCTGTCTCCGTATGACGTGTACGTTGACAACCTATAATATCTATGCTTTACGATAATACTCTTTTGAACCTGGCTTGAATTTCTGATTTCGATTAAGCCGATACTACACAGGTCAATTTCGGTTCAATATTGCTTTCCATTCCATTGCTTCAATGGCATTGACGCATCTAAACACATTTCAATTTGATTGTCTAATATCATTGAACGTTTAGATTTTTAATTGCCTTTCAATGGAATGGAACCAATATTGATCAATCGATATGTCGGTTGAAACATGTAAACACGAACATTGCACAATGACCAATCCGCGAACGGCAGCGAAGGAATCGGACGTATAGGATTGTGTAGTTTCTAGCGTGCGCTAATGTTTATAGTTTTAAAAATGGTTTTTGAGTGGCGTGACAATCATGTTCCTCATTTTCTGGAACTTTTTCAAAAATGTGAGTGTTTGTGGAATACAAAATCCAACTATAATACTTGTGACGCTCCTATGGTCGTTCTTCGCTAAATACACGGACGTACCCACCAACGCCGAGTTTTTTTTTATTTAGCTCATTCATTGAATACAAATTAGGGAAACACCTGCACGCACGACTTGACGACGCGACATCGCTAGGCAAATGAACATTGAATGTCTTGTTGACTGTTTTGTTTGTAAATAGGAAATATGTGCAATGTTCAATGTTCAATGCTTTTCAACGAAATTGCTGTCAATTTGAACCGTGTAATATCGCCTTTAAACCTACATTATCTGTTTGACTTGAAATTGTTTGGACTCTGAATTATTATAAATTGGAAATATTGGAATAGCTTTGAATGAACTTTAGTGCCAGTAAGATTGTGTTGGTTCATTGTAGAACACTTGTAAACAAATTAAAATCAACAATGGGTAAGTCATATAATATGTTACAACCAATCTCTAGGTACCTATTTGATGATCTTTTATGACGCGGTAAAATCTAGTAATATAGTTCAATGGGTAAAATCATCAAATGAGATCTCCCACCACGGGCAGGGACTGTCAGTATTTTACTAATCAAAATCCACGATGTCCTTCAATAGCACTTTACGTTCCGGGGTCACTGTTACCTAATAAGACTGTCCCGCGGGGGCGGGGCAGCGAAGCCGAGTTCGTTTGTTGTAGGAATACCAAGGCGAAATATGCGGTTAGTGGGGCAAGCGCAATGTCTGAGTCGGGGGACTTATCGAATTACCGTGACTCTGGAACGTAAAGGGTCAACTATTGAAGTACACCGCAATAGGCGTACCTATTATTTTATCTTGCTTGCTAGTATCTATAGGTACTTATGCGACATTATTTTTAGTATAACCTGAATAGCTATAGTTTGTTCAAAATCAGTATTCTAAGTAAAAAAGGTTCGAACACCGCCTCGTGTTGCGTCGCTCGGTACTCGCCACGTGCTTCGAACTCGGGTCCGAGTTCGCATGCCCGAGGGTTGTCACATTACATTTTGCCACAGTAAAAGTTATTATTTTTTATTTCAACTTGTTTCGTTCGATAAAAATTGTTAAATGTCTGCATTTTTAGAAGCTTTACACGTCAATAAAAGACCTAAAAATCATATGATATTAATAAATTAAGCACCTACACACATTTCTTTCATAAAAAAAATATTTTAGTGTTTAGGTTTTTTATATCGCTGTTATTTTTATGAAACAGATACAAAAGATTGGCGAATGGGGAAAAAAGGGCGCCTAGATCTAAGTGCCCCACGCAAAAACAAAATTAAGAGAGCATTGAGTGCATGGGTCATGAATAAAGAAAATATTGCTCCTTTATTTGATACGGCTCCACCGTAAGGTTTATTTGAGTGTATATTATAAAAAATGATTTTGTTGGTGCGTAGTTTTGCTTGATAATTTAACCCTGAATCCATGTTTAGATCAACACGAAACGCATTGACATCGATGTAAACGAAGAACAGTTTAATTTCACGAAAGCTGAAGGAAGTCTGTAGTCAGCTGAATCAAGCCATAGATTCAGAAAGCAGTTCTCCTGGTCACAGCGCGTATTGTTAGAAGGTTTGTCTGTCTTCGATGTTGATGGGCTAGTTATTTTTCTTTGTTAGGGTTCCGTAGTCAACAAGGAACCCTTATAGTTTCGCCATGTCCGTCCGTCCGTCCGTCCGTCTGTCCGCAGTTTAGCTCAGAGACGCACAGTACTAGAGAGCTGTAATTTGGTGTAAATATACGGATTTGTTGTGCCGAAAAAGTGGTAAAATAAAATTTCGTTAAATATTTTTTTTTAGGGTACCTCCTGTACTTACACGTAAAGTGAGGATTTTTTTTTTCTCACGTACCCTTTAGTGTGGGATATCATTAAATAGGTCTTTAAAAAATATTGGGAGTTTCCATTAACAATTTTTTGATAAAAAAATTAGTTTGTGAAATATTAAGCTTTAAAGTGCTAAATTTTGCTCGACTCGAGTGTCCCCCCCCTCTACCAGCTAAACGGTTGTGTTTAGGGGTGTGAAAAAATTCACAACAGTAGTATATATAACGAATTTTAAAAGAAAATTATCATGACTAAGTAGGCTTTACAACTTTACGAGTAATAGTCGACCAACTTATAAAATGTACTTGGAAAACATTTTTCTTAAACAAAATGTATCGGAGAATATGCTCTTCAACTGCAAATGTAAGTTTGTCAACTTTATTTTTACAGCTTTATTAGGTATGTTTTTAGGAGATAGGTAGGTTTTTATCGTCAACTATTTTTAACTAACTTCAAGAAAAGGAGGAGGTTCTAAATTCGTCGTAATCTTTTTATTTATGTATTTTCAGTTTAGTTAGTTCGCATAAGTATTTTGATGGGCAACTACGGAACCCTACACTGTGCGTGGCCCGACACGCACTTGGCCGGTTTTTTTATACATAGTTTTAATAAAAACTAATTCAAAGCCCAAAAATGTGTTCTTACTTTTTATTTTCAGTTTAATAAATAATCAACAAATATTTACGAAACAGTTTATTTTATTTGTTTTATTCAATAAATATAGTTATCTTAGCCGTATCCGGTAATAGCGATCCAGGTACTAATTTTCTTCTGTTTCTGTAAATAAAAATAAGTAATGCAAGGAACTTTCAGTAATCAACTTAGGTACAACCCTTGTAGCAATCTGCATTACTCGCTCTACGTTTTATAAACATGTTAAAAAAAACGTTTCATGACACACATGTCACATGTCACAATGTCATGTGATGACGGCGAGGCGGACGGTGTATGCATCGTGTAACTTCGTTTTTATTCGGAATGGATCGGAGCGCTTTATGTGTGGGTGCAAAGCAGACGTGCGTAAGGACTAGCGTCTAACTGCTCATCACTGATACTATCTCTTTCGGGCACGATGACAGGTGAAACAACATGCTTTATGGCCCCGCCTGCCAGTGAGTTCGTGTTCGCACAAAGAGCCACCTTAAGCAAGTGTGATGATCCATTCATAAATTAATTATTATCACTATTTCGACTGTTAATTTCTAAGGGTAGGTTAGATGTGTGCTACTCGTATTATTAGTACACTAAGGCTGCTTTTCCACCAGAGATGCGCTATGCTACGTTGCTAAGGATGCGTTTGATATCCACCAATCATACTCATTATGTGTGTGTGCGTTATGAAAACAAATGAATGTGATTGGTGGATAACAAACATATCCGTAGCAACGTAGCACAGCGCATCTCTGGTGGAAAGGCAGCCTTACACTGTCTTCGCCAATAAAAAAGGTAGGTAACCAATTTCTAAAAAAACAAAAATGTAACTTTGTTTCTTATTTCTTTAACTTTTTGCCAATAAATTTTGAAAAAAAAAAATTCTTTTTAGTACCAACTGGTTTAATATTTTGTTTTGTGATTGCGTGAACAATGCAAAGATACGTGATATCAGCAATCGAAAATAAGTAAAAAAAAAAGAAGATGGAAACCGGGGATAGATTATTATTTTGTTCAAAAATAAAAACAATTTTATCTAACAGATACCTACATTTAGTAGCACATTGAAATAATTCTTTTGACTCTTTTTATTAATTTAGTTTTTGATATACCATTTTTTTTTGCTTTTCTCCAAATACATTGTGACCAATGATAATAACAACCTACAATTTTAATTGTCGGACAAAATTCTATACTTATACATAATATATAGTTGAGGCTTTTAGGGTGGGCAAATTATTTTTAAATGAATTGGACCACGGAACTGTGGTCCAACTATTTTAAAAGTTGGACAACTGCCCCTAGTGAAGGGTCATGGTCCAACTAGTTGGATAGAGCAGTTGGACCACTGCCCTGCACCCCCTATTTTCGCCTTTAAAGTTGAAATATTCTAAAAAAATAATTAAAGGATTTCAGTCTAAAGTCAGCTGCACAAACTGTAGCTGCAAAGCTGTTCAACGCAATGAAAAACTAGATTGAAAAAATATAGATACTTAATGTAGTTGCTCAATCTACGTAAAGACCAAATGGCAACAATTCAGGTCATATAGCTACAGTCGTACACATCTATCGCATTCGGTGTTGAACCTTAAATGTCATAGTGCACAGCTTTTGTGACCTCTGAAATGTTTTTTTTTTTTAATAGGTTTATGTGCGACTGTCACAATAGGCATAGTGAATATTTTTTGAAAAACTGTTCTAGAATCTATCAAAGTAGAAAATAAAGGGTTGGATAAAAATAACTTTTATATTTGAAACTCACGATTAAATGATTGTTGTCAAGCAGTAATCAATACCAAACATTTTGTATTGAATAGAAGTAACGTCATTCTTTCAGGATTAGTGATTCACGCAACATGGCGGATGTTGTAAGTATGTATTTTGTGAATTTATTTCGATCAAAATGTATGTATGTGAATTGTACAACATTTATCGTGTAAGCAGTGTAAGCATATTTCTGCGAATCGTTTCAGTCTAAATAATGAAATGAAAACATAAATTAAGTGATTCTTTCATGTTATCGTCATGCCTACTCTTACATAACGGCGTGGCTATGTTTACTTAGCTGCTAGCTTCTGATGAATACAAAATCTTAAACCTAATAACAAATTAGAAGTGAAGTTAGTTGAAAACAATAATACTTGCTAGTTTCATAGTCTGAACTGAACTAACTCAGCGGTGTGGTTTCACAGAACGTCAAGATTTACCGCGACTGAAGCGACATGACCGTAGTAATCTGGTACTAAGTTTCCTGCGAACATTAAAGCAAACACTATAAACCTTGCAAGACTGACAAGTTAGTTTTTGCTCAAAAACAGTAAAACAAAAACTAATTTGCTGGTGACCACAGGCCAGTACCCTTAGCACGAATTTTCACTCTTTTACTTTACAGTATTTACAGTGCTTCTTGTAGGAAAAAAATGAAACAGCGTAGCTCCTCTGGTGTGCGAAGAAGGAACTCATTTTTTCTTGAAAATTGTCAATATGAAATTGTCAAAGTTCCAGTTTACTTTACGTCTCAAATACTGTACCCTTAGCACGAATTTTCACTCTTTTACTTTACAGCGTCTTTTCAGTATTTACAGCGTTTTTGTATGAAAAAATGGAACAGCGCCTCTGGTATGCGAAGACAGAACAATTTTTTTTCCTTGAAAATTGTCAATTTGAAATTGTCAGAGTTCCAGTTTACGTAACGTCTCAAATACTGAAGATTCGTGCTAAGGGTACTGAAAACTCGTGGTAAGGATACAGTATTATTATTATGTTACAAATGGCCTGCGTAGAAACCAGTGTCCCACAGATTCAACATTTAAATCCTGTCAGTAGTTTTTTCGTGAAACAGTCACATTCATCCATCGATTTGTGCTCACAAAACGCATTTGTAATACTGGCAAAATTCTGTGGCCCAAAGAGAAACCTTTTAACTAGGTATTCTTTTTGGGTGCAGGGCAGTGGTCCAACTGCTCTATCCAACTAGTTGGACCATGACCCTTCACTAGGAGCAGTTGTCCAACTTTTAAAATAGTTGGACCACAGCACCTGTTAAGAGTTCCGTGGTCCAATTCATTTAAAAATAATTTGCCCACCCTAAAAGCCTCAACTGTATATTATGTATAAGTATAGAATTTTGTCCGACAGTTAAAATTGTAGGTTGTTATTATCATTGGTCACAATGTATTTGGAGAAAAGCAAAAAAAAAATGGTATATCAAAAACTAAATTAATAAAAAGAGTCAAAAGAATTATTTCAATGTGCTCAGTTTTTCCACTATTGCAGTGTGATATGAATATAACCGCAAACCAGTAGGTACCATACAATATAATTATAATTCTAAAGCTTAGGCTTTTAGGGTGTGCAACTTATTTTTAAATGAATTGGACCACGGAACTCTCAAAAGGTGCTGTGGTTCAACTATTTTTAAAGTTGGACAACTGCCCCTAGTGAAGGGTCATGGTCCAACTAGTTGGACAGAGCAGTTGGACCACTGCCCCGCACCCTTAATGTCATGGATTTCCGCAAAGTAACGCCTGATTCCATATTTTTTTTTTTTAATGTGTATATTGTTTGCATAATTGTGTTTAAATTACTGTAATTGGCTGTTCACACAGCCGTTGTAATTGATAAATAAATAAATTGCACTTGATGTTGGATGAAACAACATGCATTTAAATTCTGCCCAAAAACGAGTTTATGCCGCGGATCAGGGTACTCTGTAACAACAGCTTCTGATTGGATTCAGTTAGCCAAAGGACGTTGATTGGTTACAATCAAAGACCAGGATTATGATAGATTTCTAGCGTTAGAGAATCGAAACATGTTCTGTAAAATATTTTCATTCATCTCTCACTCATCTTCCTACGTACGTCGTACACATAGTCAATGTTTTCATTCAGTAAAGTTCATATTCCTAAACAATTGAACATAGATTTGTATTGACTTCAAGTATTTACGCGTGTGTTGTTAACTTATTAACTGGTTATGTCTGTACTGTCCTCTAAGTCAAAGAAACCAATTGACTTTAGCTAGTATTACAAAGTAAATTATTCTAACTGAATTGCTCCAAAGAATAGACACTCATTAAGTCTAACGCTTACTCGTGTACTGAACTTCTGAATTAGACATCCCATAAAATGAAGTTCGGAGCAAATTCAATTAAATAGTAAAAACCTTATCGAAATCTTGTTCTACCTGTGTGCTTGCATGTAATTGAAAGGAACATGTTCAACGATTCAAATGGAAAGTAAAATTCAAATGTTAACTTCCTATTTTTCCATTTGACCTCCAAATTCAAATTTTGAACCTCCAGAATCAAATTGTTTTCCTGAAACGCTTCCGCATCTCAGTGAAATTTTCCAGTTTCAAGTGCGGCTTATTTTGAAGATAAAAGCTTTTACATGGTTTTATAGTCAGTCAAAGCTTGTTCTATTTGTTTGTTGTAAAGGATTATTATAGGGAAACGGTGGGAAAGCCGATCTTATATACTTAGACTAGCTTTATAATCGCTTGCGGTTTTGATTGCGTGTCTAAATTATCCTACGAGATAAAAGGTATTTTTATGTTATCTATTTAAACCAATACCAAATTTCGTTCAGATCCGTACAGCCATTCTGACGTCTTACGAGTACATATAACAAAACTCGCTCAGAAAAAAATAGCGTATTTCATGGTTTTTCCCCTATTTTTGCGGTCAAAACAGACTGTGGTCTATCAATTCTATAAAAGTGTGATAACATTTATCAGGTAAAATGATAACTGGTAGACCAGTGGTTTTATGTGATAATAGAAACCAAAATAAAAACACTGTTAAAACAATAACGATAAGAGTTTTGCACCCGCCACTAGTAATGGTTGCTATAAATGCCTTGGTATTTGTGGCTATACTATCTAGTTAAAACAATATCAGCAATAACAAAACTTGAAAACCGTGGACAGCTAAATTGATAATAAATCAATATTTATTAAAGAAAAAGTCATCGGACAACCTCATAAACATGGCGTCCAATCAGGTACTTACCTACATGTGATTAATTTCTTGTTCGGTATCAATGAAAAGTTATTATGAGTGTTACTGATATAGATTCCACTTTGTAATTTTTTCACTAACAGGTGTATCATTCCAACACAGAATCTGTATAAAAATTCTAGATTTTGACTTATGTTACCAAATAAATGCTAAAACTGACAATTTGGCGACGGCGCCGGTTTTCCTTGGGCTTTTTATTAATCTTTAAATAGGAAGAGGCTCTGTTGATGTTCATGTATTTTTTAATCTGATTTGTAATTGAATGTCTCGTATTACAATCATGTGAATAAAAATTTGTTTGTTTTCGCATGTATTCATTATTAATTCTTTTTTTTTAATTTATTGCTCTTTTTTATTATTTTGTTAGAAGAAGATCGGAACACACAGCGGAGTCTTCAATTGCGACGATGTCCTAGCGTGTTCCTTGCTCACGCTTCTACCTCAGTACAGTAACTATAACATTGTCAGAACCCGGGATCTAGCGGAGCTCATCAAATGTGACATTGTAGTCGACGTAGGCCAAGTCTTTGACCATGAGAAGAAACTATACGATCACCATCAGAGAGAGTTTAACGAAACTCTGAGCTCCTTGAGGCCAGAACTGGGGGACACATTTAAAATTAAGTGAGTAATTTAAAAAGTTCAATATTGAATTATGCTAATCGCGAATTCCGTTGATTATCCGAACTTTTTAAGACCATTAATGCGACTTTTAACAGTATTTATCGTTAGTGTAGCCATGGCACAAAAGCTAAACTTCAACAATTATGTCTTGTTATACCAGAAATAATGAAGGTTTCGTGCCAATAATATTTTTGTTAAGTAAATTGATTGATTTGAATTTGGTGTATTTAAAGCAAATAACTATATTTTGTCTCCAGGCTAAGTTCCGCTGGCCTGGTCTACGCTTACTATGGAGAAGAAATCATAAAACAACTTGTTCCAAATAACATTTCACTCAATCCGGCAGACTTGATTCTTATCTACAAGGAAGTTTACCGAAACTTTGTTGAAGAAATTGATGCTTTAGACAATGGTATTTCGACATGTTCAGAAGAACCGCGGTATCACATACGAACAAGTTTGAGCAAAAGAGTTTCATTCATGAACCCAAATTGGAACTCCAATAAAGATATTAATGTGGATGACCTATTTAAAAAGGCTATGATACTAGTGACTCGAGAATTTCTAAATGCAGTCAATTTTTACATGTCCGTATGGTTTCCTGCAAGGGAGTACGTTAGGTCCGCATTGGATCACAGATTCGAAGTTCATAACTGCGGACAGATAATAGAAATTCACAATCCGTGTATGAATCAATTTGTTGAAAAAATTCCTTGGAAAGGACACTTGTTTGATTTAGAGAAAGAAATGAATATTATTGGTGTAATTAAATATGTGATACTTAATGTTAAACCAAACTCATGGCTAGTCATGGCGGTTTCTGTAACACCTGGCAGTTTTGCAAGCAGGTGAGCTATTACAAAATCACATTCTCTTTTTATATTTGCACCCTATATTGATATAGAATGTATTATTTTGCAATAATAATAATATTTCACAACTATCACACAATGTCATCTAGTCCCAAGCTAAGCAGAGCTTGTGTTATGGGTACTAGACAACTGATAAACATACTTATATATTTCTAAATACATACATAATATAGATAAATATTAGGTTAGGCAATATTAGGTTATAGGTTGTTTCATTAACAATACTACAATTTTCAGGAAACCTTTACTCAGAAGTTGGTGGGGAGTAAAAGATGAAGAATTGAGTAAAGTATCAGGAATAGAAGGTTGTATATTTTGCCATAACACTGGATTCATCGGAGGCAATACTACGAGAGCAGGAGCTTTGAAAATGGCTTTAGTTAGTTTAGAAGCGGAGGAAGTAGTGAGTTCTGCAAATGGAAATCTGAAAGTAGATGTTGTTTAGCTTGATGTAAAATCATTATTATCTTTAGCAATAATTTTCATTGTAATGAACTGCCAGATTAATAAAAATGATTCAAAACCATTCATTGTAGAAAGAAAAAATGTGACAGAAAGCATGTAACTTATTCGATACCAACCATTTATGTCAAAATATAATTAAAGTAAATGCGTGTTTTGTCCCATTTCTCTTCGTGTCTCCTGTAATCCTACGCTAAAGCTTAAGGGCGTACGGCAAAGCGAAAGCATCGTTTGATGAGTCGGAAAAGTTGCCACGCACCGCCACCAGCAGGCGCCATTATCGCAAAATTAACGCAATCCAAAGTTTTATGTATTTCATTTCGTCAACTTCGACATTTCATAAAGTGTTCCCTTTACGCAAAATACATGTATTACTCTAGTAGAAATCAGGGACTGAATTACCCAAAAATAAAGGTACCTTTAAATTTCGGTATGACGTCATACCGTTAAATAACGATAACCGATATATAACGGTACCGTTATTTTTTGAAGTAGCCGAATTTTAAGGTACAATATTTATACCGGTATATTTCGGTAGCGGTACCATAACCTTTATAATAATATCGGTACCGTTACCTTAACCTTTTTAAATAAGGGTTTTCTTTGATATACCGCCTCACCACTCTATCTGTCTCTGTCGTTCGCGATTGTTGAATCACGCAATGTACTTACGCGGGCTATCTGCCTCACGGCGCGGGGCCCGGGCGGGGGCGGCGGCGGCGGCAGGCGAGTACTTATTATTTTATACGCATTTATTTAGGATCGATCTAACATTCTAACGTTATGTCCTTTGTTATAATTTTTTATAATGTTGTTTTACGGTTACCATCTACTATCATTTTTAAATTCGAAAATTGTTTAGACTTGCTCGCTTCTTGTTTTGTATTTATTGGTATGTACTAATTACTTCTATGCGTCTAAAATAAGAATGGAAAATGAGCTGAATGAGCTGCATTATTTTGTTCTGCTTTGTACAAATTAACTCCCAGTTGAGTAATATTTTTATCGTCTATCTTTCTAAGTGCGTTGACGTTGACTCGCGGGCTCGTAAGCGCAATGATGAAATAACAAACATAATAATTATGGCGTAATATCCAAGTGTTCACGTACGAAACGCACGGTAGCGGGCAAGCTAACGTCTGACGTGCGCGGCGCGCTAGCGGCACTACCAAAGGCGCGAGGTGTTTGTGTGTGTCTCTATAACAGCCAGGCGTTTGTGCGAGCGACAAGTTCAGACAGATTAAACTTACCTACCTAACGTCGAGAGTGAATCGCGCACTTCCCGCTTGTTTGACTTGAACACACACAAATATCTCACGTGTTTGATATTGTCGCGCGCGTCAGCGGGGTCTAAGGCCCGACGCTGCGTTAAGCGGATGCCCGCGCGGTTCTATACAAAAGTGCTCCGTCGCGGAGCCACGCACGGGGCCACGCGCGGGGCCACGCGCGGAGCCACGCGCGGTTCTACGCGCGGTGCCCGCCAGCGGTAACACGCACGGGCTTGTTCAGTCAATAAGGGTGCTTATACACGGTGCATGTAACTGGAGCAAACAGAGAGCAATTTTTTTTTTGTATGAAGACTTTCGAATAATTCCTCCGGTGCTGAATGGTGAGAGTAGGTGATACAGATTATAGATGCACAATAATCCAACATTTTTTTAGCCGAGAAGTTCTGTTTTTTTACCAAAACATGAAAATTGCTTATAACTCTCTGCGAAAAATTCCTCAGTCTCAAATTCTTTTTGTAGGTTTTTGTTTAAATGAAATAATAGGAAAAAAAAGTATAAGTTAGAATAGAAAAGTATAAACATCCAAAAAATGTTCGATTTCAGTGCCACTCCAAATCAACTTTTTACATATCGCGCTTTAACTTGAAATTGAAATAAAAATCTTCAAATTGAACTAGCGACACTGCGTAAAACGCACAATGGTCCACATGAAGGACTAAGTGCGGAAACCAAAACCCCTAACATAGAACATAGGAAAGACACTGCGTAAATCGGTCTCCGCGACGGGGACCGTCGCATATCCACGGAAACCAGCCGCGTATCCGCGCGCGTGTCCCCGCGCGGTACCACAGACGGGGCCACGCGTGGACCCGCGACGGTTGCCCGTCGCGGGCTCCCGTTCAACACAGCGTCGGGCCTAAGTAGCTTGCCCGCTGCTTAGACCGCACGTGCGTTTTGCAAGTGACCACTTATAGTAGGGGAGCCGAGGATGCTAAATTTGCAGTTACTCGAGCGTCATGGCGACCTATTGGATTTGAAAGATTATTTTCTAAAAAGAAAAAAAGTTTCTGACAAGTTTTCTATTTAAGTGGGGGGGAGAGCGTGAAAACAGTTTTAAAACTGTAAAAAAAAAACAGTTGTACAGAAGTACTCGAGCGCGTCAATTATTTATAGTGTAAACGCGCTTTATATTTCTGATAACCAATACATATTAATATGACGATTAACTTGAGGGGGCTGTCCGTGGCAAGCGGTTGAAAATCCAAAAAAAAAGTTACTCGAGCGCGTCAGATATTCAAGTGTATGTAAAGTAAACCCTAAAAAGTGTCGTATTAAAATGTCTGACGATTTGGACGTGGCACAAAGCAATAATTCATATTTCTATCTGTAAAAAAAAACGTAATCTCAAGATACTCGAGCGCGACAGATTTTTATGCAAGAGGTTTAAGTTGATATCAAAGTCCTCCTGAATAATAATCTGACAATTATATGGAGGGATATCGCTACTCTGAGCATCTTAAAGGAAATTTATAAACAATATAACTGCATTCATGTATATTATATTAATTACGAATAGAAACTCATCTACATCATTAAAATCCCATCAGAAACATAAAATGTGTAATGGGAGCCAAGTTCAATGAGAGGTTTTCTTTTTGGAGTTTAAAAAAAAAAGTAGTTTCCAAGGACTCTATAGATGGCGTTGAACTGACGATGTTACTCTAGGAAAAAGATGTATGCCTTCATTTTTGCACAAATCCACGAGGCACAGACTTCTCTTCTTTTTCTTTTGGGACATTTTCTTTCTGGCGTGGAAAACTCATAAATTAAAAAGACTGGTAAATGTTTTTTTTTTCTTTTTCCTTATTTTCAAAATGCCATTTGTGTGATGTGATGTGACTGACAATGACATGACATGTACTTTTTGTTTTACAATCTCAAAATTACATCCAAGTGAAAAAAATAAAAAAATGACGTGACTTTCGTTCATTGAAGTAACATATCAAGTTCAGCGCCATCTATCCATTGACTAGGGAAAACATAAAAAGAAAATCCCTCATTACGATTTATACACACGATTTATATACGACAAAATAAGTGAAATCGAAATGGGTGCCAAGGTCAGTGGTCAGTCCTAAAATGTATTTATCTATACAACATGTAACATAATTAACGCACATCCTCTTTTTCTTTATTTTGTGAAGGAATGACGGAATTTGTATTTATACAATTAAAATTGCACTTTTAAGTCTTGTTGCCTTGATTTACGGTCTATCTTAGTTTGTTTTGACTGTACAGACGTTTATGGGGAATTTCCGTAGTTTAAATTATTTTTGAAAAAAAAATATTACCTATATTAAAAATGATAGAAATCGATTCAGTAAACGATTCTGAACAAACTAATTTCAGGATGTGCGTTAATTATGTTACATGTTGTATACAGGGTGTTTCTTTTAAATTGGCCAAAAGGTGGAAATCCAAATCCATAAGAGATACGGGAAAACTTTCTTAGGAAACTTGAGCTCTTTTATGATGTTGACTAGTGATTTTACGAATATTCGCATTCACAAATATTCGCAAGATTCTTGATATTCGCATTCGCATCCGCATAAATCGATGCGAATGTTTGCGAATATTTTTAAAACACTATTTTTTAATTTACTACTATGATTTGAATATGGAAACTGCATGTTACGGAATAGTCTTAAAGTAGACACCTATATTGAACTATTTCTGTTAGTCCGGTTGTATTAAAATATTAAAAGAATAGCAAAAAAAATGACAAAAATCCTTTTTATCGTGATAAAATCATCAAATGAGTCCTTTCACCCAGTTATGCAACATTATCTACCAAAAATCGGGTTAATTGAGGTTTTAATTTGTTTACTCTTTTTTACTGTATGAAACTAACAAGTATTGTAGGATTTTAGAATTCTGATTAAATGCGCTAACTTTTAATGTCACTTGCCAAGGTACGCTAGTACATTTTTTTTAAAGGAGGGCCTGTCAAAGTCGACAAATCTTGAAAATTTTAAATTCGCAGTTTAACAAATAGTCTCAATTCTCGGAAACTTGAGGCAATTGTGTCATTTTTTATTGGGATTCTCGAAATGTTATTTAGGATTACGTTTCCAAAGTTCAAATGAACAAAAATTAAAAAGAATAACCACAATAACCGAAAAATAGTACAGTTTGATCAAATTTCTAGGTTTTTCTTAAAATGCCCATAATTTTCAAACTGCATGGGTTCATTTTTTTTTCTAATTTTTCTCGTGGTGGTTATGATCAATCCTGTCACCCCGTTTCGGCTTGACGTTGAGTTTTGGGACACCCTGTATACATAATTTTGCATATAGTATGAGAATAAAAAAAAAAATTTAATTGTTTTTACAAGTCGTGATATTAATTCAACTATTATAGACTTGGCCAATGTTCAGTTTAAATTTATTATGTCTGACATGAAATGTCAAACCTATCTATCATTTTGCGTGCGTTTTATTGAAAAGTCAAAATTGAATATTCGCATTCGCGAATGTCATAAATCAGACATTCGCAACATCACTAATGTTGACTGTTTAAGCATTTTTTATTTTTTCGTCAAGTGTGAGCTGTCCACAGAAATTAGTGAAAATGGCCATTTTTTTTATGCCGTTCGGATCATTTGATTGTATAGGCAGAAAAAAATCGGGACCGCGGAAGTTGGTCAAATGCAAAATATTTTTTCATACAAATTGTATGAATGACAAAATTACTTATATTTTTATGATGTTATTTGACTTCGTGTTAAGTGAGGATCATTTCATTGTATGGGAAGGAAAATATCTGGACAGAAGAAGTTGGTCAAAAGTACAGTAAAGTTTCTTCTAACAGCATGAAGTTTATTTGTAGTCAGTATTTCATTAAATTTAACATACTTCTGTTGCCCAGACATTTTCCTTCCCATACAACGAAATGATCCTCGCATAACATGAAATCAATGCCACTTTTCGTTGTAATTTTATAACTGAGGAACGGGCTCACCTATCCAAACCAAATGTTTAGGCTTTGTTTGGACTCTTTAGTAGATGGTTTATGTGAAGTTTGCACAAAATCAGTAGAGCGGTTCTTCATTTATCACGTTTTTTGTAACAAATTAATTCAATAAATGGCGGATCATTTTGACAATGATCGCCATCGAAGATGGCGGACATTAAAATAATCACGACCGATAGTTGCGAACTTACTAGTAGTTCACCTATACTCCACGATTCTACCGTCATCGCCCCATGCAAAACGTGAGATTATTAGTGAGTATGATTTTTACAGTATCACCGTCAATTAAAAAAAAATGAAACGCGCTCGAGTAGATCAGTTCAGTACTCGCTCATTTCCTAATGCCGCGCTCAAATTGTCAGGTTATTGAAATATATACACTCTACTGAACCTAATTAATTTACCTTTTCTTAATCTGACGCGCTCGAGTATTTCTGCGGATCGATTTTTTTTTACTAATCTGACGGGTTCTCCCAAACAAACCCCACCAGATGAAGGGTTGATACTTGGTACAGGTACATTAAAGGGTATAAGGATTCTCGCTTATAATAATCTGACGCGCTGAAGTCACAGCAAAAATCCCTTCCTGGGCTCCCCAACTATTAGATATTAGGCCATAATAATGTTTGATATTTCGTGACAGTTAACTTAGTGTTAGTGCTTCAAGACGAAAGTCTTCAACCAATGTGTGTTACTAGTGACGATTTACGGCACCGAAACGTGGTCTTTCACTATCAGCCTCATCGCAAAGCTCAAAGTCGCTCAACGAGCTATGGAGAGGGCTATGCTTGGTGTTGTTCTACGTGATCGAATCCGAAATGAGAAGATCCGTAGACGAACTAAAGTCATCGATATAGCCCATCGAATTAGCAAGCACAAGTGCCAATAAACGCAATTTTCTTTCTTTCTTTCAATGGGCAGGTCATATTGCTCGCAGAGCAGATAGCCGATGGGGTCGAAAAGCACTAGAGGGGAGACCATCACGGACTAGCAAGCGCAGTGTAACACGTCCACCAACAAGATGGACAGACGACCTTATAAAGGTCGCCGGATGCAGGTCGCTTCCAACTGGTATATGTGGAAATCTAAAGGGGAGGCCTATGTTCAGCAGTGGACGTCCGATGGCTGAGATGATGATGATGGTGATGAAATTAAAGACATAATATGAACATGGTTTGTTTTATTTATTAAAAAAAAAGAGCTTTTGTAAGTAATAAAAAAAAAACCGGCCAAGTGCGTGTCGGGCCACGCACAGTGTAGGGTTCCGTAGTTGCCCATCAAAATACGTATGCGAACTAACTAAACTGATTCGCTGAATTTAATTTTAAAAAGAAGAATTTTCAAAATCCGTCCAGGAGTCTTTGAGAAATCAGGGAAAATACATAAGAAAAAAGATTACAACGAATTTAGAAGGAACCTCCTCCTTTTTTTGAATTTAGTTAAAAATAGTTGACGATAAAAACATACCTATCCCCAAAAAACATTCCTATAAAAGCTGTAAAAATAAAGTTGACAAACTTACATTTGCAGTTGTCTCCGATACATTTTGTTTAAGAAAAATGATATCCAAGTACATTTTATAAGTTGGTCGACTATTACTCGTAAAGTTGTAAAGCCTACTTAGTCATGATAATTTTCTTTTAAACTTCGTTAAATATACTACTATTGTGAATTTTTTCACACCCCCAAATATAACCGTTTAGCTGGTAGAGGGGGGGGACACTCGAATCGAGCAAAATTTAGCACTTTAAAGCTTAATATTTCACAAACGAATTTTTTTATCAAAACATTGTTAATGGAAACTATCATTATTTTTAAAAGGCCTATTGAATGATACCCTGCACTAAGGGGTACGCGAGAAAAAAAAATCCTCACTTTACGTGTAAGTACTGGAGGTACCCTAAAAAAAAATATTTTACGAGATTTTATTTTACCACTTTTTTGGCACAACAAATCCGTATATTTACACCAAATTACAGCTCTCTAGTACTGTGCGTCTCTGAGCTAAACTGCGGACAGACGGACGGACGGACGGACATGGCGAAACTATAAGGGTTCCTTGTTGACTACGGAACCCTAAAAAGTAACAAGCAATTTTAGTTTTAACAAATTTGTACGTCTGCGTTAACGCATTGTACCTAATACCATCTCGTTCAAAATCACGCAGCGCATCCGAAAACGCGCGCAATAATTGTTTGTTTCCAATTCACTTTGATCGGTCTTACCACAGATGTCGCTAAGTATTAACTTAGTATGAAAGGCATGAGTGCGTGCACCAGGGTTGGAAAAAAACCTTTTTAAAGTTTTAACTAAGCGTTTTTTTGTTATTTTTAGTTTAGGGCATTATTTCAAATTAGTTCGACTATGTTTCTTTTCTAGGCTAGATCTTTATGAACTTGCCATAATAAATTAAATATTTACAGAAAAACGATCAATAGATAACATATACAGGGAAATTGAAAAAAGAATTTGTACCTATAAAGTGTTTAAACACATCGTACTAACACTACTACACGTACTAATGCGTTACACACCATCGCCCGTCGCGCGTCGTCCTACCCCGCGCTATCTCGCTCGCACGCATGTATTAAATAAGAATTGTACAGCAAGCAAACACAAGGTCAAGTTGCAACGCGTTAGATACCCCCCGCCCTTGTACCCGCGCCGCGCCGTCTCGCATGATTTCGGTACCGAAATCATATAAAGGTTAAATAACAATTTATCCTAACCTTTATAAATATGGGTACCGGTATAGCTCAACCTCTATTTTGAATCGGTACCGTTATATTTTTGAGGTATCTTAACCTTTAACCGTAACCGCTTTCAGTCCCTGGTAGAAATATTTTAATATAAGGATGTCGAAACATTTACCAAAACAAAATGATAGAAATCTTTATTGATGTGGATTAATATTTTGTGAATATTTTTATCATTCACAGTCTTAAATTTATTTTATAACATTTTGATGTCCCGAGATTACGAACAAAACTACTATTTTGGTAGAAAATTAATGATAATTGGCATACCTTACGAAAGTGACAATACCCAGTTATCGTTAAGCCCCAAACACACGCGCGCACGGGTATGGGCGTGTGCGTTGTGTTCCACGCGCGCCGGAAAATGTGACAGCACAATAACGGGGCTCCCCCTTAGAGGGTCTACCTGGGTCGCGGACAAACGAATACAATACCGTGACCCCAGAACGTAAAAGGCTATTGAAATAAATCGTAGATTTTAGTAAGTATTCCGAGTCTGACAGTCCCTCCCGCCCTGCTCTGGGTAGGAGGACTCATTCGATTATTTTAACACGCTAAATAAAGCCCCAAACACACGCTCCTTTTACTATCGTGCGTTCACAAAGCTGGTTGCGTGATATCTTTATATGTTCGAGAGTGGAAAGCTAAGGATGCTTGACGCCCTGTCCTCCACCATCTGGTGTTTGTATTAATTTTTGATGCATTTCGATGTAATGACAGACACAAGCGCCGCGTAAAATGGACATTAGTCGAGCAGCGGCGTGGATTTAGTAGTTTTTTACTCATATGAGGTACAGGTATAGTAGAACAGTTTAATGTCAGAACCTCTTTATAAATAAATCTTCATTCTATAATATCTTATCCACAGTATTTTTTTGGGACAAGGTTTTAATATCACTTTTCTGATAAATGAAACCTTTAGAGATATTATCTATCGACTCCAAAAGCATGAGCCCAGTACTGATCTTTTATACTCCAAAGCAATCAATAGAGCGAGAAGCAACTTGTACCGAACACGCGGTGAGACAGCAATGACCACCGATTTTTCATCATAGTCGCAGCATTATACTATAGGCGATATTTAAATCATGCAATGTGGACCATTTGGAATTGGTTCAAAAAACCGTTTTTAAACGCCCAAATGGTCGGTTCAACATTGCGCCTCAGGGTGGTGGGTGCTATGCCTTATTTGTAGTTGACAAGTAATTTTGAAGTATTCAAAATGACAACAGCAGTTTTCATTTAATTTATTTTATTCCTGTTTCTTCGAAATTGTTAAAATCTGTGACGAAACTAAATTAATAATAATAAAAGTGAAGTGCTTCTTATCCTATATCGCAGTTTGATACGATTAGAAGTTGTTTTCAGTTACATACTATCTCAAATTGTTGACTGCAGTGCATTTATCATTAGTTCATGTGAAATTGTATTTAGATGCATAAATATTAGATGGGAGGGCGATGGACACAGAGGAACCATCCGACAACAATAGTACGATATCACGATAGCATTGATATAATATCACTGTGAGTAATTTATTATATTGATAGGAACAATTCGTAATGTATAGAATCATACGTATTCTAACATTTCCCTTGTTTGCTCTGTAAGGGTCGTCAGGAATTTCCTGCGATGATTTTCAGTAAGTTTGGTTTATTTTATTCTTGATTTATTAATGAAAATAATTTGTTATTGAAAAAAGAAAGTTTACGTGACTTATTTACAGTCATGTCCGTTTACAATCACGTCCCATTGAACACATCGAAACATAGTTTTGAATAATCTATAAGCCTACGTATCATTCGTTTGTATTTTCTCGATCTTTTTATCCATTACCAATTTTATTATTACGAAAATCTGACAGCCGCGATCTGAAAAAAAGTGTCACAGGTCTAGCCTGTAAGAGCCACGCTGGCTGACTGATTCGTCAAGGAACGAAAGTGATGACACTACTTGTAAAAGGCAAAAGATGAGAGGACGATAGTGAATGTGTGCTCAGAATAAAACGGCGTATGTGCCCAAACATATTGACGTCTTTTTATGAATTAAAATTGTTATTAATTGAAAAACTGTCTTTACAGAATTTAGATAGTGGTATTCTCTACAATTTAAAGTAACATCTTTTCCATAACTCATAGAAGTTATGCCATAAAGTCCAAAAAAGAAAAAATATAGACCTAACTTTGCATTTTTTTTGTATCGAGAAAATTTCAATGAATCGTGTTTTCAACTTTGTGAGAATTTATATCATATAGTCAATTACTATATTCCAAGTTTTAAGATCTGTAGTCCATATACGTACGAAGAAAAGTAAAAAATAAAAAGCGTATTTTTATTGACCCATCACCTTAAGCCGAGACTGATTGTGGCTCAGAAATCAATTGTACAGAGATTTCGTTTTCCTCCTTTGAGCGTTCATCTCTGTTTCAAGAATATCTTTTTTTTTGAGAATATAGTGGACGTAATTATTTTATTTTTAAAGAAAAAAGAACACTACTACACACAGCAACATCTGTGTAGCAAATAATGATAATAAACAGGCTTCTTCTCGGTAAGCTCGCTCCATTGTCGACCTTGTCTTTGGCACCACGAGTGACAAAGACAAGGTCGACAATGGAGCGACCTAGACAAAGTCTAGTTTTTTTTTTATAAACATACACCCAGACCCTAAACAAGTACTTGTTGTAACACAAATATTTGTTCCGAGCGGGAATCTGACTTGCTACAAACAACGTAACAGTCGATCGCTCAGTTACTGCGCCAACTACTACTATTTTTTTTATCGTAGTATAATCATCAAAATGAGTCCTCCCACCCAGGGCAGTGAGTAATATCGTAGGTCGTGGTTTCGAACCCCGCAAGGCGCATTACTTTGAATAAGTTATTTCATCACCACTGCTTTCAAAACGGTGAAGGAAAACATCGTGAGCGAACCAAAAAATCGAAGACATGTGACCTCTGCCAATCCGCACTGGGCCCGCGTGGTGGATTATGTCCCACTTCGTCTCACAGAGAGGAGGCCTGTGTCCCAGGTTTTTTTTTTCGTTTTTCATTTATTTCTTGACACCTTTATATGTTTATAAATACGTATCTGACCACATTACATCACGTTGGGCCCTATCAGAAAACAAGCGCAGCGCTATGACAGTACTAATATTTTAATGATGTCGCAGCACATGCTGAGATAGGAGCCTATTGACGTCATCGCACAGAACTAAATTGTTTATTTCTGGTTTTTCTTTGTCTGGTTTTTGTTGTTTTTCTTTAATATAATTTTGTTTGTTTGTTTTATTCTCTCTGTGTCAATAAATCTCTTTTCTTTCTTTTTTCTTTTCTTTGTCAAAGTAAAAGCTTTTTTTATATTCATTTCTTCATTAGACCCAAGTTAGATATGTCCCGCCGACAAAACTATGATAACAGAGTTTTATGTAATACTAGCAAACCCGGCAAACTCCGTTTCGCCACCAATTTTTCCGGAATTTTCTTTGCTATAAACCTCACGGAGGCCGAGACCTTTCCAACGAATTCAAAACCGTGAATATCGCTTCATGCGTTCTGGAGTTATAGCGTCAGGAAGGAAAACCCGACTGATTTTTATATAGTATAGATATGTATATACGGCCACACGTCAAGCTAGGTAAAATCAGTATAAGCTGACTGTTGAATGTGCCGAAAAATCATACAAAGCTAGACCACGAAACACAGGTTTTTGCAACTTTATGTGTAGGCGTTTGTACCAGAGAATCGTTACTCGTGGAATCTTTCTTTATTAAATACTAGTGTTTGCCCGCGGCTTCGCTTGCGTTATTTTAGAATTTGAGAAACAATACGGATCGTGTGGCGCCATCTGGAATATGAACGTAATTGTTTTCTCGGCAACAGCTCTCTTCTGTTATTCGGAATGTAAGATACCTTATATCCGTGTCTATACTCCTGACAACGTATGTGCTAAATTTTGGGACGATCGATTCAGTAGGTGCGTGAAAAGGTAAAAAACAAACATACTTGCATTTTTATTATTAGTTTAGATCAATAATGTTACATCTAGGTACATAGTTTGCATAGGAAACGTCCTTATTTGAGCGACATTAATTTCAAAGAACCGTGTTTATTTTAAACATTAGACTATCATTTTTGGGTTGATTTACAGTATCGCTGCAAATTGAACGTACGATAGCATTGCTCTTCTCCCTTGCATTCCGCGTGATACCTAAAAAATAACTAATCTACTACTACTACTACTATCTGACTCGATGAGTACAACTTGTCGTCGTTTAAAACAGAATCTATGCACTGGTTTGAACACCAATTCAAAACATAAATAAACACAATTTTTTCTAATCTTTAAAATTCCACACCTCGAAACAATTACAATTTAAAAAAATATCCAACTTACTACCTACAATTTAAATCAGTGTAGATTTATATCCATGAAAACTATTGAAAAAAAAATAGTAATAATTTAAAATCGCGAATAATATTGAAATAATAGTATACACATTTTTTTTAATTATTTGAAACTCTCAGGACAAATATAAGAAAACTCAAAAAGTGAAAAAAAGAAACAGCGAGATTTGATCCAGAGACCCCTTGCACGAAAGTCAAGCAGGATACCAACCAGACTGGCTAGTACGCTGACAGTGTTTTCAAATAGCGGTTCTTATACAAATGTCAACAATGACTGAAAATCAACATATTATAAAATTGCTAATCCCCTAAAGGGAATAGCGTAATTATACATATCCTATTAATAGAAGAGCAGTTTAAGGAATATTTGGGGAAAAATTGACTAAATAATATCCAGTGGTTTAGCTTCCAACTAAAAACAAACAGATAAAAACAACAAAATTTAAAATTGCTTATCTCCCAGGAAAAATAGCGTAATGATACATAGCCTATCAACAGAAGCATATTATTAGGAATATTTGAGGAAAATTTGATCGACAACTTTACAGTAGTTTAAGAGATAGATCAAATAAAAAAAACATAAAAAATTTCGAAAGAAAAAAAAAGTTGATTTGGCATCAGAATCGATCCCTTATCTCGAAAAAAATACAAAAAGAAAAAAATATTCAATGTACAGGAATGACAGCTCTACGATTTTATTATATGTAAAGAAGATCACTCCTATATCAATAATCCCTACTTTACTAACTAAAAGATGAGGACATACACGTGTAGATTTCGAAAATTACTTATTTCGTATTTCATCATCATTATCATCGGCCTATAAAATGTTCCCACAGGCCTCCCTGTGAGAGGGAGTGGGCCTAATCCACCATGCAGGCCCAGTGCGGATTGGTAGATTGTCACAATGTCGTCGATTTTTTGGTTCTAGGACATGCCGGTTTCCTCACGATGTTTTCCTCCACCTTTGAGAGCAGTGGTGATGAACTAAATTACGGCGGGGTTCGAACCCATGACCTACAACTCATAAGTCGAGACCGATGCCACTGGGCCACCACTGCTCTCGATACATATGAATACCTACACCAATTTTTTTTTCAATTTTTGACTGTCTGTCTGTGTGTTTGTAATGGCTAATCTCGGAAATGGCTGGGCCGATTTTGACAGGACGACTTCTATTGGTGGGTAGCTGATGTAATAAGGAGGAACTTTAGTAAAAATACATAAAGTCAAAAAAAAAACTTACCTATACTCCTATAGTTTAAAAAATATCTAAGTATTTAAATGTTCAATCTAATGTAATTCAAAAGAAATATCTGGTTGACCGAGCTTCGCTCGGTTTTTAAAATGTCTATATCTTGGAACCGAGCTTTTCTCGAACCTGGGATCTTGATACATCGATTCCTTGAGCCGAAAAACCCCTAATCTGTAACTTTCATGAAAATCCTTGAAGCCGTTTTCGAGCTAAAAATATACAAGAATTGCTCGTTTAAAGATATAAGATATCAGTAAAAATATAGAACGAAATAACAGTATACATTACATACGAGTAGGTAATACATTTACATTACATAAATGTATCCTCGATCGAGAAAATCGTAGAATATTGAGAAGCCAAAATAAATTCGGAATCTTTTAATAAATAATATGATCTTGCCAACAATATTTTCTTACTCATATAAAGCTCTTTCAAATGAAAACCTGAACCAATGAATACATATATTGTAACGATACAAAGCCAACCCTGTCAGTTTAATTACCTGAAAGATTGATAAAGTTTTGGAAAATTCTTAATATTTTACTTCGTTTCCTTTGGTCGTACATTTATCAGGATGCGGAAAATTTTAGGGTCCTTAAATTATTTACCTATTTTATAAAATACGCAGGGTTCCTCTTCAAGGGAAATAATGAAACTCCAGGGTGAGCTGGTAGATAATAATATCTTTGATCATCACCATTCATCAAAATCCACGACATAATAATTCATGATGTTATCAATTGTTTAGTTTTAATTGCATGGCATGGATTTGACACATATGGCATGCTCATTTTTTTTCACTTTTCTGCATATGTATGTGCATTTTGCATTACAGCATTACTTTTAAGACTCTATGACTGAGTTGCCTGTCTCACCAAATAATCTCCCTTTACGTTACTGTTACAACTAAATAACGTGAGCAATCTGAATTCAGATTAAAATATCCACGTAGCTGCCTTTTGTTAATCGGAATGTCATAGTCTTAAATACTTATGCAGCACTTCCGAAAATTATTGGAACTTTTTACACGTGCCAATAAAACCGATTCCTAGGAATTTCCAGAAAAGTGAAAACTAACAAAATCTTTTTAAAACATGCTCTGATTATCTCACGTACACAAAGTTATGGGAAGTATACTTAGATATATTATAACTTTAAAAATATTATTACGTATTAAATAAACTCAATCAATCAATTACTTCAATAGATCAATTTTAAATTGGAGCCTATCTTTGTTAGACAAAGCGTTTATATTGCCGATAAGCTAATAATAATTGGCAATTAAAAAGGTTGTTAAACCTTACAGAAATTTCAAGAAAAAACTCTAAGGAGTAGGCAAACAGATAGCTAAAAACAAACTCTAATTAGAATATAAATGCTGAAAATTATAAGATAAGTTCAAGAAATTTCTTCGGATCTCGTTTTCTTATGTCTATTATAATTCTGAAGGCTTATTTGCATCCTCTGTACAGGGTGAGCTAAGACAGCGAAAAATGATCGGAGTTAGGGCTCGATCACACTAGCGATTTGCAAGCGTCCTAGTGAGGCAGAGAAATGCAAAACGGGTCTCACACTCGTGTGTGTATGTAAGTAGTACAAGTCACGAGTTTGCGACATAAAGTGAGACAAGCAAGTGTCGTCTCCGCAGAGACTGTATTTTGGTTTTTATGGCAATAAACTCCCCCTCAATTAGGTACAATAAAAATACTCTTCGGGGATTACAGGCACATCGTTACATAAATAAATAATAAGTAAATTAAAAAAGAAATCTTGTCTGAAAACAAATCTCAAGGCTATCATTTTCTTGAAAGATTACCATAGTAACAGTATCTACATCCAATTTCATATCAATTCGATCGGTCAATTCGGTGAAAATAAAACCGTTTTGTCAGTTGAAAAATGAGCTGGTGACCATTAATGAATGCCTGAACAGATCCTTATGATTTAAAGATAGGAACCACCCCAATCCCGGTAAAATCATAATCAAAAATTCAAATAAGGCAGATTTATCAGCATGTTTTAAAGGTCAATTTTTACATAAGGCAGTCCTTCAACACTTCCTATTGTTAACTTTCAAACTTAAAAAAAAAACTGCACCACAATCGGTCATTCTCCGTGCTATAGAACCACAGATACTCAGACATACAGGACAAACTTGTAACACCCTTTTTAACCGACTTCAAAAAAAGGAGGAGTTTATCTATTCGACTGTATTATTATTATTTTTTTAATGTTTGTTACCTCATTACTTGCGACTGGGTGAACCGATTTTCATGATTCTTTTTTTATTCGAAAGCTGGTGCTTCCCGTGTGGTCCCATTGTCACCATTTCAGGATTTGATGATTGGAACTTGGAGAAATCGAGGGCAACCCTCAAATTTTATTGGCTGACACATAGTTTTTCGCAAATCTTATGAAGTAATTCAAGTACTTGCGTATGGAAATCATCATCTCATGTAGCTGAGCTGATGATGGAAGGTACAACTCCTCAAGTAAGGAAATTATGTTTGTGTTCGCATAGCTTTGGAACTACAAGTCCGATTTGAGTAATTCTTTTTTTGTTGCACGTTGCACATTGCGTTAGGGAATACTGCAAATTTTATCAAAATCGGTTCAGTAGTTTTTGAGGTAGGGAATGAATGAAAGAGATGTTAACGATGTTATTGCCGGTGCTACGGATTACAAAATTCTAGTACACCTGTAAGAAAATGATGTATTTGACAAGAATTTTGGTTGAATTTTAAACTAAAAAGAGTAAAATAAAACTTTTTCAAAAAAAATGTGACCGCCTTCAAAAACAACCACAAAAAAGGGTAAAATAACCTACAAAATTTTTCTTTCGGAAGTCGGTGGCAAAAGAGACAATGAAATTAATAAAAAAAGTCACCGACTTCCGAAAGAAAAATTTTGTAGGTTATTTTGGTTTACCCTTGTTTGGTCGAACAACTTTTGATATAATTTTACTAATTCGAACAACGTTCGAGAAAATAATCAGTTTGTATAATATCGGTTAACTTAATTTTCATTTCATCGAATATTTATTTGCGATAAAAACATTTGCGCTATTGATCAAAAGGTATAATATTCATTTGATATAATATTCAGGTGGTATAAAATTTAGTTTATCGAATATTCAATTGGTGTAATGCAGAAAAGAAAACATTGTAAATATTTATGTTCCGTCGATCTACCTTGGTAGGTGGTAATCAGTAACTAAGGATGCAAGAGCGAGCGAAGCGAGTTCGGGACTTGGGGCACCCCGACTCGGACAGGTTAGGTTCGAAGGGGATGGCGGGGTCTGAAAGACCCCGCCATCCCCTTCATGTTAGGTTACTTTAAACCTTGTAAATAGAAATAGGAGCCCCGCGAAGCGGGGCTCCGTCAAGCTACCTCGGTAGGTGGTTATCAGTAATATACGCTCGCCCTTGCATCCTTAGTAAAATTGTCGATTACTACCTACCAGGGTAGCTCAACGGAGCCCCGCTTCGCGGGGCTCCTGTTTCTGTTTGCAAGGTTTAAAGTAACCTAACACGAAGGGGATGGCGGGGTCTTTCAGACCCCGCCATCCCCTTCGAACCTAACCTGTCCGAGTCGGGGTGCCCCAGGTTCCGAGCTCGCTTCGCTCGCTCTTGCATCCTTGGTAAAATTGCTGATTACCACCTGCCAAGGTAGCTCGGCGGAGCCCGATTTTTTTATAGACAATGAAAGGAAACGAATAATTAATTAAATGAATATTCGATGCGATATTTCGACTAAATCATTATTAGTCTAGTGAAACATTAGTTTAAATAAAATTAGTGAATTTGATAATTCGGTCAAATGAAATTATTTCAAAGAAATAAATAGGCTAAATAAAAATATAACAAGTAATTATTCGGTGAAATGAATAATTCTACTAAACGACTTTATAGTAACCAAAATTAGCCGGAGTGATTTTCGACGAAAAGTTGTTCTGCCAAACAAGGGTGAACCGGTTATTTTACCCTTTTTTGTGGTTGTTTTTGAAGGCGGTCTCATTTTTTTTGAAAAAGTTTTTTTGCGTCGGTGTTTAAAACTAGCGGAAAACATTCTTTACAGTTGAGACTAGCTTGCTTCTTACCGGAGGGGTAAATTTATACTCGCCTCGCTTTCAAATTGATCACAATATATATCGACAATGTGAGACCGCCCTTAATGAGACTGTAGTATGCTAATTTATTTGAGGCCGCGATACTGGGTCGATTATAGCGGAGCTGTGGGGATTTGAGGAGCCTCCGTTAAATATTCCGAAGTGGAAGATACTGATGGTGATATATTGGTATCGATGAACAGGATTGAATTATTTTGGAATAATTGGAAATTGTAATGTTAATTTTATTTAATAAATACCTACTTCAGATTGTCTTAATAATTGATCCATTTATTTATCTTACTACTATTATAACAGTGATCTTCACAAACTAAATAAAACCATCCGTCTGGACGGATGAATGTTTACGAAATAACAACAGAAAGTATCCTTTTTCAAGATCGCTTGTCAAACTTTTGCGTTCTTCTATCTGGAACTATTTCTAAAGATCTATTTATAACTGCCGGTACCAAATTGAGTTTTCCCAAGTAAATACGGTAGTGTTTCGATGGTTTGATCTAGACAAGCAAGTAGCTCTACTTTCAATGAATTTGAGCGGCGGGTGTTATAAAAATTCACAAATAGGTGCATCAATATTTCCCGCGCGAAAACGGCCTCGCGAGGCTGCTCGCCCTGTGTGGACGCGCCTATTGTTTCTCGACCGAGGCATGAAATAATATAAGCGAGCAAAACAAAAAAACCGACACTGGATGGCTCGGGCGGTTGGTCACTCGCCCACGGCCACGTCCACACTAACTGAGCTCGCGCGGCAAACGAATCGCGAGGCTGTTCGCTCTGTGTGGACGCACCTAATCAATTGTTGCGTTCATTCTGAATGCACGACAAAAGCGGCTCTGACCATATTATTGGAGTTGGAGCCAATTCTTCAAATAGATAATTATTATGATTAACATTTCCGGGTTGTTCTTCATTACCAAAAACAAAAACCTAAACTAATATTTCCAAATGTTGTGATGCATAAAACTTGACAAGTATACATAACTTCGCGATCTGCCACATCACGCGCGTTGATCTTTTTGAGCACTAATTATTGAACCACAAGCCAATTAAAAAAAAATAATTAGTTTAATATTGCATGGTTATAATTAAACGAACAACGAAGTAAGTGATTTATTCTTGTGCTCTCAACAGTATTGTGTGCATTAAATCTAATTCCATCAACCGCATTTTCGACTAAAATTACGATACATTTGAAATCTCACTGAACAAGTACAAAGAGCATTTTGGAGAGAATTTTCTTCAGGGATTTGGATGAAATGTGAGAAACATGATTAAAGAGATAAGTAATCATAATCTTTAGATATGAATATCTCAGAGAGATTAAAATTGTCTAATGAAAGGAATTATTATTTGATGTGCTGTTTTGTTTTTTGTTGAGTCTATAATAAAAATAATCTTGGATTTCTATCTAGTCTATAATAGCAATTCCACGGGGCGACCACTGGATGGCCACTTGCTAAAACTATTTCTAAAATGTATAACCACTAATCTTTATAATTATCTGTTATAATAGCCCAATTGAAGATGAAAAACTTGAGAGGTGTGGACACCCGGATGGAACGAAGTTAAGAAAAATAATCGTCACAACACCACACTGTTCAATGCGAAATAGAAAGACGAAACGAAAATATCTGGCTTGCTTTCTATTAGAGAGAGAGAGAGACAGAGAACCATGTGCACGACGCAATACGACAAGAGTCACGAGGAACGGGGGTTGAGTGAGGGGTACGGGGCGCGGGGTGCAGGCGCGAGGTGCGGGGCGAGGCAAAAACGTATCGTGCCAACTTTTCATAAGATTTTTTTCCGTCTAGCTCTTTCACAACGCGCGATTAGGAATTTCGTTCCAAAAAGTGGCCATAACTTTTGAACCTTGAAAATAGCACCGTATGTCATTATCTGCCTAGTCTTTTCCCAACCATGTTGGGGTCGGCTTCCAGTCAAACCAGATGCTGAAGCTGAATATAAGTATTTTAGATGAAGCGACTGCCTATCGGACTTCCACAACCGAAAATGTAAATAAAAGGTAACAATAATGAAAATTACCTCTTACAGACCTTTTTTAGTTTTATTCGCACTTCTCGGGAAATTCTGTATTAAAGCTTTATGCAAAGCCACATCTAGAGTTTTATCATTAAAATCAAAAATTCAAGAATCCTGAAAACATTTAAAATATTCCTTCAGCCGTAGTAGGGAGCGTCCCACATATTGTTTAAATGTAGGTCAACCGTTATAAAAATAATGTTTCGCTGAAATACCCTATTATTTTGTAGTTTGTCCCACAGGGTTTCATTATGACGTGGTAACAAATTGCAGCCTCTGCCTGTGTTGGGTACAGTTAAACATTGAAATATGTTGTGGGTTCCGCAGGCGAATGGTAATAAATGGAGGTGTTACCCGTAGGGGATATTATCACAACTATATTATGTAGGCATCGCTAAAGTGAGTGTTTTGAAAATCATTAGAGTAAATATTATTTGACTGTCAGTATAAGAAAAAATACACAATATTTCTCATTTATTTATGAATGGAAAGTCTTTATTATTATGTATTAACTAGAATTTGAGCAGTATAGAACCACTGAGCCTTTGTTACAGCCGTGAGACACACGGTACCTACTTCGTTTTTCGTTCTTCTTTTTCCAGTGTCTCGTAATTTTTCGTTGTAATTGTGTGCCTAAGGCTTGTTAAACAAATAAACTTATTTTCTTTCTTTCGCTGTAATAACATAATTATCATCACGTATGTGCGAGTATCCTTCAAGGAACTGACAGTTTAATGATAAATGATATTTATTTTGTAAGTTGGTTATAAAACACTATAACACGTCACAATCAATATTTTTAAAGCTAGATGGGGCCGGTGTTTCGTACCTGACTTCTCTGAGAAGAAACAGCCGAAACAAACTCAGAGGTCACAGTCTCTTTTAAAGTCCAGACATTGTTTTGTTCAGGTCTTTTAAGAGAAGAGCCACACAGTTTTGAGTGGACCTGTCCAGTCAGTGCAAACATTTGTCGGTAATCGTGTAGCTCGACTCAGAACACAAGGAGCTCAACAACGGGTAATTTAACGAAACCCATAAGTCCGAGCTTTATATTAATAATAGAGTGCGTGCGTCTACTACCATCAAAACCGATGGAGGCGGATCTTACGCTCCAGATGCAACTTCGAAGCTGAACACGATCCTCAGCCATGAAAGATCGACTAGAGAGAGAGAGAGAGTCTACTGGCACCAAATGGCTCTTTGCAAAAAAAACCATAAGAAATGACTCGCCATACTGAATGAAACTCTGGAATCAGACGGGCTGCGCACGTCAGATTTGCTAATCAGTTTCCCAACGAGGTTCACTGGTCAGGGCACTCAAAGTCATCAATTCCATACAGTTAGGGTACCGCACGCAAAATTCTACCTCGTACGTTTTACAAAACCTGACGATTTGATTGCACAGAACGAAAACAAAAATGTGTTTACAGTACAATCAAAAAGTTTTGATGTTTTTGTAACAGTAGATTATATGATTTCTTCTTCTTCTTAGACTATTATTACCTGTAGGTAAAAATAGCCTGAAGGCTATTTCTATCCAAAAAAAAAACACCCACATCAAATAGTAATTCATAATTAAAAAAAACTTTTTCTAAAAAAAATGTGACCGCCTTCAAAAACAACCACAAAAAAGGGTAAAATAACCTACAAAATTTTTCTTTCGGAAGTCGGTGACTTTTTTTATTAATTTCATTGTCTTTTTTGCCACCGACTTCCGAAAGAAAAATTTTGTAGGTTATTTTACCCTTTTTTGTGGTTGTTTTTGAAGGCGGTCACATTTTTTTTAGAAAAAGTTTTTATTTTACTCTTTTTAGTTTAAATATTCAACCAACATTCTTGTCAAATACATAATTTTCTTACATGTGCACTAGAATTTCGTAATCCGTAGCACCGGTAATAACATCGTTAACATCTCTTGCATTCATTCTATCTCAAAAACTACTGAACCGATTTTGATGAAATTTACAGTATTCCCTAAGTTGAACGATACCTAGTACAACGAAAAAAGAATTACTTAAATCGGACTTGTAGTTCCGGAGATATGCGAACACGAACATAATTTTCTTACTTAAGGAGTTGTACCTTCCATCATCAGCTCAGCTACATGAGATGATGATTTCTATACGCAAGTACTTGAATTACTTCATAAGATTTGCGAAAAACTATGTGTCAGCTAATAAAATTTGAGGGTTGCCCTCGATTTCTCCACGATCCAATCATCAGATCCTAAAATGGTGACAATGGGACCACACGGGAAGCACCAGCTTTCGGTTGAAAAAAGAATTATGAAAATCGGTTCACCCAGTCGCAAGTTATGAGGTAACAAACATAAAAAAAAAAAAAAAAAATACAGTCGAATTGATAACCTCCTCCTTTTTTTGAAGTCGGTTAAAAAATATAAACTGATGCTAGTGATCACAATTTTTTTTATATGTGCATGCAGGGCCCAACCGATCAGGGTTTTTCAGGGTATATGGTTGTATACTCGAACCGAATAAAGTACCGTCTACACATATATCGTCTACACATATACTCGTATTGTACCAGTGAGCTTTAGTTTTTTTTTTAAGTTGTCTTTAATTCTAATGCAAATGAGTAATTCCATTTCGAGAACAGATACCCGACTCTTGTACAAAAGATACTTGAGTGGACTTGAAAAAGCTGCTTGCTATTTACGTGGGCACTTAGGCAGACAAGTCTCGTTATGAATCTGGAATGTTCTTAATTTAGTCAAAGGTTTTTTTTTCTTTTCATCCAATCAAAGGACACGTTATTGAATGTACTTACGTAATATTATTACTTTTTTTTTTCCCAAATGACGTAAAAAATAGAAACACGTGTCACAAACTATCAGAGGCCTTACCAAGACCTCTTAATGCGATCCTGTTTTAGCTGTGGGAAAGAGACCGAACTATACAAGTCGTCTAGCTCTGTCTCTTCTCCACAGCTGGATCGCATTAAGAGCCCGTGGTGAGACCTCAGACCCTCTTTGACAACAATTTGTTCAAATGTCTAGTTTGGTACACTAGCAGAAGTAAGCAAGTAAACCTTTATTTTCAAATTGAAGAACACTCGTTTCCCATTAAATTAAAAAATCCAATGTATATTTTTATGTTTATAAGAAATACACATTGTATCATTTGACAAAAAGACCAACTTTCAAAAGGATAAGTATCCTTTTTTGATACAAAAATCGATTTTACTTTTATCTACATTACGCAGCAGTCTAGATATTCAGAAACAGAATAAATTCTTACAATATGCTTCTTTACTTCAAAAATTCACATTCCTGTCTACAAAATTGTGCGTACAAACAAAAACGAATTCGTTTTAGTCTATCAGTCATTATAATAATGAATTAAGTAGGTTCTTCTATAATATAATCTATGAGTAGGTTATTCAAATTCAACAAATGTAATGATCAAGTTACAATGTAGGAAATAATTTTCAATTGTAAGTTTCAACAATAAATATTTTTTGTCGTCCATACAGCAGAAGTCGAGTCATTTGAAAAAGCTTCAAGTGCTAAATCTCGATAGCCTCCATTACTGCTTTGTTCCTTTTTACGACGGTAATGAAGGAAGGTTACGGTGTTGATAAGGGGCGTTTATTTTTCTCATTTGATACGAACCCTTATTTTTCTCTTGATAGGTAGTAAATTTATTAATGTTTTCATACCAAAAAATAAGTGTTAATCGTAAATTATACAATGACAACTAAATTAAATTCTAGCACGTCATGATTAGTTCCAATTTAAAGAATTTAATCTACTCTTTAACTTTACATCAAATATTAAAATAACACAGTAAAAACATGTCGCTACCCCCACCGAATAATATCGTAATCGATAAATTCAAATTTTACAGGAAAAATAAAACAGTGTTTTTTTATGATTATTGTAAAAATTATCCAACCTAAGAGGATGATTTATATATCAAATGAAAGCTAATTTTTTATAGAATCATTCTAAATAAACGTATTAAATTTTTATTTTATTAGGACCGAGTTATTAAAGAAAATATATTTTACTGGATACGTTAGAAAAACATTATTTCGCAACAAAACATTACGATATTATTCGCGAAAAAACAAAAAGACAGCGTGCACAATAATAGTATATTACAATGTTATTCGTTAAATAATGACATCCAAACCTACATGGTAAAAGATTGTAACTGGGATTTTCGCCTATAAAATATATATTTTAATTTAAATTAATGTTTGAATACTATTTTATTCTTAAATTGCCTGTTAAGTAATGTCCATTATCAGAAATATAAATTTCAATAAAACTATGGGTTTCTGATAAAAGAACACTTATCATCATCATCATCATCAGCCGGAAGACGTCCACTGTAACATAGGCCTCCCCCTTAGACCGCCCCGCCAAACGACTATTCGCTACTTGCATCCATCGGTTACCCGCAATCCTCACGATGTCGTCGGTCCACCTAATGGGAGACCTACGCTGCGTCTTCCGGTCCTTGGTCGCCACTCTAGAACTTTTGTTCCACATCGGTCGTCAGTTCAACGAGCGATGTGGCCTGCCCATTGCCACTTCAACTTGTAAATTGTATGAGCTACGTGGGTGACTCTGGTTCTTCGACGAATATCCATGTTCCGGATTTTAACCCCGCAAAGAAACTCCGAGTCTCTAAAAGGCCAGCAGTGAAAGACCACGTTTCAGAACCCTACGTAATCACTGGCAACACACACTGGTAAAACACCCTTGTCTTGAGACACTGTGGGATTCCGATGAGAAGATAATCACGTAGCTTCCCAAACGCTGCCCATCCGAGTTGGATTCTTTGGGTGACCTCATTGTCGAAGTTGGACCTACCTAAATGACGAATCTGTCCAAGGTAAGTATATGGTCTACAATTTCAAGAGTATCATTCGCAACAACAACCGATTCGGGTGCCACATGGACGATCGACATGATTTTCGTCTTGTCCATGTTCATTTTAAGGCCGACCCATTGGAAAACGATACTGAGGTCGCTGAGCATAGCATTGAGGTGCTCCAACGATTCTGCCATGATGACTATAATCATAGTTAAAACAAAGGTGACTGATGTATTCGCCATTGATGTTGATGCCGAGTCCGTTCCATTCCAAGAGCTTGAAAACGACCTCCAACGCGGTCGTGAACAGTTCGATATACCTATAGTCGATATGACATCGTTGGAGGGACTGCAATACTGCCCAGGTTTCGATTGAATCGAAGGCTTTTTCATAGTCCACAAAAGCTAAACATAAAGGCCGATTATACTCCTCTGTCTTCTGTATAGTGTGGCGGCGCGTTTGTTAGTGGTCTATAGTACTAAAACCTTTTCGGAAACCGGCTTGTTCTGGAGGCTAGAAGTCATCAAACTTGCGTTCGAGACGGTTCGTAATGACTTTTGAGAACAGCTTGTATACATGGCTCAGAAGTGAGATTGGCCTGTAGTTCTTCAACAAGGTTTTGCCACCCTTTTTGAAAACAACCACACCCTCGTGCCATGCTTCTGGTGTAGTACCTTCAAATATGACGGAATTAAGTAACTTCTGGAGGAATAAAAGTACCAGTTTTCCACCCGCTCTCAGATGTTCAGTTGTGATTCCGTTCTCACCTTATTCTAGAGCTGTTTAAGAGCCATTCTAATCTCATACAGGCTGATGACCGGGATATCCTCAGTGCAGTGTCGAGTCAATTTAGCTCTTGCGTCTCGAGCTGTACCGAAACTGGATGTTGATGTGTATAACTGTCCGTAAAACCTCTCAAGCTCTCTCAGAATCTCCAGTTTCGTCGAAATGATGCTGCCATCAATTAATCTTCAGCTTCGTCATTAAAATCTGGCTTTGCCCAATAGACGAATTTATTGCGAAGACTTTTGAGCCCTGGTTCCACTCAATCACCTCTTTGATCCGTGCCACACTATTGGCACGCAGGTCACGTCGCATTGATTTAGAGATTTGTCTATTGAGTTTGCCATACTCCGACATATCAGCTGAAGATTGTAGCCTCATCTCGGTCTGGTCTTGCATTAATTTCATGGTTCCGTTCGAGAGCTTTTGAGGTTTATTGCGGCGCGGGAAGCGATTGTGCAGTTCGAGTTGAAAGTCTTCGGGGTTCTGGATGTGGGCAGGACCAGGTCGGAGCGTGAACTTTACCAGACGAGACCTTTCAAGTTTCACATTAATATTCAATGTGCCTCAGAAGATTCGGTGATCGCTACCGGTTTTTACCTTGGTGATCAAAGAGACATCACTGAATATTTGTTTCTTGGTCGTCATGATGAAGTTGATCTCATTTCTGATAGTACCATCGGGGCTCATCCACGTCCACTTCCTGGATGGCCACTTCTGGAAGTAGGAGTTCATTAAATGAAGTTCTTTCTTTTCCATGAAGTCGACCAGTCACTGGCCCCTATGGTTTCGCTGCCCATACCCAAATGGCCCCACTCTCAACTCATCGCCATTTCGTGCGTCCTTCGCGTTGAAGTCCCCCATAACAACGGTGAAGTATGTTTCCGAGATAGGTATGTATGGCCTCGGATATCTCCTGATACAATGTCTCTACTTCATCATCAAAATGTGTCCAGGTCGGCGCATATACATGTATGACCTTTAACGAATACTGGTTGATTATTGTAAGTATAAGGTGTGCTACCATACTCGACACACTGTCGACTTTCATTACGTTGTTGATGACCCGCGGACGAGAAGTCAACAAACACCACCCTGGGATTTACGGTCTCCTACCCGGTAGAAGAGCATGTTGCCGGAATCTAGAACTATCGTATCCTGACCCTCTCTTCGGATTTCATTTCATTTTGCTAAATTCTTCCTCCAGCTCGATAATCTTTTCATCGGTCCTCAGTGTGCAGATTTTGAGTGTTACCAGGGCCAATGTCCATTGGGGGTGGTATGCCACATATTCGATATTATTGTATCCCTTTCTTTATCATTAGAAAAATAGAAAACGATGCGTAATGCATAATATATAATACAGCAATCGTAGATTGAGTGTTGATATCACCTCGGTAAACTATTGCAATAGTAATTGCTATTTAAAAAAAATACATTATTAAATAGTAACCAGCATTACCGTACTTTTGAAATAAAATCTCTACAGGAATAGTATTGTTAAAAAACTTTAGTATAGAACAAGTTTGCTGTTCATACTCGAATAATATCGTTATCGTAACTTATTGAAATTCTTATTAGCAGTGCTATCAGTAATCACTAGAAGCGATGTTATTCACGTAAATAAGTACAATAAATCTGTAACGGAATATTAGGGCTATGGTTATTAGAAAAATACTAATTCGTAAAGTATTCATAGGAAAAATGTGAAAAAAATTGACAAGGTGTAAGAGAGTACCTACATGATGATTATGCAATAAAACGCAAAGTATCGTTATATCACATTACGATATTATTCGGTGGGGGTAGCGATGTAATCAGAAGATCCTTATTGGTAGAAAATGAAAAAATGGCAAGAACATGAAGCTGGACTCATTTTAGAGGTAATACTAAAGGCACATGTGGAGGACCGGAAGACGCAGCGTAGGAAGACCTACCACTAGGTGGATCGACGACATCATCACGATCGATTCAAATCTCAGCAGTGTATTTAAGTAAGGACAGTTTTCTGCAAGATAATGATAACGATATGCGCTTCGACTTGACATTGAAAAACTCCGAGTAAATTTTCTTTTAAACCTCAAGTTCGGGAATAATACTTTTTGAAAACACTCGTTCCTTAGGTTTCCTATTATTTATAAAATTAATGGTCATCGTCATGTCATATTATAATTATATATATTTATCTACTCTCATATCGTAAACTTCGAAATACAAAACTCAAAACGAGTTTATAATGACATAATTTATACCATAGAGTATCGTAATGAAATTAAAAAGGTTGCACTCCAGGAGTGCCGGTAGAAGTGAAAACTTTTTTGTTACTATGTTTTATTTTTAATTTGAATGACGTCTTACTCATTTTCGATCAGGGTCACGTGACCCTGACGCGAGTTTTGGTCACGTGACCCTGACGCGAGTTTTAAATTTTTTACCCATTACAGAAAAAGTGTACAACGCCGCTAAAGAAGTTTTCACTTCAAAAATTAAATTATAACACTGTTTCTCTAACAAAACAATGTTATAATTTTTTTTGAAGTGAAAACTTCTTTAGCGGCGTTGTACACTTTTTCTGTAATGGGTAAAAAATTTAAAACTCGCGTCAGGGTCACGTGACCAAAACTCGCGTCAGGGTCACGTGACCCTGATCGAAAATGAGTAAGACGTCATTCAAATTAAAAATAAAACATAGTAACAAAAAAGTTTTCACTTCTACCGGCACTCCTGGAGTGCAACCTTTTTTTTTTTTTCATTATAATACAGATTCCTGATCATAGATACATCTTTTTACTTTTTTATCTGTGGCTGCGCGCGCTTTCTAAGGGAATGTTGGAATTGTGACGTTTGTGTTTCGGTGGATGACATGGTGGATGATTATTAGTGCTTATTAATTTTTATCTTTTATTTGATATGTTCGCGTTCAATGAGAGTAGATAAAGTAGTGTATGAAACTGTACATAACTAGGTATTATACCACTCGTGTGATCTCGTATAAAAAAACTCGCTTCGCTCATTTTTTAAACTCACACTCGTGTATAATACCCTTCATTGTGTACCAGTTACATAAACTACTAATATGTTATAATTATATTTTATTTTAATTATTTTATTTAAACTTTATGCACAAGTTACAAAAACATGTACAAAGGCGGACTTAATGCCTTGGGCATTATCTCCCAGTCTACCTTAGGGTGATGCAGAGACAAAGTAGGTGCAACATAAAAGACAATTACTAAATATGGAAAATAATATAAATTTGTACATAATTATAAACAATACATACTTACAATACATACATATAATATATACATACCCAATACAAATAGTATTACATTCAATACATACATACAATACATACATACACAGTTTAGAGAAATGAAGGAAACTAAAAACCAGTTAATTTAGAGATGAATCTGCCATCTTCTTAGATACTCACGAGCTTTCAACTTGAAAGTGAACCGACTGGATACCGTCCTGATATTCCGAGGAAGCACATTCCAAAGGAAAACTGCCTGGATTGGGAAAGAAGATTTTAGAAAACCAGAACGGTGAGAGGGACATCGCAGAAGGCGATTATTTATTTTATTGAAATCTAAGTACTCGTATATCTGTGTAATTTATTTATCAAATATTTGTTTATATATAACGGTATATTCAATATAGGTATATATTTTCATATGTATATTATTATTTTTAATTAGATGTAGTAGTTTTAATTTTTTCGTACTGTACAGTTGCACCTATTCCAGCTTCTTCTCCATTTGACTCAAAGGTTGACTGGTAGATAATGCCTTGCGGCATTAAGTCCGCCTTATGTACCTCAATTGTACGTGAAAGTTTAAATAAATAAATAATAAATAACATACTCGAAGCAACAAGTTAATGAATTAATAAAGAATTAAATGTACAAGTCAACTTTTTCGGTTCAGTTTTTGTTGGTAATTGAAGCGACATCTCTGAACTCATTGAGGATGAATTATTTTTTCCTGAAGTTCGAGACATAAATATTTTCAAAAAACTGCCACCTACCCACTGAAAGTTAAGACTAAACTTTCAGGAACGGAACGACAGCTTGCTGAAAAATTGTTTCAACAGCAATCTGTTTAGTTTTATAGTTAACCGAAAGATGGCTCTGTCTGATACTGGTGAGCTAGTTCCTGTTACTGATAATAGATGGCGTGGGCAGTCGCGTTTTTTACAACGATATTAAAATAATCACACCTGTAATTCTGAAAGGGTTTTGCAGTGGTGCACTTTTAGTACACCTATACTTAACAAGAGATGTTCTTATCCCATAATAGGGAGCGAGCCTATAACCATCAAACAGCCACGATGCCAGGGAACTTGACTGCTACTGGAAAAAATCGAATGGAAAAACTGTTTGACCGGCCTGAAATATGAACCCGGAATGTCATGCTCAGTAGTCACACTTGTGGCCATTAGACCAAAGATGTACCTACGTGATTAAATCTCAAAAACAACAAAATAATATACTTATTCTTAATTTCGACATAGTAAAGGTAACGATAGTTATTTGAATTTTTGTAACAAAGAAAAGCAATGACTACGGGAAAGGCAACAAGGTGCCAACGATACCGAAACCCCACCGTAACTTTTGAACTGTGATAAAACCACAGCATGGATTTTGAAATAATCGTACACCAAAATAATCATAGACGTGTTATTAAATAATGCAGTTATGCTAATGAGCCCCTGCCCTGGTTGGATAAAAATTTAGTACAGATATTCACTCGCAAGGTTCTATACTACACTACCTATCATAAAACATTACTTAATTTTCAAAAAATGTCAAGTACTTTCTAATCGTCTCGTACGTTTCAATATTTATAAATTACTAGTGTTTGCCCGCGGCTTCGCTTGCGTTATTTTAGAATTTGAGAAACAATACGGATCGTGTGGCGCCATCTGATATATGAATGTAATTGTTTTCTCGGCTGTTGCCGAATAGCAGAAGAGAGCTGTTACTCTCTTCTGCTATTCGGAATGTAAGATACCTTATATCCGTGTCTATACTCCTGACAACGTATATGCTAAATTTTGGGATGATCGATTAATGCGTGAAAAGGAAAAAAAACAAACATGCTTGCATTTTTTTGAGACAGTGGTAGCCCAGTGGTATCGGCCCCGACTTACGAGTTGTAGGTCGTGGGTTCGAATCCCGGCAGGCGCATTAGTTTGTGTAATTTATTTCATCACCACTGCTCTCAAAACGGTGAAGGAAAACATCGTGAGGAAACCGGCATGTCCTAGAACCAAAAATTCGAAGACATGTGACATCCACCAATCCGCACTGGGCCCGCGTGGTGGATTATGGCCCACCCCCTCTCACAGAGAGCAGCAGTGGGAACATTAATAGGCTGATGATGATGATGATGATGATGATGATGATGACTTGCATTTTTATTATTAGTTTAGATCAATAATGTTATATCTAGGTACATAGTTTGCATAGGAAACGTCCTTATTAAGCGACATTAATTTCAAAGAACCGTGTTTATTTTAAACATTAGACTATCATTTTTGGGTCGATTTACAGTATCGCTGCAAATTGAACGTACGATAGCATTGCTCTTCTCCCTTTAGCATACCGCGTGATACCTAAAAAATAACTAATTATCTGACTCGATGAGTACAACTTGTCGTCGTTTAAAACAGAATCTATGCACTGGTTTGAGAACCAATTCAAAACATAAATAAACACAAATTATAAAAACCCTGATTTTTTTCTTATCTTTAAAATTCCACACCTCGAAACAATTACAATTTAAAAAAATGTCCAACTTACCTTACCTACAAATTAAATCAGTGTAGACTTCTAACCTAGAGAACTATTGAAAAAAAAAAGTAATAATTTAAAATCGCGAATAAAATTGAAACAAAAGTATGCACATTTTTTTTTTAATTATTTGAAACTCTATGGACAAAAAATAAAACTCAAAAAGTGAAGTCAAAGTCAAAATCAAATCATTTATTCCAATTAGGCCATCAAAGAGGCACTTTTGAACGTCGAAATTTAAATTTAAAGGGAATAGGAAGGGAAGGGATTGATTCTACACCCATTCGCTAAGGTAGGTTGTATGGAGAAGAATGGGCAAGAAACTCCATACTTACTCTTTTTAAAAAAATGTTTTACAATATTTTTAACAGCGTTTGAAATAATTAATGTCGAAGCAATGTACCTTGAAAATCTAAACTAAAATTTTTAAAAAATAATAATTATGTAAAAAAGCAAAAAGGTACATGGCGTTCACATTTTAACAAAATATTGAAATTACACAATTTACAAATATAATTTAAGTGTGTGAGCATTCAAATTTCAACCAGCTTGACCTTGTTTAAGCCCTACTATTTCTGTATCTATTGTACTATGGAGCAGGACCAGCATGTTTCCAAACATTTTTATCTTGAATATAATGTTCTAATTTATAATATGCTTGTTTACTAAGGGTGTTTTTTATGTAACTTTTCAATTTTTTTTCATTTAGATTTAAGATTTCACTCGGTATTTTATTGTAACATTTAACACAGAACCCCATAAAAGATTTTTTTTACTTTAGACAATCTAAAATATGGTTGATCAATTTTATCTTTATTTCTCGTATTAAAATTATGTCTGTCGCTTATTTTATTAAAAAGATGAAGTTTTTTCCTAACATGCATTATATTTTCATAAATAAATTGACAAGGCACTGTCATTATATTAATTTTTTTGAATAATTCCCTAATGGTAGCCATACACCATACTGCCTATTTGTCAATTCGGCATAAAACTGCCAATTTGCTCAAATAGAATTGAACGTGTATGGGGGTGGAATGCCAATTTGATGGCATGACATGCCAATTTTGATAGGTCATCAAATCGTTTTTGACACAACGTCAAATCGGCAGCAGTGATGCCATCTTAGCAACTTCATAGATAGTTAGCTAATTTTATAAAGGTGCTAGAAAAAAAGCTAAAAAGTGTAACTTGTGGCTAAACTTTTTAGCTACTTTTCTACAGGGACGGTTAGGCCACGTTCACACGGCGATTATTTTCCCGTATACCGTACACGAGATTTTATCGAATAGAGTTGACCAGTTTTAGGACAACTTTGCACGGTACACGGTAAAATATTATATTTCTCAAACACGGGATTTTCCCGTATGAACGCCGTTTAAACTATTTTTAAGTTTTCATTTGTGAACTGTTATTACTGCTCTATTCAATAAAATCTTGTATACAGTATACGGGAAAATAATCGCCATGTGAACGTGGCCTTACCAGGAAAACTGAGGCTTTTCGCACATGGATCGCATGTACACTCGTAAAAAAAAGAGTTATTCATTTTATTTTAAACCAAAATACGATTGAAAACTTGAGAGGTGTCAAGGGACCACGAAAGCAAGTTAAAAAAGGTTCATGCTATTTTCGACCTTATTGACATTTATGCAAACACCTGATTTTAATGAAGGAGCAATGTTAACGAATGAGAATGTGAGAAAAACAAACTAAATTTTAAATGTCGATAAGGTCGAAAATCGCTTGCACCACTTTTTTTAAATTGCAATCCTTAAGCAAATGTTTTCCGACCTTCAAGCGATTTTCGACCTTATTGACAACGATGCAAACACCGGATTTTAATGAAGAAGCAATGTTAACGAATGAGAATGTGCAAAAAACAAACTAAATTTTAAATGTCGATAAGGTCGAAAATCGCTTGCACCACTTTTTTTAACTTGCAATCCTTAAGCAAATGTTTTCCGACCTTCAAGCGATTTTCGACCTTATTGACAACGATGCAAACACCGGATTTTAATGAAGAAGCAATGTTAACGAATGAGAATGTGAGAAAAACAAACTAAATTTTTAATGTCGATAAGGTCGAAAATCGCTTGCACCACTTTTTTTAACTTGCTATCCTTAAGCAAGTATTTTCCGACCTTCAAGCGATTTTCGACCTTATTGACAATGATGCAAACACCGGATTTTAATGAAGGAGCAATGTTAACGAATAAGAATGTGAGAAAAACAAACTAAATTTTTAATGTCGATAAGGTCGAAAATCGCTTGCACCACTTTTTTTAATCTAATTCGATAGTCTCATGATGAAATGAAAAGGTGCTAGAAATTGTAGCTGTCGTCACCGAATAATAGCCAGATCTAGTTGCTGAGTTGGCATCACTGGTGCAGATTTGAAGTTGTGACAAATCTATCGTATCGATAGGCAGGATGGTGTATGGTGTATATGGACGAACTGCCGATTTGAAACAATTGCAAGCGTCAAATCTATCGTATCGATAGGCAGGATGGTGTATGCCTACTATAAGAGATTCGCGACGACGTAGATTGTAAATTGCTCTGACAGCTCTCTTTTGCAAAATAAAAATAGATTCAATGTCAGCTGCCCGGCCCCACAATAGGATGCCATATGACATAATGCTGTGAAAGTAGCTGAAGTAAACCAAACGCGCAGTTTCGACGTCGGTTAACTGCCTTATCTTTCTAACAGCATAAGCGGCTGAGCTTAGTCGCCCTGCTAGAGATGCTATATGGGGGCCCCATTGTAATTTATCGTCTAACGTGATTCCTAGAAAAACTGTCTGATTAATAAATTCTAATCTTTTTCCGTTCAATAAATAAATAAAAATCTGCGAGATTTGATCCAGAGACCCCTTGCACGAAAGTCAAACAGGTTACCAACCCGACTGGCTAGTACGCTGACAGTGAATTTCAAATAGCGGTTCTTATACAAATGTCAACAATGACTGAAAATCAACATATTATAAAATTGCTAATCCCCTAAGGGGAATAGCGTAATTATACATATCCTATTAATTGAAGAGCAGTTTAAGGAATATTTGAGGAAACTTTGACTAAATAACATCCAGTAGTTTAGCTTCCAACTATCAACAAACATCTAAAAACAACAAAATTCAAAATTGCTTATCTCCCAGGAAAAATAGCGTAATAATACATAGCCTATTAACAGAAGCATATTAATAAGAATATTTGAGGAAAATTTGATCGACAACTTTACAGTAGTTTAAGAGATAGATCAAATAAATGATCTCTCTGATTTGGCATCAGAATCGATCCCTTATCTCGAAAAAAATACAAAAAGAAAAAAATATTCAATGTACAGGAATGACATCTCTACGATTTTATATAAGTAAAGATAAAGATAAAGATAATTATATAAGTCCTATCTAATAGTGGGCATACCTTTTGATTTCAACTTGAAACAATCCTGATTGCTAAACAACTGACGCTCTGAAGAACACCTTGTATAAGCATAATAATTATATCTTAGTCAGATTTCATACTAGGACCACTAGGACACAGGCCTCTTCTCTGTGACCATGCCCTGGTTGACAGCGCGTTGCGTTCCTCGCGCGCCTCAAAGAGTGTCAGCAGAATGACGGAGCCCCCTATGAGGGATAAGCCTGCCGGGGTCGCGGGACTAAAAAATACCCCGGAACGTAAAAGGCTATTGAAGGACACCGTGGATTTTAGTCAGTATAAGTCTGACAGTCCCTTCTGCCGTACCGTGTTTGGGAGGACTCATTTAATGATTTTACCACGCTATAACAAAGCCTCTTTTCTGTGAGATGGAATGTGCTGTCATCCTCCACGGAGCTCGGTGGGGGTTGGTAGATGCCACATGTCTTCGATGTTTCCATTCTAGGACATTTCTTTTTTTTTTTTAATTTAAAATGTAATTTCGCGTTTGACCAATTTCTCGCCTGATAGTAAGCGAAGATGTGGTTGACGATGAAGCACGCTTGCCTAGAAGTAACCTGTTAACTCTTGACTTGAAGACCCCAAGGTTATAACTGTCGGGAAATACAGGGAATTCCACTCCCATTTACTTATATCGATGGCGCATTGCCGTACATCTTGTAGTCTGATGATGGAAAAGGCCAGGCGGAATCAAGTTATGCAGTTCCATCGCAAACTCGTGCTGGTTTCCTCACGATGTTTTACTAATTCAGCCACAAATCAAATGAATAGATTGATCAGCAACCTAGGCCTCTTTCTGCCTCCAGGATTTAAAGGAATCTAACTAAACTGAACCTCTGGGTGTCCCTAAAACTGAACAATATTTTTTGCTGAGTTGTAATATTCGTGATTTAGTTAGCAGTTTTTTGACTAGTTTTATTAATCCCTATTTTCAAATCCACATCATCAACACATAAGCACCGAGCAACCAACCAAAGTATTACCATAACTTCTAAGCCAACTCATACATACGTAACACAAGACATCCTGGATACAAGATCTCGCGGCAACGTATCCACAAAGTTTGTAACAAGGGTTCTAGAAGAAGCCGAACAAGTTATAGTCTGCACACGGCGCAGGTTACGCTACGTTAAATTCGACCTATCGAGAAAACTCGTGCGTTGAAGATTTCTAAAGTTGCTGGAAACGCTAATATTTCGACGATCTTTTTCTTTATTTGGATTCATACTGCAAATGGAAGATGACGTTTTTCCTGAAAATCATGGATGAACCAAATTGTTCTATGCTACTCGTAAGACTTTGGCAATTTCTGTTATAGATAATACGAGTATATAATAATTTTATAAGATTTTTCCATGTTAATTTTGTTCGAACTTTCCATTTGTGACTTTTTTGATTTTCATATTTTTTTTGCAACATGTTTGCACCAATAAATATATTTTAAAAGAGTAACTATCGAGTTGTTGCCAGTTCTTTTCCAAGAAAACGACCAAACTGAATCGAACGTATACGTTTTACGAGCGCCCTCGTGGGCCTTTTTGTGAAATAAAAAAGGTTGCACTCCAGGAGTGCCGGTAGAAGTGAAAACTTTTTTGTTACTATGTTTTATTTTTAATTTGAATGACGTCTTACTCATTTTCGATCAGGGTCACGTGACCCTGACGCGAGTTTTGGTCACGTGACCCTGACGCGAGTTTTAAATTTTTTACCCATTACAGAAAAAGTGTACAACGCCGCTAAAGAAGTTTTCACTTCAAAATTGTTCTACGGTAAGTAATGCAGAAACTTTGTGTAAAAAGAGTTTATAAATACAAGATGAATAATAATATAATTATTACTGTCCCAGAATAACTGTTTCAGAACGAGCATTAGAAAGAAGATTATTTTAGATACATAGGTAATAATACTCGTTATACCCGTATTTTCAAGTTTTTTCCTGCCTCTTCTAGACAGCTTAAGTCCGTGCTTCATATACTTACGTACATTGTTTATTAGCTATCATGGAGGTGGTGTAATCAGAGCTCTCTGATATTGTTGTGTCTAAAGTAAAAAAAAAAAGGTTGCACTCCAGGAGTGCCGGTAGAAGTGAAAACTTTTTTGTTACTATGTTTTATTTTTAATTTGAATGACGTCTTACTCATTTTCGATCAGGGTCACGTGACCCTGACGCGAGTTTTGGTCACGTGACCCTGACGCGAGTTTTAAATTTTTTACCCATTACAGAAAAAGTGTACAACGCCGCTAAAGAAGTTTTCACTTCAAAAATCTTTTATGGGGTTCTGTGTTAAATGTTACAATAAAATACCGAGTGAAATCTTAAATCTAAATGAAAAAAAATTTAAAAGTTGCATAAAAAACACCCTTATTAAACAAGCATATTATAAATTAGAAGATTATATTCAAGATAAAAATGTTTGGAAACATGCTGGTCCTGCTCCATAGTACAATGTAGGGCTTAAACAAAGTCAAGCTGGTTGAAATCTGAATGCTCACACACTTAATCATATTTGTAAATTGTGTAATTTCAATATTTTGTTAAAATGTGAACGCCATGTACCTTTTTGTTTTTTTTACTTATTATTATTTTTTTAAATTTTTAGTCCAGATTTTCAAGGTACATTGCTTTGACATTAATTGTTTCAAACGCTGTTAAAAATATTGTAAAACATTTTTTAAAAAAGAGTAAGTATGGAGTTTCTTGCCCATTCTTCTCCATACAACCTACCTTAGCGAATGGGTGTAGAATCAATCCCTTCCCTTCCTATTCCCTTTAAATTTAAATTTCGACGTTCAAAAGTGCCTCTTTGATGGCCTAATTGGAATAAATGATTTGACTTTGACTTTGACTTTGACTTTGTTCAAAGTTTAAACATAACATTTTGTGATAACAGCTTCTTAGAGAAGACCTGGCTATCTATTGCTAATTAACGAAATCTTCATATTTACCATTATATATTATACACTGGTATATAATCGTAAATATGAAGATTTCGTTAATTTTATGAGCTGATACGATGAACTTAATTTTAATTAATTGATTTACGAAATAACATTATTAGATTCTAGTTTATAAATTCATCTCCATTTCAATCTAATTTCTAGGTGTTCAGCATTTTTCTTTAAACTTAGCATGTTTTTTTGGATTGCTCTTGGCCAAAGCCCTGAGGCCTTACCACGAGCTCTTAACGTGATCCATTTCGGGCTGTGGGAAAGAGACAGAGCTATATAAGTCGTCTAGCGCCATCTCTTTCCCTGAGCATAAACCGGATCGCGCTAGGAGCTGAAGCGCACCAAGGGAACACGGTAAAAATTGTTTGGTGCCGGATTCCGACAATAAGGTAGTTGTGAGGCCAGCGCCCTTTTTAAGGTCTGCTACCACCACTGGTACCCAACATTCGCCAAAATTAACAAAACTACAGAAACAATTTACACACATGAAAGTTGGAATGGATAAATTAAAAATCCAATAAGCAACAAATACGAATTGCTGTGTAAGAAGCCAAACATTATATAATATTTTTCCATTGTGTTCAAATCTTTTGGCAATGTGTCAAAGTATTTTACAGAAATTCTGTAAAACGTTATAAAATTGTTTACCTTATGGCTGAAGATTAATGAGCTATCATAACTAAGTATGATCCTTTTCTGGGTTATTTTAACTTATAACGTTCTATTTATTTTATATTAAACAATCACAACCACGTGCGGAACCAGTGACAGAACCTTTATCCAATAAATCTCTTTTCTTTCTTTATCCTAACTATTATACTAATGTGAAAGTGCGCTTTTTTGTTACACTTTCATGTCAAAGCAGCTTGATCTTAAAATCTCTCTTATGGCTATCTGCGTGACCAGCATGTCTTAATGTTGACCCTAATAATATTGTTGTGTTGTGTGTACCTAGTGTTAAAGCCAGCATTTTGTATCAATGTCTAGTAGATGAAAACTTTACTCAATGTAATAATCAGGCTGACGGAAAAAAATAAAAAACAAAACGTGTACCAGCTCACACGCCTAATCTAAAATTTATATTATGTAACGGTACAGTCAAGCGAACAAATCACGTACAAACGGATCACGTCCCGCGATCCCGCCAGCTCGCGGGACTGCGGGACGGCGCGGCGGCGGGACGACGGCGTGTTTGCGGGCATTTGAATTAAATTTTCACGTCGCGGGAAACATGGATGTGTGCGTGACGCGGTCCAGGTCGCGTGACAACTATTCTACCTTTTGTTACCTATACATCTTAATTTCTACGGTCACTTTCTACTTCTAGTTGATATTTATGAACGCCATTTTCAAGTCACGTTTGCATAAATAACTAAAGTAAATGTCAAAGGGTAAAGATAATGTTTGCAAATGTATTTCTTTTTTAAAGTACTGTATTAGCCATTTATTCAAATTAGATGCATTCGTTTATATTATTGCTGTCATAAAGCACAATAAAAATAAATCTCAAGGATTTTACTTTGCAATGACAGAAAAAAAAATTGAAGTTAGGTTCTCATCGTATATTATTTTGTACTGCAACTATTATTATTTAATTAAACCGTATTCGAAGAAATGTGCCATCCAGCAATTCACATCATAAAGAGAGGTGGCATGGCGTAGCATGAGTCCACAGCTTCATTTATGTTTTTGGAAAATGATGTACAATCGACCCAGTGGAATTATGACCCACCATAAGCTTATTTTCCCAGAGACATTCAAATACAATTAGGTCCACATTCGCGTAAACATACATATCCATGGTAACGACTTTGATCTTTGTCAATTTGACAGATTCAAACGATTTGTTGTGAAAATGGGTCATGATTCCACTTTGTCGACTGTACAAAAGCCTTTTACTATTTTATACAGATGGCAATTAACATACCTAATGATTTTTGTACACCAATAATAAATTGTTACTCTGAGCTATTTACCACCAACAATTTCATGCTCTACATACCATATTATACAAAGTTAATAAAGAATATTTAATATAACGCTGTAACTGAACATTTGCTGCTGTGTGGCTATTAACGATGATTGTCAATCAAGAGCACAATTACTGGGTAAGTGCTTTCAATCAGCCGTCAATCATTGACGTGAACTTGACATTCAGTATTACCATGTTTCAATCAAGGGATTGAGGAACTACCGTACAAGAGAAAGTAATTAAGGGGGAACACTTTTAAGGTCGAGGGAACTGAAAAACAGGTATTTTCACAGTGTTCGTATAATTGAGACTGAATGAGAGTCAGACAGTCCGAAAATACACATTAAAACTATCGGCACAAAATCAAAAGTAGTTCTGTAGTCCTGATTTCTACTCCAAAACTTGACCGATTGCCATGTTCCTTTGTTTTCTATTTTATGTCATCTGGTGATATTTCTTTCCTGGATGTTTGAACTTCGTGAAAAATCAAGCCACCATTCTCTCTCATAGTAATTATGAAAAAATGGAAAACATGGGAACATACCAAATAATGGAGGCCGTAGATTTTTTGGAAAAAGAAAGATTACTCTGCTGACATTATCCAGGGAGAAAACAGGAACAACGTTTGTATGAAGAAACAACCTGATATTCAAACTAAACTACATATAAAAAAAAACAATGTTGGGCGTGTAGTATATAAAGTACAACATCTCTACTTATGTTTAAGTTAATGTTCAATATAGGGCAAACCTGTAGATATGAAATCTATACTCCATGGTTGGTATTGATAGAATCCTGATGACTGAGACTTAAGGAAACTGAGAATTGAACTAGGGAACTCATGCTCACCAGTCTCGTTTGCACAACTATTGCACAAAGAGGTAGTACAATTAGTTAATGATATTTTAAACCTACTTTCTTACAGAGCAAGTACCAATGGAGATGAAGTCTTTTTTAACACAGAGATATAAAACAACAAAGAAAGAAAGGCGGGAATGCTAAGTAAGTACTTTTGTAAGAAAAATTACCGACAATCGAAGTACCTAACTGGAAGTCGTGAAGGAAGGGTTTTGAAATGATAAAAGCTGAAACAACCGAGCCGTAGTAAAAGCACCTTATTTTTCATAACCCATTCTTGTATTCCTTTCATGAGAATATTTTTATGAAGATTTCAGAATAAGGGCTAATACACATTCTCATTTTTGACGAGATGCAGCGTCGAGTCGTGGTTGATTGTGTAGTCGACGATTTGGTGTCGTGATATGGACATGTCTCATTAAAAGTAAACACGTAGTTTTGTTTTGAAAATGATTTTGCGCCTTGTGTAGTTGGATACATGGTACAAATAGTAGTTCCGGGTCCCACTGTTTTTGTCCGTGAATCTAAATGTTACTTAACGTAGTCACAATACAGGATTAAATTCTGATTGGAGAAAAGCAAAAAAACATGAAAAAATGGACGATCAATTTTGTAGTTTGCTATGATACGAGTATGTCATTGTGTCGTGAGCTCTTTTACGTTACATAAAATCTTTTACATGTATTGTGATCGCAGGTAAATCAAAGAAATTTTTATTTACAGCAGAAACATTGAGTAGTTGATGGTTAACACCACAGCCTCAAATATTAACTACTTGTTTCATCCACTGCTTTGATTACTTTCACAGACAAAAGAAGAGGACTTCTAGGACACGACACTGCGTCACGACACGTTGTCGCACCATCACAATATGACATAATAGTGTATGTGTGTGCCCTTACAAACCTAATAAATCTTACGACAACACACATATACTATTAATGTCTAAATTTTAAGTACGCACGTCTCAACCATCAAGCCAACTGCCACTGAATAATTAAATCTAGTCTGTTCTCAAGAAAAATTGATAGCGATCCGGAGCCAATCGGAATATTGGACGCGTGACTTGCGTTCCCAACGACACGTTTTATTTTTTACCACTTGTAGGCGATGCTGACTGTACAAGCGGGTTAATATTTTTTTTATGGTTGAATGTTTATTTGATGCGAGTTTAGACTTTTTTGGGAGATAATGTTCATCATTTTTGTGGATGATATTATTTTTGAAGTGGCATCGGTTGGGAGAGCATAGAGTTGTGCAATGCTTCGAAGTCTTAAAAAGGTCGAGGTGAAAGGAGTATGTAAGGATCAGCAAGAAGCGCTCTGAGGTCAACTGCGTACTTGAAGTATTTATGGCGTTAATTGGTATGGAAATTAAAAAGCGCCTCTAAAGAAACAACGCCTAGGTGTACACCCGTGTTACCATTGCGAAGAACGCCCTGAGGACACAGTGGAGCATACGGTGCAGGACTGTCCCGCTTGGGCAGAGTACCGCCGTGTCCTCACGGCGGCGATAGGCGAAGACCTCTCGCGTCACAATACTGACACTCTTTGAGGCGCGCGTGGAACACAACGCGCCGTCAACCCAGAGTTTTCCACTCCTTACCTGCAAAAATGACAAAAAAAAACTTTTTTATTAAGTACATGTCTATTAATATTATTATGTCTCTGTTCCGTTTTACGTAGGAAGCTCACCACTGATGTTTTCAATCTCAAAGGTTAAATACTCCTACAGACTTCATCCCTGCCCGATGAGTAAAGGTCAGTACGCCATATTGATTGCGGTATCCCTTTGTTTTATGTCTGAAAATATGATTTAATTTTTGTTTTAATTGAATCTATTGTTTTAAAAACAGTATATTTAAAGATTTGTGATTAGATAAACCTCGCAAGTGTGCTTGCGTAGCTCGGTTACTAATTATTTGTGTTTTCATGCCAAACTTTAAAAACTATGAGAATTTGAGGTAAGATAATAGGAACAAACGAACGGACATGCCCAAATTATAAAGATTATTTTTTGAATTTAGATAGAGAAAAATGATGGATAAAATAGACATACAAAAGTTGATCAATAAATCTATGCTCTCACCTTAATTTTCATCGCAGCCTAAAAACACGGTAACTACACGGCGCGTTGGTAATTTAAGCAAAAAAAAAACCTCTTCCGGAAACGAGAGCACTTAAAAACAGATAAAATAACAGTCGCTATCAGTAAACATGGAATATTATTAGGGCACATAAACGCTGCGTAATAAACGTGCACTAGATTTTTATGTGTTTGTAATAAAAGTTCTGGTTCTCCTCGGGAGACAGGTAAAGGAGGTTGTATTCTGATGACGGCATCTTGCTTTTAGATACCATTTTGCTATTTTGTTTTCTCTCTTTTGTGTTATTGTCATCTTTTTATTGATTTATTAAAACTGAATGCGTAAAGTACTTTTGTAATGGAATTTTTGGAGTGATTTTCATCCTATTCTACAGATCTAATTTAAAGTACACTTTGATTAATAACTAGTTTGTAAGGTCCTTTCGTCTCTTACCACCAGCTGCCAGCGTAGATTGCCATGAGACTAAGAGGTTCTGTTCGCATGAGGTTGGATAAATAAAAGAAAGTGCTTGATGTCTTCTCAGCTATTTAATTTGATGCACACATGGGTACAGGATCACAGCACGATTCCTTACAAGTTAGGTTATGGATAATATAACACTTACTTCAGATAGAACATTACATACTATCTATCCAGGTCGAACCGTGGATATGTATCGCAGACAGCATTCGCAGCCTGTGTGATTTGTAGGTTAACATACGTGGCTTGGAACCAGAGCTTGTCCTAGCTTACTCCATGTCAATGTGCCAATCGTTGGGAAGACGTTTTATAGTTTTCTTTATTTAATTAATTTAAAATAATGGATGGAACCCTGAGAACAATATCAGAAAGAATACGTGAGCATTTCAATACAATCATCATGGTGGGTGATGCCATGTAATTGCAACAAAACATGAAATAATATTAATACATACGCTTATGCGGTTCCTTTATACCAATACACTTTCATTTTGGCTGATGTACCACTCCTATATCGCGTCATTAATTAAATATTCTTGTTTTATCAGTCAGCGTCTATAACATGTGCAGATTCCAAGAAAAAAGCGGAAGCCAAGGTTCTACGTCATCCAATCGTTCAAACCCGCCTCTAGGCCCTTGCCTTTTAGACCATGCGTTATATAATTAAATTTAATTCAACTGAAATCTATCATAATTAATTATCTGAATTTTATCTATGTACTTATTATTATTTTATTTAGAATTTAAAGTATCATAAATAAATATGTTACTCTCTAACGCCATCTGTTGATGAACTGTAACCTCACCAACCTATAAAATTCACTATCAGTTCTCGATTTTGACACTAGATGGCGCTACCCGTCTAAATAATCGATAACTACTTTTATACTTGTTGCAATACATCTTTCCCCAGTTAAAAATTTTCTACTTGCTGAGAAATTTTTTCTCATCATGTGTATTGAAAGCTCAAAATCATCCTATTGAAAACTGAGACAAACCAAATGCCTTAGACTTACAGACTAAATTGCTAAATATTAATGGCTAGTAACCCAATCCCGAAACAAAACCTATTTGGCATATTCGTACATTGATTGCTCCTGCCTTAAACTATCTACTAAACTAATACTATAATAAGCGTCTGTCTGCCTATCTATATATAGCATGTAGCTGCTCTTTACAGACATCAACTAATTAACTAATTTTTTATTGACTAGTCATGCCTTAGTCTAATTAATTTCCTAATTAAGTTAAGTTTTAAGTTAAATAAACACTATCCTTGAAACCTAGATAAGTGTTATCTACAAAGTATTTAGCCAAAGTATAGGCAAATACTTATTTAAGTTTTTAAATTTATTTAGTAAACCCTATCTCCAATTGATGTAGATAGGTGTTTTATTAAGTATTAAATTATAAAGTATAGTTTTTTTATACTTCATCAAGTTTTTAAGTAAACACTATCTTTAATTAATGTAGATATGTGTTTTATTAAGTGTTAAGTGGTGACACTTTGAAGTCCCTTTTGAATTTACAATTATTGTGTTTCCTTTCATACATCAACAAACATTCCTTATTAATAAAATTGGTTTAACTAGGTATTTAATTTTGAAAAAAAAAACCTTATACCCTACCAACATGCATCCATCCCTCTTCAAGTTAAATATTTACACGTCTATTGTTAATTTCGTGCAAATATTGGATTAACAACAACAACAATGTATAAAACTAGGAGTCTTCATATTTTAAGATGTCTTTAATGTGAAATTTACCTAAATCTTTGTCCTGCATGTCTTTTAAGCTATACACTACAGGTGAGTGTTTCTTTGCAATAACACATCTTATAAAGCGCGGTGCTAGCTTTGAAGTAAAGTTTTTACTAGCATCCGACAAGGTAAATGTCCTTTTATAGACAATTTGACCTACTTTAAATTCTAAAGGTCGCTTTCTTAAGTCATAGTGCTTTTTATTTTTATCATGCACAAGTTTCAAGTTTTTACTAACCTCCTGGAAAATTGATTTAAGTTCTTTTAAGTTATCACCATGAATTCTAGGGTCTACAGTTGATAGATCTGAATCAGGCTATGGCACTTCAGAGTCTTTATGTAATTTACCATCTACAAACATCTCTCTTCCATGTACAAGAAAGTAAGGTGAGAATTTAGTTGACTCGTTAACTGAGGTGTTCAGTGCACACTGAATTTCTGGTATGTGATTGTCCCACTGCCTGTGATTTGTTTTCACATATGAGGCAATCGCATACAGAACATTTCTAATGGCTCTTTCTGCCTGATTTACCTGCGGGTGATACCTAGGATTATAGTAAATATTCGGCACATTATATTTGCACATTAAATCTCTAAATTGTTTTGAGATGAATTGCGGACCGTTGTCTACATAGACAAATTTCGGTATCCCATGTACCAGAAACACTTTTTCTTCCAGAATTTTAACAATAGCATTGCCTGTTGCGTTCCGTATAGGAAACAACATAACATACTTACTAAAATAATCTGAACATACTAAGAGATTCGTGTTCCTTTTAGTGGACACGGGAAAGGGTCCTAGCAAATCACAACAAATCGCTTCAAATGGTTTTGTAACCTGTTTAGGGTTACCCATTAAACCAGGTCTCGATGAATTTACTGGCCTGTACTCTTTACAAGTTTGAAAATTATTAACGTATTTTCGACATCTTTATACATATTTTTCCAAAAATAATGTAATGCTAATCTTTTATGAGTTTTAAATATACCAAAGTGGGCGCCTGTGGGATCATCATGAAATTGTTTTAATAGAGGTCCCACATCATCACTGGGAATCACCTGTTTCCAAGTGAATTGTGATATTAAATTATATTTTTTTTTTTTTTTTTTTTTTTGAGTTCAATTAATTCAGTTGAATTTAATTAAGTAATATTGCGAACGAGCTAATATTCGCTTAACAGTGGAGCTATCTCCCTCTGTCAACTCCCTATGTAATAGGCACAGCTCTTTTATAGGTTCCAAGCATAAGCGTACCTCCTCTGCACTGGTTGGAGTTGCATTATCCTCTGGTTTAATCCTCTCCAAAATAAGCCACACAGATTGCGATACTGCCTGCGAAGCACATCCCTGGTCGCCTTTACATCTGTGGATATATTGAAATATTTAAGCTCATGCAATAATTCTTCTTTACGAAGATAGTCAATCCAGATTGTCTTATCCATATTGAATTTAAAATATTTAATCAGTCTTTGATAATTATTTTGAATCCAATTTTAAAGTTAAGTAAATGTAAATAGTAATTTTACATTAATCAAGGTGAATTAAATTAAATTAGAGTCAATCCATTCAAGTAGTTGCTAAAGTTTACAATGTTAACATGACATGTGGCATAACCTTACTTTTTAACACAAAGTGTTGATGTTTCTAAGTTGTATGACTTTATATCAATCAAGAGGAGTCTATACATTTAAGCTTTTGTACATCAATAATGTGGAAAGATTTGCCTTTTACTAAAAATGTTAACATGTGCTATTAACTAATTTTGAAAACTTAAATTCAGAGAATGTACTAAGTTAAATGACTCTATTTACTAAACATTAAATTAAGTTAAATCAAGCTCTTAATCTTGAAGTGAAGATTCCAATCTGACCTCATGCGACACGTTGGGCGTACAATTGTAAGGTCCTTTCGTCTCTTACCACCAGCTGCCAGCGTAGATTGCCATGAGACTAAGAGGTTCTGTTCGCATGAGGTTGGATAAATAAAAGAAAGTGCTTGATGTCTTCTCAGCTATTTAATTTGATGCACACATGGGTACAGGATCACAGCACGATTCCTTACAAGTTAGGTTATGGATAATATAACACTTACTTCAGATAGAACATTACATACTATCTATCCAGGTCGAACCGTGGATATGTATCGCAGACAGCATTCGCAGCCTGTGTGATTTGTAGGTTAACATACGTGGCTTGGAACCAGAGCTTGTCCTAGCTTACTCCATGTCAATGTGCCAATCGTTGGGAAGACGTTTTATAGTTTTCTTTATTTAATTAATTTAAAATAATGGATGGAACCCTGAGAACAATATCAGAAAGAATACGTGAGCATTTCAATACAATCATCATGGTGGGTGATGCCATGTAATTGCAACAAAACATGAAATAATATTAATACATACGCTTATGCGGTTCCTTTATACCAATACACTTTCATTTTGGCTGATGTACCACTCCTATATCGCGTCATTAATTAAATATTCTTGTTTTATCAGTCAGCGTCTATAACATGTGCAGATTCCAAGAAAAAAGCGGAAGCCAAGGTTCTACGTCATCCAATCGTTCAAACCCGCCTCTAGGCCCTTGCCTTTTAGACCATGCGTTATATAATTAAATTTAATTCAACTGAAATCTATCATAATTAATTATCTGAATTTTATCTATGTACTTATTATTATTTTATTTAGAATTTAAAGTATCATAAATAAATATGTTACTCTCTAACGCCATCTGTTGATGAACTGTAACCTCACCAACCTATAAAATTCACTATCAGTTCTCGATTTTGACACTAGATGGCGCTACCCGTCTAAATAATCGATAACTACTTTTATACTTGTTACAAGTTTACCTGCGCGGCCGAGGCTTTGCCGACGAGAAAATTAGAAATACTTAAACTTGATTACTGTAAATTTTTATCAAGTCATGGTCTACCTGTGCAATCAAACAGCAAATATCCTGGGCTATGGGAATCGCGTTATCATTTTATGCCCACCTATGTTTTGACTCTGATCAAAAGTCAAAAGCTAAAGTCCCAGTAACTAGATACAATTACTCGTAAATGTAAAAGTATAACTGCCTAAAAATAACGTAGGAACAGTCTGACATCAATCCCGATCGTCGCATCTCAAACTCGCATTCACCAGAATACCGCCAAGGTATCGCGAAAAAGTGGCGTAACGGAAGCGACGGCTGTATTCATTCGGAATTTCAATGTCCTTTATCTGAGAGGAAGAGAGCCATAAACATAGTCGTAAATTCGGTGTTACTTGTGAAAAATTTTGTGCGACGAGCTTTATTTATACGCACTTATTGTGTTTAGTGGCGGTGGATCGTCTAGGTTTGGTGGCACTTCTTGTGACTGTGATTTGTGATCTTGTGTTGAGATGGAATTGTTTAGTGTTTATAATACTTCTTTTTAGTATTTTACTTTATTTATTTCTGATATTTTAATGACCTCTTATTTTCCAAACCTTTTTTTATCACGTTAAAATCAAATGATTCCTCCCACCTAGGGCAGAGCGGGAAGTGCTGTCAGACTCGTACCTACTGATTAAAATCTACGGTGATCCTGCAATAGCCCTTTGCGTTCCAGGGTCACGCGGTTACCTAATGAATCAGTTCCGCGACCACCACATCCCATGTAACACGGGACTTATGATTCTGGTGAAATCTGGTTAAACTTAGATGTAACCTATGCCCGAGTCCGGAGAGAAAGTCTGGGAGATAAATTGTCCTAAGATATTTCCACCACAAACCGGTATTTAAATAATGTAACCTATATGTCACATAAGTAAATAACTTCAGAATTCCCGTGAAAAATAAAATCCTTTCATACCCAACCTTTTTAATCAACCGCGTGTAATACCGTTTTACCGTGACATACGAGCACGGTCGTGTTTCTGACGAATTAAAATTATGTTTTCATCTCTTAATTTATTCAAATATTAATTTTGTGAGGTTCGGTGAGAGGTGCGTCCGATGTTTTTATTTAACGAACGCTGTGCGGCTGAGGGCTTCCTGGCCATCCTTTCATTACGTGGTCGAATGAAAGCCCTCTTTAGTTTTCATTTGACTGGAAACTGAAAAGATGGGAATGTTACTTACAACATTTATAATTATAGTGAAAAGTTATCACGACTTGAAAGAAAATTTGTATAAAAAGGTTAGTGGGAAACTTGCCAAAAATTGATTATTTATTTTCTGTTTTCGAAATCATAGTTGCAAGCACTATGCCAGATGCCAGCATATCAGCCTTTCCCAGTCTGTCAAATCCAAACAAAACTTAACCTTCTTTTATTATGATAAAGGTTTTTTTTATGTTGCCCCCACCAGACATTTCTCCTTTACCGTGGGTGCGTTTACAAACATAATAAACTCACATACCGAAACATCTAGACAAATGTGATCTGACACAGCTTTTGTTTGCGGTCTAAAGACTGTTAATGAACGAAAAAAAAATAAATAGTAGATAAGCATTGATCACATGTCTCAAGGAAACTCCAAAACCAGCCCTACAGACAAGGAATCTCTACCACTTCACCGTAAACCAAAGATGAAATTAACATGAAAAAAAAATCCTAATTAAAACCGCTATTGCCACTCAAACTAACTCATTACTCAAAAAAAGAACGCGATATATTTTTTTATAAAGGGGACGCTAGCGCTTCGCTCGCTCAGTTGCTCTCTGTGACCCCGTTCCGCTCGAGTCGGGCTCGAGAGCGCTTCAGTCGCTTCACAGCTTCGCGGCAACGCTTAGCATGCATGTCGCTCAAATATTCCCGTCGTAATTATTTTTTGTAATTCAATTGTATGAGGATTATGAACTTTATTTGAGTTTTTCTCATGGTTTGCTTGTTTTGTTTAGAATTATATTTTCAGGCGAGTGCTCAATTATTGTGATTTAACTAGACGAAAGTTAGTTTAAAAGTAACTCAATTTATAAAATTGTAAAAAATATCTGGTAGTGATGTTTGACCTGTGCCGAGTATGCAGCCAATCTGCCCTTAAGACTGGCTGCATTTGCGGGATAGTCTCTTCAGATAACCTGGAACGTAAAGGGCTAGTCCCAGTCAGTACTTTCTCTTTCTTTCGCTTAGAATTGCCATTTGCTAGACCGAGACAATGCGATAGCACGCGGCCGCCTCGAGAATTCCGCCGCGTGCTTCGCATTATGTTTTCTGTCTCGGTCTAGCAAATGGCAGTTCTAAGCGACAGAAAGAAAAAGGGCGACGGAAAAAGCCGATTCCGCGTCGTTAGATGTGGGAGCACCCTTACACTTACTTAAACCACCCTTTACGTTTGTTTTCCAGGGCCGCGGTATCCTGTTGAGAGAGTCCAGCAAAACATCGCTAGACTAACCACATTATCTATCAGAGTAAAAGTTAAGCCCAGAAATAGAATTGAAAACTGAGCAATTACAAATAAAAATTGTTGATCTTATGATAGGTTGCTAATTTGAATTTAAACCACATCCCACAACGGTATTATGTAATATATTAATTAGCACGTAGTATGAACGGTAAAGTTAGTGCAGTTACCGAAATGTAAACTTGCTCATACGCTAAATTAACTGGAAGTCCGGTTGCAAAATATAGCAGAAATGTTCCCTCTATAATATTATAATGGCTATACATTGTATTATTAGGAAATAATGCTAATTTTGTAGTAAAAGCTAGTACAGGCCCATTAAAAATTATTAATAAACTCAATAAGTAAATATTCCCAAAATCAGCTTTGTTCGGTTCAAAAACGATTCGTACAAAGGGTTTTAAAACTATAGGAAAACAATATGAAAGAAAATTAAAAGCTACTACCCATCCCAGAAATATTATACAACCTTGCCCAATTACTGATCAGCTGCAGATGGATTTGAATGGTTTCTGTAGATAAGTCGATTTTGATTTTGTAGGTAAGTGCCCACCTATTAATGACATGTTTGCATATAACAGAAATGTTAAGTATAATTAAATTTACATTAATTTAATTTATATTAATTTAAAAAGATTTTATGTATTATTTAGAAGCTATTATCATAATTATATTATTATCTTTCTGTAAATATGTCAATGAGTTGTCTACTGTCTACTAGTTGTCTGACTTTGACTGTTGTACTAGTTGTCTGACTATTTCAGTCGTGTAAAAATAAAGGTCTTTACACAAGTTCTGGCTTGTTAAACAGACAAACATACAAAATTAAACAATAAAACACGCAAAAATAAAAAGGCAGACAATATACAAAACAGCCCACGGTAGTAATGAAAAGTAAAATTTTAACCATCTGTGCTACGATGGCCCCGGGATAAATTCCAGGGGTTATAACAATAAAAACTTTTGGACTTCTCACCTCCTTAATTTAGCCACGGCAACTTTACACCGGCAACTTGGCCCACTGTTTCACGCGATATTATTTTGTTAAATATTTGAAAGGGAGCCGGTATTCTGCAATTAAAATTCAATATAACACCTTGAATATTGTTTGGAGTTTAAAGAAATTCTTGGTGAGGAGAAACATCTGTCGGATCTTTGTCGCTTGTTGAGTATGAATAGGTTATTTCAATTTGCGTTGTAGATGCCACGTAGTTGCCTTGAAATGTTAAGAAAAAACCAAGAATCACTGTTGGCACAATGGTTGACAGATCGAATGCTACGTAGCGTTTCGTGGGTTGATTTCCAGCTTGGAACTCATGCTTATTTGTATATAACCTGCAGGTAGTTGTTGTGTTTGTGTGTTTTACTGTTTCTTTGCGCATCCAAGAAACAGGAGATCCCTAGTGAGGAGCAAGGATTTTCATTTAGTATAGTATCGTCATCATCATCAGTCGGAAGACGTCCACTGCTGAACATAGGCGTCCCCCTTATAGACCGCCACGCTGAATGACAATTCGCCACTTGCATCCATCGGTTGCCCGCGACCCTCACGATGTCGTCGGTCCACCTAGTGGGAGGCCTGCCTACGCTGCGTTTTCCGGTCCGTGGTCGCCACTCGAGAACTTTTCTTCCCCATCGGTTGTCAGTTTTACGAGCATTGTGGCCTGCCCATTGTCATTTCAACTTGCAAATTTTATGAGCTATGTCGGTGACTCTGGTGCTTCGACCAAAATCCAAGTTTCCGATTTAATCCCGCAAAGAAACTCCGAGCATAGCTCTTTCCATTGCTCGTTGTTATTTTGACCTATAGTTTCAAATTAATTAACTTATACAAAATGTAATGTAAACTAGGTATTTAGATTTGTTAAAATTTTTGATTTGAATAAAAAAAAAATCTAGGCTTGGTTGCAATATGCAGTTCCAACCCAATACTTCTACGAGTATTATTGTTATCATTTTAAAAACTAATTGCACGTAAATTAATATATAACAATATCCTACATTTATTGGTGGAAACTGATAACAAAAATGGGAGTAGAAACAATATCGAAAGTACTTTTCACTTTAAGCTAACCTTTGAAACCTCCGAACATTACGGGAGGTCCAAAAAAGCGTGTGTCGCGGACGTACCCGAACGGCTCCGAGATAACTTTTGCCCTGTTAAATAAAGACGACAGTTTTATTGAAAGTAGGGCCGTTTGCCTTCTGTAATTTTCTCGGGATACCCTTGTTTTGTGGTGTGAGAGATGAGCGGTGAGCGGACTGGTAATTGTTTTATTATCTCCCTTATAAATACCTATCTCATTTTGAAGATTTGAAATCAAATAAAAAAAGAAAGGGCAGAGCCTTCATTAAGGTTTTAGGTGGTATCTAGTTCAGAATAAAACTTCAATATGTCGGCTATATTCTTTCATTTTAGTGAATTACTGTACACTGTCAACATAGAAAAAAAATGATCTTTTAAACCTTCAAGAAACTGTAAAATAAGTTGTTACAATTATGTAGCGTCATAAACTGCCACCGTTTTAATAAAATGACTTCTTTTGTTTGATACAAGCTTCTGTACTATTGTATTTGCTATGTTTAACAACAAAAAAACTGTGTATCGCTCCCGCTACCTCTGCTACCTTCAACCACTCCCAAGAGGAGATAGAGACATTTTTCGCTTTTCCACAAAGTTAAAAACTCGTTATTCGCGGGCGAAAAGTTAAGGGGAGCGAGCATTGTGTCTGGCGTCGAATTTATCGCTCCAGCCGTGATGACGACGGCCCGATTATGACAACAACTGGCAAATGTTAATTGGAGCATTTGCTGTTTGTTGGAATGGTCTGGGAGGAGCTGGAGGAACGTAATGTGTCGTTTGAGATGTCGTGAGTAGCCAGATTGAAGGAGGTGGGGATGTGCGTCTTTGTTTGTAGTAGTCTCTTTCAAAGACGTGGTGTTGATTTGGGGAGGCTTATGCCCAGCGGTAGGCAACTTTGGGATGGTGATAAGGATTGTTTGAATTTCTCAATCATCGTTCCATCTATTTCAAAATATTCTTACCGTTACAATAACACTTTGGAGAGTTCATTGAATCATTGAAACCAATTTATATAAAAATTTGATTGAAAATCAAGTATGGCAATCTAACAAAAAATTGAGAGCATAAAATATATATTTTTCTAAAGCTAACAGCAGAAAAAATTTTTACGATAGCACAAGCAGTCATTTTAAGTTAGACGTTATTCTTAACAATAATATAAAAATGAACGTTCCTTGAGCGACGCACATTACATTATATTTTTTCCGACCCCAATAAATAAAACAACAATATGTCTCCTCAACACCGGTTGAACGGAAGTATTATTTACCTCATAAATACCTGCACGTACGAACGTTTTGCCCGAATTATGTATCAGATAATAATAACACAAGAAAAAAAGGAGAAAAATAACGAAAAAAAAAAATTCTCGTTGGAGACGCACTTTATTCTCACGAATAAAACACCCAGAAACATATGCCAGCAACTGGCTACAATATATATAAATATGTAAAGCTATACACGCCTACTGTCCTCCAAGATTCGACTTGAAACTCGATCCGAATACGACCATCTCTTTCTTTACTTTGATTGAAGAGAAAGATAGAAGTTTTCTTTCGAGTCGAAATTTTCGAGGGCGCTAAAATACCCGTTCACTCTCTCCCCCCACAATATATTTTATGGAGAGCGCAACGTTCTTTTTGCAATAGCTACCAGAAGGTGCTCTCGAACCCTTCATATTTACGATTAAGTCGTGATCAGAAATATAAAATACTAGTGTTTTTTGTCGATAGGCTCTGCGATACACGGTGCTAGTCAAAACGCGATTTTTTGTACATTTTGCTTGTACTGCTGGTATACATTATGGAGGAGGTGTCGCTGTTTCGTGTTAACATTTGAAGAATATTCGCTCGTGTGCCCGAGGGCTTGCCTTTAAAATATGAAGTGGTAGGAGTCTATTTTATTTCTATATTACATATTGTTCGAAACCAGGCAACCAATAAAGCTTTATTATATTCAAGCTTTTTTGTAGGTTCTCCCTGAACTCCAAGCTTGGATACTGTGATTTTAGTTCAGTTGAATTTCACCAAAGATCTTAAGCATCACATTTAGTTAAGATGCGTTCAAGAAATATTAGTGTAATTATTTCAAAAAAATATTGACACTAGCAGCTTTTATACAATACATGTTATAGAAGAACGTGTGTCGATTACGTTTTTTATTTAGACACCGGCTCGCATTTGACCACCATTTCGTGAAGGTATGGACGACGATAAAGCATGCTTGCCTAAAAATAACTGATTCACTCTTGACTTAAGGGCGTACGGCAAAGCTAAAGCATCGTTTGATGAGTCGGAAAAGTTGCCACGCACCGCCACCAGCAGGCGCCATTATCGCAAAATTAACGCAATCCAAAGTTTTATGTATTTCATTTCGTCAACTTCGACATTTCATAAAGTGTTCCCTTTACGCAAAATACATGTATTACTCTAGTAGAAATATTTTAATATAAGGATGTCGAAACATTTACCAAAACAAAATGATAGAAATCTTTATTGATGTGGATTAATATTTTGTGAATATTTTTATCATTCACAGTCTTAAATTTATTTTATAACATTTTGATGTCCCGAGATTACGAACAAAACTACTATTTTGGTAGAAAATTAATGATAATTGGCATACCTTACGAAAGTGACAATACCCAATTATCGTTAAGCCCCAAACACACGCGCGCACGGGTATGGGCGCGTGCGTTGTGTTCCACGCGCGCCGGAAAATGTGACAGCACAATAACGGGGCTCCCCCTTAGAGGGTCTACCTGGGTCGCGGACAAACGAATACAATACCGTGACCCCAGAACGTAAAAGGCTATTGAAATAAATCGTAGATTTTAGTAAGTATTCCGAGTCTGACAGTCCCTCCCGCCCTGCTCTGGGTAGGAGGACTCATTCGATTATTTTAACACGCTAAATAAAGCCCCAAACACACGCTCCTTTCACTATCGTGCGTTCACAAAGCTGGTTGCGTGATATCTTTATATGTTCGAGAGTGGAAAGCTAAGGATGCTTGACGCCCTGTCCTCCACCATCTGGTGTTTGTATTAATTTTTGATGCATTTCGATGTAATGACAGACACAAGCGCCGCGTAAAATGGACATTAGTCGAGCAGCGGCGTGGATTTAGTAGTTTTTTACTCATATGAGGTACAGGTATAGTAGAACAGTTTAATGTCAGAACCTCTTTATAAATAAATCTTCATTCTATAATATCTTATCCACAGTACTTTTTTGGGACAAGGTTTTAATATCACTTTTCTGATAAATGAAACCTTTAGAGATATTATCTATCGACTCCAAAAGCATGAGCCCAGTACTGATCTTTTATACTCCAGAGCAATCAATAGAGCGAGAAGCAACTTGTACCGAACACGCGGTGAGACAGCAATGACCACCGATTTTTCATCATAGTCGCAGCATTATACTATAGGCGATATTTAAATCATGCAATGTGGACCATTTGGAATTGGTTAAAAAAACCGGTTTTAAACGCCCAAATGGTCGGTTCAACATTGCGCCTCAGGGTGGTGGGTGCTATGCCTTATTTGTAGTTGACAAGTAATTTTGAAGTATTCAAAATGACAACAGCAGTTTTCACTTAATTTATTTTATTCCTGTTTTTTCGAAATTGTTAAAATCTGTGACGAAACTAAATAAATAATAATAAAAGTGAAGTGCTTCTTATCCTATATCGCAGTTTGATACGATTAGAAGTTGTTTTCAGTTACATATTATCTCAAATGGTTGACTGCAAATCAGTGCATTTATCATTAGTTCATGTGAAATTGTATTTAGATGCATAAATATAAGATGGGAGGGGGATGGACACAGAGGAACCATCCGACAACAATAGTACGATATCACGATAGCATTGATATAATATCACTGTGAGTAATTTATTATATTGATAGGAACAATTCGTAATGTATAGAATCATACGTATTCTAACATTTCCCTTGTTTGCTCTGTAAGGGTCGTCAGGAATTTCCTGCGATGATTTTCAGTAAGTTTGGTTTATTTTATTCTTGATTTATTAATGAAAATAATTTGTTATTGAAAAAAGAAAGTTTACGTGACTTATTTACAGTCATGTCCGTTTACAATCACGTCCCATTGAACACATCGAAACATAGTTTTGAATAATCTATAAGCCTACGTATCATTCGTTTGTATTTTCTCGATCTTTTTATCCATTACCAATTTTATTATTACGAAAATCTGACAGCCGCGATCTGAAAAAAAGTGTCACAGGTCTAGCCTGTAAGAGCCACGCTGGCTGACTGATTCGTCAAGGAACGAAAGTGATGACACTACTTGTAAAAGGCAAAAGATGAGAGGACGATAGTGAATGTGTGCTCAGAATAAAACGGCGTATGTGCCCAAACATATTGACGTCTTTTTATGAATTAAAATTGTTATTAATTGAAAAACTGTCTTTACAGAATTTAGATAGTGGTATTCTCTACAATTTAAAGTAACATCTTTTCCATAACTCATATTAGTTATGCCATAAAGTCCAAAAAAGAAAAAATATAGACCTAACTTTGCATTTTTTTTGTATCGAGAAAATTTCAATGAATCGTGTTTTCAACTTTGTGAGAATTTATATCATATAGTCAATTACTATATTCCAAGTTTTAAGATCTGTAGTCCATATACGTACGAAGAAAAGTAAAAAATAAAAAGCGTGTTTTTATTGACCCATCACCTTAAAACCTATTTAATTTCAGTGGTAAATTCCGCAGACTGCTGCGTTGGTCTGGCGGTCGCTTGAGTGACTGCTGAACATAAGGTCCAGGTTTGGATTCCCAGGTCTGGCATAGGTATTACCTAGTGGATTATTCCATTAGGAATATCTCAGTAGTAGCCGCAGACTCTCGTTTTGTACCCAGTCGATGGCAAGAGGTTCGTTTCCTAGGTATTCAACGCGATCATGGCACTCGCAACAGCGTTGAAATATCGGGGACTCAATATAATAAATAATGACATAGAAGATATCCCATAAGTGACATATTAAATTGTAAATATTCAACTAAAAGTACCTACAACATTCTATATTCTCGACATACCTAATACATATATACCTAATATCGATAATAATATCACTATTACAATAATCGTAACATGCCTAATCTTTTTCTATCGTCTCAATACGAGTACGTTACACCTCTATTTGTTGAACGGTCTCGAGTATTTGGAGATTACTCTTTTACTCCTTGCTTGAAAAGGTTTGTAAGAAAGAGATAGCTTCCAGTTTTTAATTCGCTATTGTAATTATTTAGTTTAATTTTTACAAATGAAATGGTTCTGTATCCTTATAACGAGTTTTCACTATTTTACTTTACAGTTTCTTTCCAGTATTTACAGCGTTTCTCGTATGGAAAAAGGAACAGCGCCTCTGGTGTGCGAAGAAGGAACTAATTTTTTTCTTGAAAGTCATTTTAAAAATGTCAAGTTCCAGTTTACTTTACGTCAGAATAACTGAAAACTCATGATAAGGTCAATCAGCACCTGAGGTCAGATTGTGAAAGACTACCAAGTTTAAGAAGTATTTTGTGGATTTTTTTTGCGGAAACTAGGGTCAATTATAATTAATAATATTTATCGTATATTTGAAAGTGCTTTCAACTTATTAAACATTGAAAATTATTTTCATTCACCATAACTATGTATGTAATCAAACAAATAAAATTCCTACAAAAAATTATCGAGCTACCGTAGGATTAACGAAATCGCCAAAATTTTCGCGAATCACTAAAGATTGTACCTATTCTCAAAATATCTACAAGAATACATCAGATACATGCAGAGAAAAACTAGCCTTTCTGTCTATTAAAAATGTAGAAATGTCGATGAATTTTCAAATCACGATCTGATCATAAAATGTGGATCGGGCAGCGCGATATTTGATTTGAACTCCAGTATATAATATGTATGTAGGCAGGCGCAGATATCGTAATATAAGCGAGGTTTATGCAAAAAGGACTGGGAATATCATCGTATTTACAGCAGATTTGAAAGTGAATACAAAGGCTCCAGCATGAATTTTACCTATTTGGCCATACATCTTACTTTACATTTTTGTAGTAAATTATTACGACATATTGTATGGAAAATGAAAAAGCATCTCTAGTGAACAAACGAGGAACTAATTTTATCCTTCAAATTAACGTCAAAATCTCCGTTTACTTCTGTTTTTGCCTGGTAAAATTTATAGCAGTGTTCTTAGCAAAAACCAAACGAAAGTAAAAAGGTAAAACATTCACCAATTCATCCATCCATCCGAACTTTCACATTAATACACAAGAAAATCATAAAATGACTCCACAAACCAACGAATTCTTTCCTCACTCACGTTGGGCGTGACGTCTATAATGAAAGCGAACAAACGGACGAGCAATTAGGCGCTTTATTGCGCTCAATTAAGTAGCTGTAACAAATTAAGAAACGCGAACGAAAAGCTCGCTCGCTGTTAACAGATTATGTAAACACGGTAACGAAGTGAATGCTGGGGAAGTGTGCTGATAGTGGCGTGGATGTGGTATTTTTAGAAAAAAACTAAAATTAACTTGCGTAGATCACAGGAGGCAAGAAATAAAATATAACAGGTCAAAATAACATGAATGAATACAAACTATTAGATTATTAAAATGTCCAGAGTTCTAGCAGGGCAATGAGAATTAAAGCCAAAGCACGCAAGAAAAATTACCCCTGTCACTCGATTCCAAGTGGTCAAACGCGAATCTATCATTAATAAAAAAAAAAAAAACAATTTTCGTTTATTATTACAAATACAACTATAACAAGATCATTAACAAATTATTTTTAAATATACTTATTTTCAACTAGTGTTTGCCCGCGGCTTCGCTTGCGTTATTTTAGAATTTGAGAAACAATTCGGATCGTGTGGCGCCATCTGGAATATGAACGTAATTGTTTTCTCGGCAACAGCTCTCTTCTGTTATTCGGGATGTAAGATACCTTATATCCGTGTCTATACTCCTGACAACGTATATGCAAAATTTTGGGACGATCGATTCAGTAGGTAGTAATGCGTGAAAAGGTAAAAAACAAACATACTTGCATTTTTATTATTAGTTTAGATCAATAATGTTATATCTAGGTACCTACATAGTTTGCATAGGAAACGTCCTTATTTGAGCGACATTAATTTCAAAGAACCGTGTTTATTTTAAACATTAGACTATCATTTTTGGGTTGATTTACAGTATCGCTGCAAATTGAACGTACGATAGCATTGCTCTTCTCCCTTGCATTCCGCGTGATACCTAAAAAATAACTAATTATCTGACTCGATGAGTACAACTTGTCGTCGTTTAAAACAGAATCTATGCACTGGTTTGAATACCAATTCAAAACATAAATAAACACATTTTTTTCTAATCTTTAAAATTCCACACCTCGAAACAATTACAAATTAAAAAAATATCTAACTTACTACCTACAATTTAAATCAGTGTATATTTATATCCTAGAAAACTATTGAAAAAAAATAGTAATAATTTAAAATCGCGAATAATATTGAAATAAAAGTATACATTTTTTTTTATTATTATTTGAAACTCTCAGGACAAATATAAGAAAACTCAAAAAGTGAAAAAAAGAAACAGCGAGATTTGATCCAGAGACCCCTTGCACGAAAGTCAAGCAGGATACCAACCAGACTGGCTAGTACGCTGACAGTGTTTTCAAATAGCGGTTCTTATACAAATGTCAACAATGACTGAAAATCAACATATTATAAAATTGCTAATCCCCCAAAGGGAATAGCGTAATTATACATATCCTATTAATAGAAGAGCAGTTTAAGGAATATTTGGGGAAAAATTGACTAAATAATATCCAGTGGTTTAGCTTCCAACTAAAAACAAACAGATAAAAACAACAAAATTTAAAAATTGCTTATCTCCCAGGAAAAATAGCGTAATAATACATAGCCTATCAACAGAAGCATATTATTAGGAATATTTGAGGAAAATTTGATCGACAACTTTACAGTAGTTTAAGAGATAGATCAAATCAAAAAAACATAAAAAATTTCGAAAGAAAAAAAAAGTTGATTTGGCATCAGAATCGATCCCTTATCTCGAAAAAAATACAAAAAGAAAAAAATATTCAATGTACAGGAATGACAGCTCTACGATTTTATTATATGTAAAGATAATAAAATATAGTAGTAAAACAATTGGACATTTCCAAGGAAAACATTAAATGTCACACATTATAAAAAAGTGGCTTCATTAAAACCGCTACGTTTTGTTTCGAACATGGAATCTGGACATTTTAATAAATCCAATAGTTTGTATTCATTCATGTTATTTTGACCTGTTCTATTTTAATTTTTGCCTCCTGTGATCCACGCATTTTTCAGCAAGTTTTCTTCAATAATGGGTAAAGATAAACATTATTTCGTAATAAAAACACAGAATTATACAATCTAAAAGTAAATTTCTATCATTTTACGGATCTCAATTAATTGGATCTCTTGTATAAGATTCGAACATGATTCTAGTCTATCCCAATTAATGTTTAAGTTAATTTAAATTTAGACATAATGTAATTTCAGATAATTAGTATATTAAAGTAATAAAATTCTCAATTATTAAAGTAAATGATCGTATTATTTTAATTTATTTTATTCTTAGGTAATATAATATTTGTATGTGGCAAGCATTTGTTTTCGTTTTTTGATTACTTAAATAGTTTTACACTCCCATTTTTTTACACGTCTTAAACAGTTAAATTGAAAATACTCTTCTTTACTTTTTACCAGTAAAATAAGGGATTAAAAAATATAATGACCACCATAAAATGCTTTGATACCCTTAACTACTACACTTCAAATTGTATTCGAACACCAAATAATAGTAAATGATCACCAAATCTATACCTACTGAATGTGCACCAAATCTAAAACTCGCTTTAGCAAGATTTCAGGGACACCCCGAAGTTCGGTTTGGTTAGGTTCCTTTAAACCTTGTACACAGAAATAGAAGGCCCGCAAAGCGGTAGGTAGATTTTTTTTATTACACCTCGTTATGACATATTTTAATGAACAAATTTTGGTGATCATTTACTACTTTTGGGTTGACAATGATTTATTTGGAGTCATTTTGATTAAATAGGATAGCGAAATGTTAAAACTGGTTATAATTTTACATTAAAATGCGGGTTTCAATTTGGTGATCATTTACTATTTTTGTCTGTTATATGTTACTATATCTGGTGGTAAGTTAAACATAAGCCGTAAAATAATATATAATAAATCTTTTCCCTAGCTTTGTACAGTTACCTTCTCCATTCTTCTCGTGTTCTGTGTAAGGTTGTCGCGCCGCGTCCTGATTACGGCGACACCTGACGAACTGCATCCGCTGCCAGCTAATTGTTTGAAAAATTGCATTCAATTCACGTAAGAGGCGGGTCACAGGCGCTGCCTTTTGTGATATGTCGGGTTTTGTTTGAACTTACTACGGAATTAGAGTTAGGTGTTTTATTATAAGAGAAAGTTGTTTAATATATGTAGTGAGACATTATTTGACGAATTCGTTTATGTAATGATGTATGAGTACCTATGATTTGAGGGCTCGGTTAGTGCACTGCGCAGGTTAAAATATTTGTGTGACCAACAAGTGGTTGTTTCGGGTTTGAGTGTTTGTCAATATGAGTTTATATCTTTCTAAAAGCACCCACAACACGTATGTGTAAGAATGGGGCAACGTTTAAAATAACAAAGAGTTGTATTGTTTCACTTAATTTTGGCCTAATATTAAGGTTGGGGTAAGTTTTAACCAAAGAATGGTACAAATGTAAATAAATTAATAAATAAATAGTATTTTATTCCAGGCATGTACTCATAATATCGACAATGATACGACACAACAATGACAATTTGAGAAATAATAAATTATTTGAAAGGATAAAAAAAAATGTTAATGTTCCTTCTCTTTTAACAATATTTTGCCATTCTTCCATAGGGGCAGGAAGAAACGATAAATCCCACCTGCTCCAATCACAAGTCATCTATTAAGTATGACGATCAAACCTAACCTGACTAACAGCCACAGTAACAGACATCAGCAGTACACGATTCTGTCTGGCCCGATGACCCCATAACACTAACAACGATTGTTGGGGAATTACCCCAACAATCCAAGTAAGCGGGCCAGCGGCAATAACTAAGTCGGGTCAAGTGTACCGCCATAACTTGCGGAGAACGACCGCACATAGAATATTTACACAAGCTCACTCAAACACCTTTGATCAAAAGTTACCGTTACCAACGGTAATCCGGGGAGATTAAGAAAGCAGTACCTACTTGCAATGACATCGGAGTATTTGTTAAAGTTAATCCTAGTTATAGTTTGGTGAAACCGGACTGTTAAATTAGTAAGTTGCTTGTTTATGCTTATAGTTTGAGGTTATGTGTTTGTGAGATTTTAGTGTTTGAAATTGAGCTGAATAGCTACATTATAATAATACGATTGTTAGTGTGGCTTGAACTATATTAGGTATTAGTTTATGTTTATACTTCCTAAGTGTTTTGATTGTCGCACACAAAATTCCAGACCAATGCGACTTCAATACACAAAAGACAAGTCAGTCGGAGTGTACGTAACGGTAGGTATACAGAGAAAAAAACAATAATTTTTCTCCGACATGTCGTTTGTAATAAACAGTACGAATTGGAGCAACTCGACTCACTTCACTCTTTTTTAAGGCCACGTAATTCGGAATCAACCTATTTTTGATTCAACGGCAAACAATCAAATTTTCGTTTTTCGATCTGAAAAAAATGTATGTTATAGTTCAATAAACTGTCTATGTTATTTTCCAGTTGAAAACGCGATATTTATAACTTGACTCGATCAAAAAAAATCGCGAAAATAGAGATTTTTTTAACGTTTTTTGAGTGGTACTTGAAGTAGATCAAACTTTTGGTCCTGAAGAATATATCAATAAATAGGTAATGATGTTTGTCAGAACTTTATCAGGTTACTTTTTCATTTAATAACAATTTTAATTTATAAAAAGACGTCAATGTGTTTGGGCACATACGCCGTTTTATTCTAAGCACACATTCACTATCGTCCTCTCATCTTTTGCCTTTCAAAAGTAGTGTCATCACTGTCGCTCGTTGACGAATCAGTCAGCCAGCGTGGCTCTTACAGACTAGACCTATGACACTTTTTTTCTGATCGGGGCTGTCAGATTTTCGTAATAGAAAAATTGGAAATTGAGAAAAAGATAGCGTAGGCTTATTGATTATTCAAAATATGTTTAGGCATATATACGCTGTGTTTAATGGGACCTGATTAAACGGACATGGCTGTAAAATAGACCTATAAACTTTCTATTTTCAATAACATTATTTTCATTAATAAATATTGAAAAGAAACCGAACTTACCGAATTTAATTGCAGGAAATTTCTGACGCACAGACATTCTTGATGTACGGAGCAAATAAGGGATTTGAGAGAATGAGAATTTTAGAATACGTATAATATACATTACGAATTGTTTCTATCAATATAATAAATTACTCACAGGTACCTATATCAATGTTATCGTGATATCGTAGTACGGTTCTTGTTCATCGTTCTGCAATATTTTGCATTCTCCATCGTCCAATACTTTTGGATCTATATAACATTTCACGTGAACTATTCTTATTAGTACTGAATTTCAGTCAACAATAATTATGTAACTGAAAACAACCACTAATGGTATCGAATTGCAATATAGGATAAGATGCACTTCACTTTTATTATTATTTATTTCATTTCGTCAAAGATTTATAACAATTTCGAAGAAACAGGATTAAAATAATTAAATGAAAATTACTGTATTGTCAATATTTTGAATACTTCAAGATTACATGTCACCCATGTCACCTACAAATAAGGAGTAACACCCACAACGCTGTTAAATATCGCATAAAGCTCCATTCTCACTAGCGCTGTTTTTTGGACGTAAAAAAACGCAGAGTTTTAACAAAAAGGTACATAAAATTGAACTTAACTGTCACCGCCTAGCATTTAAAATCAAATGGAGTTTGAACAAAAACGCCGCGTTTTATAATCGTTGACGTTTGAACAGATACAATATGGGAATACATTTTTTTCTATTTCCCATGCCCAGAAAAAAACACTTGTGCGATTGGCCACAAAGTACTGCGAATGCGATGAAAAATCGGTGGTTGTTGCTCAGTCTCACCATGTGTTCAGTACAAGTTGTTTGTCGCTCTATTTAATTTTTTTTTGCGACGTGGTTGAAAATCATAATTATCTAAGACCAAATGTACAATATTGTTTTTTTTTTTTAAAGAATTTAGACGTACTTGTCTAGAATATAAAGAATAATTAGTAAATTAAAAAAAATAGTGATTGTGATTCAAGTTTTGTGGCGCGTCCACAATCTGTTTTACTAGGAATTAGCATCGCCTAAACGACACTGCATTAGTTTCATAGAAATTACTCTTTTTAATATTGTATTTAGTAATAGTTTTTCTAAATAATAGCAATTTTATTTTTACATGAAGTGTGATATTTTATCCTACAAAAAAATGGGAAAGGCACGTTCGCGGGAAATTTATAATTTTGGTTGCTCTAATAGAACAAATAGAGGATGACACTACCATCATTTACTTCATTTAGCCAGCTGCTAAAGTGCAGCAGTAACAAAAGTTCTCCATCTTGTTCTGATTTCCCGCCAGAAACGTTAAGAAGTCTTTTTATGGCGATCGGACAAAAAACCTGCAATTTTGTTGTATAAACCAGTGGCGGCCTTAGGGGGGGGCGAACCGGGCACCCGCCCGGGGCCTCGCGCTTGCAGGGGCCCTCGCGCAACAGACCAAGCAAAAGAAAAACTAGTATTTTTTATTAATTAAATACTTTTGATTTTTATTAATTAATTAGTTATGTTATTGCCTTAACGAGTAGTTAGGCTACAACAATCGTAACGGCAAAATAAATAAGATTTTAGTTTTAGAAAAGGTCAAACCATCTATTTTTTTAGGGTTCCGTAGTCAACAAGGAACCCTTATAGTTTCGCCATGTCCGTCCGTCCGTCCGTCCGCAGTTTAGCTCAGAGACGCACAGTACTAGAGAGCTGTAATTTGGTGTAAATATACGGATTTGTTGTGCCGAAAAAGTGGTAAAATAAAATCTCGTAAAATATTTTTTTTTAGGGTACCTCCAGTACTTACACGTAAAGTGAGGAATTTTTTTTTTCTCGCCTAACCCATAGTGTGGGGTATCATTAAATAGGCCTTTAAAAAATAATGATAGTTTCCAATGACAATTTTTTGATAAAAAATTTGTTTGTGAAATATTAAGCTTTAAAGTGCTAAATTTTGCTCGATTCGAGTGTCCCCCCCCTCTACCAGCTAAACGGTTATGTTTGGGGGTGTGAAAAAATTCACAATAGTAGTATATATAACGAAGTTTAAAAGAAAATTATCATGACTAAGTAGGTTTTACAACTTTACGAGTAATAGTCGACCAACTTATAAAATGTACTTGGAATCATATTTTCTTAAACAAAATGTATCGGAGACAACTGCAAATGTAAGTTTGTCAACTTTATTTTTACAGCTTTTATAGGTATGTTTTTTGGGGATAGGTAGGTTTTTATCGTCAACTATTTTTAACTAAATTCAAAAAAAGGAGGAGGTTCTAAATTCGTTGTAATCTTTTTTCTTATGTATTTTCCCCGATTTCTCAAAGACTCCTGGACCGATTTTGAAAATTCTTCTTTTTACAATTAAATTCAGCGAATCAGTTTAGTTAGTTCGCATACGTATTTTGATGGACAACTACGGAACCCTACACTGTGCGTGGCCCGACACGCACTTGGCCGGTTTTTTTTAAATTTACCATCTCTGATCATCTCAGTGTCAATCAACATTTATAATTTTGTAAAAGTATTTATTTAGTACAATAATTTTGTCACCTGAACGTACGGCTAGTTTAGTTTAATCCGGTAGTTCAGACTTGTTTGTGATGTTGGCTCAATCAGTGACGTAGCGAGACTGAATCTTGGAGGACAAGAACCATCTGCGATGCTCTTTTTTTTGATGGAGGATGAAAAATATCGCGCAGATTTGTGATTTTTTTTAAACCCGTCGTGTGGGTCACTGTGTGCGAGGCCTCTTTTTTTTTTGATGACTTGATGAAAAAATCGCTTTGCGAGGCCTCTTTGCCTCTTTCTGTTCACAGTTAGAATTAAAAAGTAAACAAGTTATCATGCAACTACGTGAACTACGGGGCCTCGCGCGAGAAGCCGAATTGCTAGACCTAAATAATTATGATCGTCGGCGCCATCAGCTTTGGCTCTATCAGTTATCAGTTAGAAATAGTAGTAGAAGTTAAATTATACTGCTTTACTGAGAGGTAACAAAGTTGAGATTGCCGTTGTCTATTTTATTTTATTAAATCTCTAAGCGCGAGGCCCCATCAGGCTAGCTAGGGTCTGCAAAGCCACGCACCTACGTACGCCAGTGGGCCCAATGAATAATCAAAGTTCGAGACCTCATACACCGAACGTTACTTTGTAAAAAAAAAACGTTCATTTTGATAATTTTGCGTTTATGACCGTAAAGGACTAGTTGTTGATAACAAACTTTTCAGAGCGGTTTCAAAGATGTCTTTTGCTACAATATGAGAACCGATTTTTATCTGTAGTGTAGACCCAGTAATTTCAGAGTTGGGCTTTTCAATATTTATATTTTTTTCGCAAAACATTAGAGTTGGGATGTCTTAGTTTGTGACTTTTTGAAAAAATGAAAAAATGTTGGGAGCATTTATCTCGGAGACTATTAGGTTTAGTTTCTTCCATAAGAATTATCAAAACTTAAGAGACCATCCTAATAAATTCATGTTCTGGTTAGTTTAAAACAAACTCCGACTCGGTGGAAGCATGGCGGTCTACCGAAAAACAGCCCGCGGTTAACGCCAGTGCGTACGCGTCAACTAAGTTCTATTGATTAACAGTCTTGTGCCGCGGTTTTTACCCGCGAGCATTTTGTAGCAAATCACGGTTTTAAACTCAGTCGCGGGAAAAAACCACGGTGCAGCCGCTTGTATTAGTTTTCTAGGGGCACAAATTCTCGCCATTAAAAACCACAGCGGTTTAACCGTAGTGCGGCCTAAACTCCTTCAAAGTTCTTTTTCGAAAAAAGTTATAAAGTTGGAAAACATTCCAACTGAAGACATGATATCAGATACCGCCAAATTTGTTGTAAAAAAACGTTGATTTGAGATACTTTTGAAAAGCGCTAAATCAGAAACTTTTGGCTCTACAGAAACCATTTTAGTCTCATATTGTAGCAAATTTCTTTTTAACTCTTTCAATGTAACTTTAAGGTAATAATCGCCAAAAAGGCAAACAAAGTCTGCAAAAATCAGAACTACTCCATTTTACGCAAACACGGATGTTTTAAAACTCAAATTACATTTATTGTATAACTTTAGCATTTGTCCTCAAACATGACAACCAAACCTACTTTCGCATCACATACTTTTTATAAAGGGCAAGGGGCCTCGCAAAGACTTGCCGCCCGGAGCCTCGCAATGGCTAAGGCCGCCTCTGGTATAAACATCAAAATAAAATAAAATGTGTTTAAAATTTATATTTTAAACACATTTTATGAATAATTTGGTGTTGTAATTTAAATGCATAATAGAATTAGAATAATATAAATTCCATATTCTTTGTATTTTTTTTTAATAAACATTTATTTATCGAAGTTCTAATTTTGATAATGTTTTTCCATGCATCAGTGAAAAAATTGTTCTTAAATTATACACAAAACATCGTATGATCATGATGATGATGAATTGATGATAAAAGAGATAAAAAAATATGTTTTTAAATTCAAATCAGTAAATGTTTTATTCGTAAAATGTGTACTGGTACACACCACCAGATGGTGAAGGGCGTCCCGCTTTGTGAAAATGTGAACGCATGTTAATAAAACGCTCCGCTCGTGTGTTTGGGGCATTATAGATAATTGGGTATTGTCATTTTGGCACAGTATGCCAATGCTCATAAATTTTCTAAAAAATAGTAGTTTTTTTTTTGTTATCTGGGGACATCAAAATCTGTGTCAAAATGTTATAAAATATATTTAGGTCTGTGAATGGACGAATATATTTACAAAATATTTGTTTGCATCAACAGGTATTTATATCATTTTGTATTCGTAAATGCATTGACATCCTTGTGATAAAATATTTCTACTAGAGTAATAAATGTATTTTGCGTGAAGGGAACACTGTATGAAATATTGAAGTTTTAGAAATGAAATACATAAAACTTAGGTTTTCAATAATTTCGCGACAGTGGCGCTGGTGGCGGGGAAATCGTCAAACTTTCCCCGCTCATCGGACGTCGATTTTGCAAAATATGAAAGCCTTAAAACAATCCAGAAGTTGAAGCCCCGCTTCGCAGCGCTACGATGATCTTTTGTCCACTAACCGCCAAATATTCTTTGTATTTAGGTCAAATTGTTTCCAGATTTTTCAATCAAATAGCATTGTATTAAATTAATAGCAAAGTATTTTAATTTTTTATCAGGAAAAAATATATCTTCCTTAATTGAAGTGGTTTACACCAGTTTAGCAGTATTATAATATAAGGGTAGTATTTCTAAGGAAGGGAATGCATGAACAAGGGCTCTTATAACCATTTCTAAAAACGGATACGACGATAAATCACTGTATCACGAGCCACCTTTACTAGAAATTACTTTGATACACGTAACACACAAAACACACATTATTTATTTATTTTGATCCCTCCCAAAACCCTGACCACACGGAAGCACAAACGAAAAATTAAAAATTCCCACATACATACGGTGGCTTGTGTCCTTATTCAGATATTCACATAAAACCATCTCTATTCGACGGCGGCAGTAAATAGTGTCGAGTCGCCAGACGCGGTACGTAGCACGTAGTGCCTTGTAAAATATTCAGTGGTGAGGGGTGATGGGGGTGAAGAAGGAGTGAAATAAAATCCACTGAGCTGTCTACCAGACGGAATGCTGGCATTGGTATTAACTTTTCCGAGTAAACAGGAAATGTTGAGATGTAATTGAAGGTGTTCGTTCGATAATTCTGAAGATGTTTATTGTTGTTCTTAGTCAAATTGTTTGTATCACAATAATCGCTTTCTTACTGATCCACTTTTCTCTTCTGGATAATTTTGCTTAATTTTACTTTACGTGGATTAGGGCCACCCTCTAGTGTTAGAGTTATATAAGCCGCCTCTAAGAACACAAGAAGCCTCTGAAATGGCTTTGGAATTTTACATTTATTATCCAAGTCCCGGTTTCATCACCAATGTCAGATTTACTCTTCTTTCTGATTTTAAATGCGGTTTCTAGTCTCAAAATTCATAATCCAGGAGTTCGTCAAGTTTATTGCCTTGGACCTGCTCTGATGATCATGACTCTTGATGGTTTTCAGGACATCCGAGTGGTTTATAGAGTGGTTGACTGGTCCTGAAATTGCTTGGCTTGAAATCAAAGTTAAATTAATTGTCTTTTTTGGGCATGTAAAAATCATTAATCGTATTCTCCCACCGTAGTTGAACCGAAATGTGTGAAGGGTTTACTGTCAAACTTTGACTGATTCAAAACTACGCTGTTTCTTCTCATGCTTTTTGAGTTGAAGGGTATTTGTTATATTTTGGAAGTATCTGCTTAGACTGTCGCTTGATTCAAGTCACGTTGCAAATATTATCAAGTTCATGCATGTGGGCGTAAAAGTTTTAATCCCGTAAATATCAAAATTATCTCGGTGTTTGAATACTGTGTGAAGTGGAAACAAACTCCACATAACATTAATGTCAGTTAATGTTTAAACATTTACGATAGGACTACCTGCATTAGAGTCGACTCGCAATATGTGACTCAGTTTTTCCATACGTTTTTCTTAGAAGCATCTCTAATGGATCATGTAACTCGTCTCTACTCTACCTTTAAAATTACAGGCATGGCGCTTTAAGTCAAAAGTAACTTAAAATACTTTGAAGGAAGGCAACATCAGATTGCTTTTGTACTTAATCATTTAGCTCCAAGTCGGATCAAGGACCAGAGGGGTCTAATCTGTATAGCATGAAACCCGCGAGGTTTTGCCGTTAGTTATGGACATTTATGATATTACAATTTTACAGATATCTCCTTAGGGACTGCGCCACCACTCATGACTCCCAGAAAATTCCTGATACTACATTTTTAATGAGATTTGACGTAATGACAGTCATAGACAACAAGAGTAAAAAAGACTTCAGTGACCAAACGTTTAACAGAGTCGCGGGACTTTCTTTAGTGTCTAAGCTCGTCGCTTTTGGCCGCTCCACATTAGTGCCGTGAACCCCCATGAATACGCGCGAACGAGAATGTGGATGGTTTTTGTGGGATTCACGCGCATTCACGCCTGTTCCCCGATCAGTGTCGGTATTGTGACGAGAATTCACGGCGAGAGACCTACGAGTAGAAGAATATCTTGGTTATCTTGGTAGTAAAAGTCTGATTAACTCTTCCGCTTCACCCAGGGCGAGAAAATCATTCAATAATTTAACCACCCAAGAAAAAAAACCCTAACTTGTCTCTTAACCCTAATCCAGGTGGATTAGGGATCCTTTTAACCTAGTCAAGTATGTTATAACGAAATATAGCCGTGTTGGGTACTGATTCAACAAAATTGATGGCATCGATTACTTCGATTGAGGCTGCAGCATGAATGTTTAAGATCGGAGCGGTCATCACCATCCATCGTGAGATTGAAGGTCGGCACTTGATGCTAAGCCCAATTACTTGTATTTTTCGGATAGGAAATATGATTTTCTAAATTAAAATTTCTTAGATTTCACTAAATGCAAAAGTAACAGAGCTGAGATCAATGGATTTCATGTTAAAACCATTTAATTAATTTGATGACCAGTAGCACAGACTTTTGATAAAATTTTCAGTAGTATCGCTTTAATAACAATCTAAGTTATAAATATTCAGCTGGAACAAGCTACTTCTGAATGAATTTGTGAAAGTATTTACAAACGTAACGTTAACTATATCATAGTTATGGCGTGTCTTCTCTACAAAGACGTGGTCACATGTTATAAAACTGATTAACTTTCTACATCACTACAGTATAAAACAAAGTCGCTTTCTCTGTCCCTATGTCCCTATGTCCCTTTGTACGCTTAATAATATATATATTATGAAAAATAATATTGACGATCCCATACACTGCAAAAGTCCACCACAAACTTTCAAGTTAATGTTTGATTACCAACATTCAGCGGTGTAAGGAAGTACAAATGTAATTCAAACAAATTTATTTATGCGCAAGAAAAACTGCAAGAATACCCCCCAACCAATTACTTCGTTATCTTGGGCTCTAACTGAATAAAACTCTGAAGCGTTTCATCATTTTCGCGTGGCAAAACTTTTAGTTAGTTTTTGTGCTAACTTCTGATTTATGACCCCACCGGCCATCCCTCACGGCATACTCTCTAATAAAGGAATTTACTCGAAAAAAGGTCAAGGAATTATTATTTTTTTCGCTCCCACTTGATGAAATTTAAGCTGGTTTTGACGGGAGACTGTGTGTAATATTTTATAAGGACGAGGGTTTTTTGTCACTATTCTTCTTAGTGTTGGTTTAGAACAGAGGTGCGATGGAGGCTGGATGTCGTGAGGAGAGAATAACAAGGTTTGAAACGGTTGGAAATCACCCAAGGGAAGCTAAAATATACCTATAGCGTGCTTAGGGTAAACTGTTTCGAAAACTAAAGTTACCCTATGAATCGTGCACATCAATCATGAATGAATTCTAGTATTGCACCGACATACAATCAGTCATACGTATATATCGGTTCAATGTTCAAATGTCAAGCATTTAAATATAAATAAATTTTTAAAAGTATTTTTTTAATCATAAAATGAGTAAATAGATATCTCATTTAGTTCAAAGTAACACGTTTGAAGCCAGACAAAGCCTAATTATCATGAAAATCACACCACTAAAACCGCAACTTTATATCTAGTAAAATTACAAAATACAATGAGTTGATGAAAAACCCGATTTCACGTGTTACGACCTGCACGTTTTGTTAGCCACGCGAAATCCCCAAAATTGGCTTCTTTAATGTATGGCACGCGCAAATGTATGAAAAAATCGTGTGCAGATGTACTACTTACACAGCAAAAGTTTGGCATCAGCCGAACGCGGGTACATGAGAGAAATATATGAAGGAGTGTTTCAATTTTTCAAATGGTGATTTGGAAACATCTCTGGGACTGGCTTACGTTTCTTTTTTTTGTCCTAACCTTTTTTAGCGCCGTCTGAATCTTTTATCCTTCGCTTTAATGAGCATATACGTACGTACTATGTACGTAATACAGTAAATATGTACGTAAACCTTCGAACTGTTGCATTTCTGGATAGAGGCTTCCCCCGATCGCAATCCCAGAGCAACATTTTTGTCACGAACATTATAGGTACATCATAACATTTTTATTTAGATTTCTATCGCTTACTTATTTATTTACTACCTATTTAAGTACACCGAATATACATACATATAACACAGGATAACTATAACATAGAAATTACGTTATAAATTCTTCTGTTCCAATGTGGGTTGCGAAATTTTATGTTTTCTTGTTTTACTTTGTAAACTGAAGTTAATAATATAATGTGGGTGTTATGTCCTACCCACTCGTGCCAAAATGTGTATCTTGATATTATTCAGTTAACTTTGAAAAGTCAGAAATAAATGTTTGTTGCATTAGAACGTAGACCTTAGTTTATTTTTACCTGTGTTAATGCATTTGAAAATTAAGCCATAGTGTGTAATTTTGAAATGCATTATTATTATGAAGATACCTACAAAATGTTTGGAGATGAACTTTTCATTTTTTAAGAAATTCGGTCCATCAACTTTCTTGGCATGTTCACCCGAAAATTAACCACCGCCGCACGAAATTCCGATAGCAAAATAATGTATCATAAAGGCGGGTGCATAATGCCGGCATTGCACGCGCCACCTGCGACGCTAGCGACACATTTTATGACCCGCCCGTGGCGCGAATTGCAACTAACTGCCGATACGTTTGGGAATCTACGGGGCCATAGTTTGGTCGGCAACGTGGATTGAGTTTGCAATTTGTGTTATAAAGGTTTCCTAGTTTTCTTTCTGGTCCGACGGTGTGGTAATGTTTTAGTGATATAATTTTAGGTTCTCATTCTAGGTTCACATAATATTTGTTGATTATAATTATTAAATTATTATTGTTCCATTATTGCTTACTACTACATTAAAACAAAACGAGTATGTGAACATCTAAGTAGCTGGTGCTTTGTAGTTTCTGTCTATCACCAAGGAAAAAGGCATGAGTTTATTATTTAATGCATGTCAAATTACCAGTATTAAAGACAATATTCTGTAGTAATTTTACTAAGCAGTAATTCATAATAAATATCTGTCATTCGTACCAGATGATGTTGCAAAATAGTACCTATTTATAACGTACATAATAATATCTATTACTACAACGCTATTTCCGATAACTATTTCACTGTCACTTAGACTATTATTATTTGTATTGAGTCAATAATAAACATAAAAACCTTGATTTTCTTTTCCTTTTTTACGACATAAGTGTAGCGTTTACATTCTAAATATCCTCCCATGTGCTTTCTCAATCGGCTGCCAATAACCAGTGTGTTGCTGAGCAAAACTCGTGTTGTAAGCTATTTATTGCCTATTTACAATCATTCCGAGTCGTGCTACTGTGCGATTTACAACATAGTCCGCTATTGTGCCCCCCGCCTTGCTACACGCGTGAAAAAGTTACCGAGTAAAGAATGAGAAATACCTCTCTTATGTTCGAAGAAAAATACTTTGTTTTGTGATACCAGTGTTTATTTCGTTCTGACTATCTTTATTCGAATGTAACACGTGTTTTATAACGGTGGATTTTCTTTAGTTTTTAAAATTCTTTGGTGTTGGTGTGGTGAATTTTAATGCTTAGTTTGAAAGGTATTTTTATTCTTGGTATTCATAAATATTACTAGGTGCATTGTGAGAAGGATAATTATGACTAGGAATGAGGAGACTGAAGAGATTATGACTAATATGGCATGGAAGACAATTGGCTGCGCTGACCTGAATATATTAATTAGTAAGGCAGGAGAACAGCTTTTCCTAGTTTTATCTCCACGTTTAGATTGTAAATTCTGATGAATCCTATTTAAGTGTTAAATTAATTTGAAATGGTCACCTTTGATTTTTACTTTCCGAAGATTAACGTAAATGTAAAGAGCCACATTAAAACGTGATTTGTTTTGAAGTAACATGATTTTAATTTTGGTAATAATAAGATGATGTGACAAACATCCAATTTATCTTGTTATTTAAGCTATCTCTCACTTTGAGAAACTTAATTAAAACTGTAGGAACCTTAATAATAGTCTTATACAGGGTGATTTTTTAGCACCGTCCAAAATTTTTCTAGGCATTAGGTATCAATCACTAAACCCATTTTTGAAAAAAAATCGATACGTGAAATTGTCATATTAAATCATTTTCTCATCCACTCTGCGTGGTCACTAAGCTAAACGTCAATAATAATTATACACTTGCCGACGCATGAAACGGGCAGAGCGCACCCCGCTCACCCCCGCCCCGCCCCGCTACACCTGAGCGACACATCACAGCGCGGTGGCCAGATTCATCAACTTTTTATAAATAACATTGAGACGTGATATCTCGATATTTTTGTATTGAGTGATACAAAAAGAAAAAACATGTATTCAATTATTTTCGCCAAAGATTAATATTCGTATATTAAAATTTGGATGGTGACTAAAAATCAACCTGTATATCAGAAAATTGAGGAATGAAACCTCAGATCAAAGAAATAGACAGATAGAACGCTCACAACACGCGAGTGTCTCCACCAAAGTTAATACAAAATCAAATCGAATTACATTCCATAATGTTTTCTTAGTTTTTGAGAACAACTTTTACGATGGTTAAAGACACGAGACGGCATATTTTGGCAAAATACAACAACGACGCGCAGCTTGGTACGACGCATAGCTTGGTACTGTCGCGACTTTGTATTCGATTTTGATTTTGTATTAACTTTGGTGGACCCACTCGCGTGTTCTGAGCGCTCTATCTGCCTATTTCTTTGATCTGAGAATAAAACGATGTTTATTGAATTTCCCTATCATTTAAAGTTAGTGTAGTTAACAAAGTGTTTGTGGTCATGTCAACCATGTCATATCTCGCTCCTCAATCCAGCACAATGCCTACCGCACCAAAATTTTCAAAAACCAAAAACTCCAGCGGTTTCAGCAAGGTTTCTTCTAATTCCGACTCCCAATGGGCCTCTGCAACAATAGAATCATTTTTCACACAGTTGCGGAGGAGGGCGGGACTAAGCCCCGATGAGCGAAGCCTTAGCTCGGACTAATTAATGCACTGGACACAAAGTCTGCCGGCCCCTTGTGACACCACCTTTGTAGTATTTGAAGGATGTACTGGAAAAGAATAGAGCCAGGATTCTATGGGAATAAGTTTTGTACGGATAGCTTGAATTTTTATTGGAGGAGCTCGTGGTTAAATAATTACGTGCCTCGTAAAGCACGTAAAGCTGTTGGTCCCGATTGTCCATTTATAGATCTTTGACAGTCGTTACTATCAATCAGAAGCGGTAAAGTCTGCGTGACAAGCAGTTCTACCATGGGGTATCGTATTGCCCAGTTACTGGGTTGTGGAGGTCCGACAGGCAGTCGCTCCATGTAAAATAGAAATCTGAAATCCAGCTGCATCTAGTTCGATTGGAAGCTGACCCCAATCTTGTTGGGAAAGGCTAGGCAGATGATGAGTTTGAATTTTTATTGCTTTGAGAAATGGGTCTCAAAGATTTTTCTATCTTAGCTTTTTTGAAGAAAGGAAAAATCAGCCGCGCTTAATATTTTAGCCTTCCTCAAAACATCTTTACGATACGCGACTCAGGGGTTAAAGCGTTTGAAATATATTAATTTTTCCAGTACTAAGAGTTCCTTGTACAGTGTAGTATTTATGTAGTAGACAGTTATAAAGTACCTAGTTTTAAACTTTATTAAAACTGTATTTTTGTAACCGAACATTAGAATTGCTATTAATTTTACACAAGTACTTTGTCATTTTCTGAAATTAAAAACAAAGCTTTTGTTAATTGTTTTCAATTTACTTTTTTTTTAAAGGAGGATGTTCTGAATTCAACATGTTATATTTGTTTTATTTTTAACTAGCTGCTGCCCGCGGCTTCACCCGCTACAACTCGAAAATTATCCCACAGGAACATAAAATCGGGATAAAAACTATCCTATGTGTTAATCCAGGTTATAAACTATCTGTGTACCAATTTTAGCTTAATCCGTTCAGTGGTTTTTGCGTGAAAGAGTAACAAACATCCATACATCCATACTTACAAACTTTCGCCTTTATAATAGTAGTAGGATTTATTGTTGATTTAATAAAAACAATCTATAACAAATCCATATTTTAATCCGATACTACTACTTAACTAAATTACAAAACAAACACGTACCGACACTGCAGAATGCTCCTGAAAACCTGCAGCAAAACTCAAATACATCCATACGAATCCTCCATTACAGAATTAAGACCTGAATCTCTGGCGCTGACCAACCTGATTAGTAGTCGTGAAGCACGCAGTATTGGGAGTTATGACGACCGCCTGCGAGGAAGAGAGATGCAATAAAGTGAATTATGCACACAACTGTTATACTTTGTTCTGTACCCTCGAGAATTGGGCTGGGGTATGGTGATGAGAGGAGCGGGGGCGGTAGCAGGACATGTAGTAATAGCGGTTTGGATGTCATGTGACATTTTGTATTACATAGCGATATAATATTTACAGGAATGTACGTTGAAGTTTTTATACAATAATTATCCCACTAATGGGCAAAGGTTTACCCCATACCCTGCTACTTTAGTATATATACTTTTAAAAAATAAGAGCTGTTATTATAATTGCAACAATTGTTATAGCTGTAGTTAGAAGATTTTGAAACTAAAATAAACGGACAGATCACTTTAAACTTGACACTTTTGCGCAGTAACTTGGCAAGAAAGTCAAGTCTAAAGGTAAAGATAGAAAGAAAGAAAAAACGTAAGAGCCCGTGCCCACGCCACTAGTCCCGCACTAAGGCCACATCCCGACACTTGCATCCCCGCGGGACTCCTAATGCAGACTTACACAGAGCCGCAGTGTTCGTTCAATTTAAACTTTAAATATGCAACCGACTACCGCGCCAAATTGGAAATAATGATCTGTGAGAGCACTATTTTATTTTTCCCGGCTGTATTGTGTTCGTGGTGCGCGGCATTAATGCCATACCGATATTACGATTCCCGGATACCATTTTAGTTTGGTCCGTTAATACCTATAATTTGTTTGTTAAAAATTGTGTGGGTCGTGAAAATTTTTACTGTTTTTTAAATCTGATAATACGGGCAGAAATTTGTAAAAAATATCTAGAGAAGGAACGTAACAATTCGAAATAACTAAATTGCGTCACAAAGGGAGCTATTTGCTATAGTTTGAAGATATTAATGTTTACCTGGAATTATTCCAGGTAAACGTAAACAGAAACCTCAAAACAAACCTTGAAAACATCAAACATTAACAGTCATTTCAACAATAGGCCTCATCATTTGTATTTTATAGGCACACTGATAATTTCAATCGCGCATCAAGCCACATTTTATCGCACATCCTTCGGAACTATAAAAAAATATATTACAGTCATAACACCATAGAATCAGCGGCTTTTCAGTACGAGATACAAATAAAACACGGTGATAACGTAGCACGACAGGCGATAAAAGTGATATACGTTGTAAAAATCACGCTGGAAGCACCGTGTTTGCATAATGTAAGTTTTATTTTGTGGCTTATTGAATATGTTTATGAGGCGTGGTCGCAATGTTGAGTTATGATGTTTGGAAGTGGTGGTTACTGGCTATCTGAGGGTTTGATTAGAGGCCATAATACGGGGTAACATCAAGTAATTTCTAATACTTATTTCTTTATCTGTCTATCAAATGCGAAACACAGGTTTGCGTAAAAATCAACTTGTGTTCAGCGGTTGAAATTCATAAGCAGTTCTTGCAAGGCATCGCTATTCTTTGAAAGCATGATAAGGCAGGTGTGTTTTTCATGTTGACGGAAGGACCGTATATTAAAAATTTTGCTCCAATAAGCCCTCACTTTCACAGCATTGTCGGTTGGTGCGTTGACTTCGGCGACCGTAGGGCAGGAAAGTAGGTTAGTCTGTGATAAATTAACTTTTTCTTTGTACTAGATCTCGTACTATCGCCCAACAAGCTGTGCCTGAGTCAATTGTTGTTTACCCTAACAACAATCAACTTCGCTTTCAATTCCCATTTCTGAAGTCTCGTCAAAACTAAACAAATAGCATGCAATCAAAATCTGCATTTCAAATTCATAATCTTACTTTTCAATTTAATTCCGAGGAACAAGTTGCAGATCCAAAGAAATATTCGCTGCAAGAGACGCTCCGATGCCGCGATGTTCCGTCTTGTGATTTGCCAAGCGAATATAAATCTTAATTGCCACATTTTAAGGGCCCTAGTCGCGGTGGTTTTTTGCTGAGGCTCTCCACATGGTGCTAGAGGTGCGGCGTGCTTGAGGTTTGGGATGTGGTATAAGGTACACGTGCGAGAGTTTTCTGCAGTAGTATTAGAACCGGTTTAATATAATATTTTGATAAAAACGGAGGAATGTTGTCTCCCCTTCTGTTTCAAAGCCATTGTTTCATCTAAAGGGTTAACTTCTAAAGTAAAACTTGCTTAATTTAAAGCTGAATCTCAATATAAATTATTGCGTATCTGTGCCATGCCTTAGAAAGCAAAAGGCAGAAAGTATAGGATCACTCAATTTGTCACATAACATCTGAATATTTTACCTACTGTCTGTGCAGATTTACAATTTACTAATCTGTTCTAAAATAAGAAACCGGCCAAGTGCGTGTCGGGCCACGCACAGTGTAGAGTTCCGTAGTTGCCCATCAAAATACTTATGCGAACTAACTAAACTGATTCGCTGAATTTAATTTTAAAAAGAAGAATTTTCAAAATCGGTCCAGGAGTCTTTGAGAAATCGGGGAAAATACATAAGAAAAAAGATTACAAGGAATTTAGAACCTCCTCCTTTTTTTGAATTTAGTTAAAAATAGTTGACGATAAAAACCTACCCTATCCCCAAAAAACATACCTACAAAAGCTGTAAAAATAAAGTTGACAAACTTACATTTGCAGTTGTCTCCGATACATTTTGTTTAAGAAAATATGATATCAAGTACATTTTATAAGTTGGTCGACTATTACTCGTAAAGTTGTAAAGCCTACTTAGTCATGATAATTTTCTTTTAAACTTTGTTATATGTACTACTATTGTGAATTTTTTCACACCCCCAAACATAACCGTTTAGCTGGTAGAGGGGGGGGACACTCGAATCGAGCAAAATTTAGCACTTTAAAGCTTAATATTTCACAAACGAATTTTTTTATCAAAAAATTGTTAATGGAAACTATCATTATTTTTTAAAGGCCTATTTAATGATACCCCACACTAAGGGGTACGCGAGAAAAAAAAAACCTGACTTTACGTGTAAGTACTGGAGGTACCCTAAAAAAAATATTTTACGAGATTTTATTTTACCACTTTTTCGGCACAACGAATCCGTACATTTACACCAAATTACAGCTCTCTAGTACTGTGCGTCTCTGAGCTAAACTGCGGACAGACGGACGGACGGACGGACGGACGGACGGACGGACGGACGGACGGACGGACGGACATGGCGAAACTACAAGGGTTCCTTGTTGACTACGGAACCCTAAAAAAGGGGAATTTAGGTAACGAAGATGTTAATAAAAATGTTCTTCTTATCAAATCAAAAGTAGATCCTCTCAAATATTCCCCGCTCTCACTCTTACCTTACAACACAGTATAAGGTGAAAAAGTAAGGTTTCCTTGAGACGCTGTCGCGGAAAATTTAAGCCTGCATTTATGTTAGTTTATTTTTCGAGTGTTAGGTAATTTCTGCCTTGTTGCTTACGAGACTGAGTTTTTTATTCCAATGGATTTCCTTTGTACACGTCGTATGGGAGTGATAAAGAATGTTTGATATTATAATATTAATGTAGGTATCTTGATTCGTTGTTGGGAAATGGAACTGGGAAAAAACCTTTGAATATTGTTTTTTATTTGTCACGCAATTTTCTCACTTAAGATGTAAGTACAAGTCGTACTAATCGCGAGTTATTATTGTATTTTCAAATGATTAAATTGGTGTTCAAATGTATTGCATAAGGTCTTTTAGGCACTGATTGACAGATTGAGTTTTAATTACTCGATTATAGGAATAAAATTAAATACGATGTTGACCGGAGTTTTTCTAACGCTACTTATTGGAAAATCCCTAACAAAATAGACTGATATATAAATAGACTAGTTTTCTATTTTTGCAGGCATTCCAAAATAAATACTCCAACAAGCCAACAGTCGCTGCATTTCTTGTGATTTCCACATTTCTGTCGATATTTCAGATTTAGAAGCTACGATCCAATTAGTCTAGGTACTCCTGTGGAGAAAATTCGGCAAAAACACTAAGCTCGAAATCCGCGAATCCATAAAGATTGGAAAAGCTAAATGCACATGAAGGTGGATATTATTCTGGTTTTACGAAATAAGATTTTATTTTGTTTTTTTTTCATTAGACCTTTATGTCCCACTACTGGGCAAAGGCCTCCCAAATATACTTTTAAGGGCTCCTTATTTCTAGTGCCACTTCGGGCCAGCCATCGAGGTACGCATCTAGATCGTCCTACCACCTCTTTTTGGGCCGGCCTCGGCGGCGTCGTCCATTCACAGGCCCCCATTGAGTGCATATTTTTGCTCAGCGAGTATTTTGCATAAGAATGACGTTGTTTTATTATACCACATTAACCCGGTTATAGCGGACGAAGTGTCCGCTATCCCGGCATTATTTCACGGGAACATAAAATCAGCATTAAACTATCCTTTGTTTTAATACAGGCAACTACACATACAAATGCACATACGCACAAATTTTCACATTTATAATATTAAGTAAGACTACATTGTTAATCGTAAAATCATAATTAAAAAAAAACAGTTTAGGTACTTTTTTCCCGATACCATGATCCTGTGAGACAGCTATTGTTACGTAAGCCGGTACCTTATAATTCTAAGCACAGTAATCAGGGTTCAGACGTAAGGATACGGTCATTGTCTATACATAGCACAGTTAACCCTGGCTGACCTATGACCGTATTGATTAAGGTGCAGTACAATTTACACGTGGCCGTAATACCCGGCGGCTTTGTGCTCCACAATGGACGGTTAACGCGATCCCGTTTATCTATGGTAGGTGGCACTATAGTGTTTGGCGAAATGAACTGTCAGGTTTTTGAGGGTCGGCGTAATACAGTGTACAGGCAGTAATGCAGGCCAGCGGCAAAAAAATTGATAAAGAAAATTCCGAAGACCGATTTCGAACATGCGTAACGGAATTTGCCAGTCGCGTGAAAATGTGTTATTTTCGGTCTTTACTTCGGGTCGGCTTTGTTGTTCAATAATACCGTCGAATCATACATACAAATTTCTTCTTTTGAATTACGTAAAGCGGTTGCCTGTCTTACCTCAACAACCTGATAAGACTAGTTAAAATAAACAGTGAAAAATCATAGTAAGAAAATAATCTAAACATTAAATCCATAATTTCAAAAATATAACCCAATAACTCCACCACTTTGAAAGCGTGGCGTTCATTTCCATATTTTGACGAAATCACCAAGAAAATGGAACGTCTGCTGTAGTCCCTACAATTCGTCGTTCAAACTAACAACATTTCGTCGCCTCGCAAATTGCTCGCTTGCAACATAATACCTTGGCGTCCTTCATAATAAAACAGCCTTCCTAATTAATATTCAGCAACAGTGCCGTTTCTTGAATAATTAAACTTTTTTATGGAAAATAAGAGTCTTTTACTTATTAGTCGAGAAATGAAGTTAGCATAAAGTAATGTTAATTAAGCATTTGTCTGTTAGATGGCATTAAGGGGTTAAAACGTTCCACGACGCTTTGAGAAAAAAGTGTACGTCGCCGCGTCGCGACACTCATCCTAAAGATGATTTTTGAGGAAAAGAAAAGTCATATTTACAGTGCACACAACATTTTCACGAAAAGTTCACGTTTTCTTACTCAGGATTACATCTTTACTAGGTCAGTGTGTGGTAAGTATTTAACGCCACACCGATTTTTCTGAGGCACTAACGCTCAGTAGAGTTTCTGTCATAACTACGAGTATTATTAAAATCAAATATAACAAGCTCACAATTTAGAACCCATTAGTATTAGTAGTCATTTTACCCGTGGTGCTAGGCAACTGGGTTTCTCCCAGTTGTAATGTACCTTTGTGCCTATTGGCCTTGTTTTGTTCTGTCTCCTGCTTGCATGGAGGGAAGTGGGAACATATAAGTATTTTTGCCTACTCCTCCACTATTCTTTTGTGATTAATTTCGTTGCAGGATCCAAGACAGGTAAATTCATTCTCCGGGATACGGCGAGCTTCATTGTCTCGGTGCTATTCTGGTGGTTGACACTGTTGATTCTGGCTTTCATAGTCCAGTCAAATTAGTAAGTTCACCTCGGAATTCGAGATACCCAACTGTAAGTCTGTAAATACTTGTATTTGGACACCCTAAAAGTTGTCTCAAAACCTACATATGGTAGGGTGTACGCAACTATAAAATTTCAAGGTCAATATCTCATATACAGGGTTACTGGTTAAGTCGCCTTAGATCCTTTGAGGAGTTATAGTGAACATCATTCTTGACTGATTTTACTATGGTAACCCTTATCCCAATCCTTACCGTTTTTGAGTTATTAGACTCCTCAAAGGATCTAGGGCGACTTAACCAGTAACCCTGTATATGAGATATTGACCTTGAAATTTTATAGTTGCGTACACCCTACCATATGTAGGTTTTGAGACAACTTTTAGGGTGTCCAAATACAAGTATTTACAGACTTACAGCTGGGTATCTCGAATTCCGAGATTCTTACCTAATTTAAGCTAAAATGACTGGACTATTCAGGAGTTGCAGTGGATGGGAATAGGTAGTGTGGTGGGTTTGTCCCAAGAAAAAAAAAGTAGAGGATCTGTGCTTCAGAAAGCACGTTAAGCACGGCAGTAGGTACCCAAGTCTGATGGCAAGTCTTGTCAAGGGGTTTCCTTTTATAGGTCTAGCTGAGTTGCTTAGGTCAGTTAAGCAGTTAGTTTTATGTTAAACTACTCTTACTGGTCGGACTTATCTCATTACCGTGACCCCGGAATGTAAAGGACTATTGAAAGGACACCGTGGATTTTAGTCAGTACGAGTCTGACAGTCCCTCCCGCTCTGCCCGGGGTGGGAGGACTCATTTGATGATTTTATTACGTTAAAAATAAAAGAAAAAATACTACACTCACTATGGAACCACTGACTTGGAATTGATTTCGCACGATCTTGAGTACTTAATAACTTGTTAAGAATAAGAAAGATGGTACTGTGTTTAACTGTTAACTTTAAATTGACATACAAACAAATTAGTTCAAACCACGCCATTATTAAGAAACTATCCCAGATTAAGCGAAGAATTTATTGAGTTAATTTAAAAAAAAAACTTTCGTAATATTCAACTGGAAAACGAACTCAACATAGTAGGGATAAAGACAAGGTAGACGATGATGATGAAAACATATTTTACATGTTAAACAGAATACAATATCAAACGTGCAAAGAGGGATTGAAAAATAATAATAACGCAGAAATAAATCCTAAAATCTATGTGAATATTTTTAGTTTAAATCCTTTCATATTTTGCATGGTTGTGAAGTTCAGCTCGCATCAATATGGATTAGCCAGAGTATCTTAACTAGAAGCAAAAATATGGAATTCAGTGGAAAAATACGTCGGATTGGGCTAAAAATTTTTTAACAGAATTTATTAGGAAAAAATGGTTTGGTTGGTCTAGTCGTTCACGAAACGCTAAACCTGGGTTTGATCCTCAATTCGGACAAGGCAATATTTTTATCAGGAATTGTTTCGATTAGCGGAGTTTTCTTTTATTAAAAAATCAACCCAAGTGCTCCACCGCAATGTACCTACGTCAAGGCTTTCAAATATGACGTTATGCTTCATTAAATAATGAAACCTAGAAGAATCATTTACATAAATCAAGCAACTACCATATAAACATAAAAGACAGATTGTAAACATTTTTTTTTTTTTTTTAAAAGTCCTTATAAATACAAAGTACACCGCGACATTTTCAAAGTATTGGAGTTTAAAAAGCCGCATCGTCCTCCAGTGACAACACGCTGGCTGAACGCCAAGGAAGCCAAATCTTAAATCCTTAAACAAGTCTAGTTCAGTGGGACCTCTCGAAATAGTGCTGTTCCCGGAGAATTTTCAATATTCTACCACGTAATAGTGATGTGGAAATTCCTTTTTGAATATTTTTATAGTCTTTTATCTTTTGCAAGCTGTGAAGGGATCGTTAGTAAGGAGATTCTACATGACCATACTCGTCCGCGTTGTTGTGTTTTGATACGAAGCCCGGTTTCCACCGCGAGCGGAACGGACACATTAATGACTCAACGGGTGAAAAGAGTAAAAATGAGCTCGCTCCGGGAACTAAAAAAATCTTTGTTGATGGAAATACAAGTATGCAGTTTACGCTTGCGAGTTTAACGGAGTCATTAATGGGTCCGTTCCGCTCGCGGTGGAAACCGGGCTTAAGGACTGTGTGCCGCGCGGAGAGAGAGCACCGCTTGCCCGCGCGGAGGTGTGTGTGTATTTGGTATCAATGGATTATAATTATCGAAAAACAGATTGCAGGTGTACGCAATGCCAGCACTAATGCAATGTGATTTTGATTAGTACGGTCGCAGGACTTATGAATTACCATGACCCCGGAACGTAAAGGGTTATTGAAGGACACCGTGGATTTTAGTCAGAGAGACAGTCTCTCCCGCCCTGCCCTGGGTGGGAGGACCCATTTGATGATTTTACCACGACAAACAGAAAGTACGGAAGTGCCGATTTTATGCAGTAAAGTGATTATATATGTTCAATGTACTTATTGGAAAACAGAAGTATAAATTCAGCATAATTGCGGAAAGAACAAGCTATATTCTGTCCACTTCCACGCAAAAAACACATACTTTCAGGAACCCATTAAAATTGAAATAATTAAAACACATTTTGCAGAAAACAGAAGTCCCGTGTTCATTATTTTTACGCCAAATAAAAGAGCTTCATCCAACGCCTTTCGCTCAACATAAAGGGATGTGACTTGTTAACGAAAAATAAAGAAAGACCTATTTGCTTGCCATTTCACAGCCAGAAGTAGTATTTTATTATTTTCGTATGTACTGTATGTTGTGAAACCTTGACTTTAGAGCATAATAAAGTACAAATGGAACTTTTTATTCACGCGTTATAAAATACGAGTAATTATTATAACTTACACTGTCATAAGTCAATTTCGAATGTGGGGCAAAACCTTCAGAATGAATAAAAATAATTAATAATAATTAATCGTTATTTACGAGTATCTTGTATCTAAAATGTGCATTTACAAACATTTAAAATCATGTGCACAAATAGACAGAAAGACTACTTCTAGGTCAAACAAAGATTTTTTCTGTGCAGTAATCGATAGATAGTCAATTACTTTTACTACTACGCTGTCCACAAGGCTTTGAAAAATTATATTTATTGTAATTTGAAACGACAAAGATGAAAATAAATAGAAAAATACTTAATTTACGCTTTTTATTTGGGCAGAGCTTTCCCTTACAATTATCGTTATAAACAGACACACCAAAATCACTGCTCCTCGCTTTTATATAGCTCGCCGGCTGGCGGCTATTTCACCCGCTCCGCTCAGAATTTGGCGGGGATGGCTCACGTGGTAGGGCAGTGACGTGGCGAGCTGGACAGCTGGCGTTGGCTGGCTGGCTGGCTGGCGCAGGCAGGCTTGCCTGACTTTGGCTGGCATCGCTGGCGACATCTGGCGTTACAATCGGCCATCCTGGAACAATTGCTCCCGCAATGGGAACAACAAAACAGTGATTACAAGTCAGCTCAGAGCAAATGGCATATCGATAACATGGACTATAATTTAGCTGTCTAGGAGATCTACGAGATCTTCGTTTTCCTACTGTTGATTCACACTACTGGCGCTATCGGGTATAAAAGCAATGCTACGATATGGTCGTAATAAATCAGCGCATATTGGGCCTGTGAACTTCTTGTATCCTCTAAGACATTTACCTATATATTACAGCTATTATATATTACCTAAATCCTTAGGCAATAACACATGGACCAGAATATAGATCATCTAACTTAGAATTAACCACGGACTGGAATTAACCTTATTGCAGCAAGGAGTTTGAGCCTGGCAACAAAGTACGTACTTACTAACTGTACATACCTAATCGCTTTTTTTGTAAATTGTACTATTTTTACGCCTTTTATCGCAGTTACGTTTCATTTTCTTGCTAGCTGTTCAAATTCGATTATAATATAGCCCTATTGCGTCTAGATCGCACTGTCTCATAAACCAACCAGGGATGGAAACATCACATTCAGATCTACCTACACGAGCAAACATTAACTCGTATAAATTATAGCCTGCTAAATCATTAACAGTATTATTAATACTCCATATGACTTTGGTAAACTATTGTCCCAAATAAGAGAGGCCTCGCTAGGTTCCGTGGCTCTCAACGCATCGAGAATTGTGCAATTAGAGCGTTCTACCTGCCCATTACACCTAGGCCACGCAATAGCTGTTAACATGTATTTAACTATACACGTACAACAATAGACAAACCTGTAATTTATCTAGTAAATTGTAAAAAAAAGCAAAATTTGTGAACCTCACCAGGTAAAACATGTACGGACAAACTAAATTATAAGAACTTGCATGCTTAATTTGTGTGTAAACGCATGTTTTGAACAAATAAAATATCTTTATCTTTAACTGTTTTTCTGTTGCGAACTTCTTAAAGTATCTACTGGTAAAGGCCTTACCATGGACAGAAACTACGTGATCTGGGAAACTAAGTAAACTAGAAATGCGTTTAAACTCTAATAATCACAAAAACTGAATAAACCTTAGTTTAAACCTGGACTACCAAGTTCAGGCTTATCTGCGGAACCGCGGTTTAAATTTCTCCGTATACAAAACATAGATTAAACCTTGACCTGACCTAGTGCCGTTTTTTTTTTTAACCATTGTCTAAACAATTAAATCTACAATTTTTAAATACATTTTGGCTGAAATTAACATAAAAACAACAACACAATGAAAAAGTTACTATCAGAAACTTTCACACACATTTGACAGCTACTACTGTTAGACCATGGTTTATCACAAAACCACGACATGTAATAACGTTTGTGCAAACCGTTTTACGAGATTCAATCCTGGGTTTTTAGTTAAACCCTTTTTTTTTTGCGCTCTTTTATTTTGTAATAAGACGGTAATTGTCTTTACAGAATTGACAATACGTGTAGGCTCAGAAACAACGAATTTAGAGAAAGAATTTGTCAAAACTAACACTTATTGGCACCCCTTTTTAATTTTGCTCAAAAGGGCTCAAATTATCGATGTCTACCATTTGCATTGGTTTAATAGGTTTAGGGATTCGATGTAATTTGCCTTCTTTTCAACCGTATTCTCTTTTATCGTACGCACAATGTAAACACGACGTCACATATTTCCTATATGTAATGGCCATCGTTTTGATGCATTTGAAATATTTTCTACGCGCGAAATTTGGCACAACTGATCGGTTATCGTAAAGCGTTTTACGAGACAGCCCATAATTATTTACAGTATCACTATCTGTGCACCCACTTTACAATAGATCAATATACGTTGCACTATTCGAAACCAACAGTTTACTTTTAAAAGGAACACATTAACGGCATCTATCGGATTCCTGCTCAAGGCGTTGATATGCTCTAAGCGCTTACCTGGTCTATAAAATAGTCAACGGCAATTTTAAAGTCTCGAATTGAAAGTCACCAGTAGGCAATGCGTGCAATAAGATCACGTTAGTCATTGTATCGCGAACTGCACTACAATCCGTAATTACACGGACATTTTTACACAACACAGATTCCAAAACTTCGTAATAACGCTGTGAAAAACACTTTTTTTTTTTTGACTTGTAACGCAACTAAAATACAAGACAGAGCTCAAACTACCGCCTATCCGTATTAGTAAAAGAATACTTGCTATGGGTAACTTGCATGCATCCGTGTGAATTTCTATTGGCAAAACTAAGATTTTATACCATACCCACATCTCATTTTTTTTTTTTTTATAGTTCCGTTAGTGGACGAGCCATTATTGCAAAATTATGGATGAACTTCCTAAAGTAGCTACATAGTCCAATGAACTGACGCACTTTGTGTATGTTACTCAGAACGGGAAATTGAGACACAGTTGCAAACTTAAATTCACCCGGTTCAATGCCATGAACATAATAATTCATCACCAAATAACTCAGCTAAATAAGAAATCCTGTTTTGTAAAAATTTACATTTACCCACATGTACATAATTAAATAAAAATTCTGCGTTTGACCCCGAACATTTGACGACATTATTGGAGTTACTTTTATTTGATAATTTACTTTGAAATTACTAAACTATCTACGAACTTGTTAATTCAGCGCATAAAAACTGAGGGAGCGCTAAATGTATCTTTAGGATGGATGCTGAGTTTATGGGTACCCTTGGGCTACATTCAGACTGGTGAAGTAGGTACTTCTTACCAGATAATTTAGTTTGCTTATCGATATTATATTAAAATGGTTATCTATCGCGGACAATTAATGCATTTAAGGCTCTGTTATCGACACATAGGCAACTATCTCCGTTCTTCCTCATAACTAAACAATAGGAGAGGCATACATCAATTCGGGTTCTTTTTATAATACCTGCTGGCTCAATGGCTCATTAATTTTGACTCTAACAATCTCTTGTTTGTGATGTGCTTATCTATTCCTAAGGCCTACGTGTACTTAATGCGCATTTGGACTAAATCTGTATATTCCAACTTCCCAGCTCCCTAGTATAGCTAGCAAAGCAGTTTTATACCGAGATAATCTATACTAATATTATATCTATACTATATACCATATTACTATTTACTATAGTAGGGACATTATAAAGCTGAAGAGTTTGTTTGTTTGAACGCACTAATCTCAGGACCTACTGGTCCGATTTGAAAAATTCTTTCAGTGTTAGATAGCTCATTTATCGAGGGAGGCTATAGGCTATACGGTAACGGGATATTCCCACGGGAACGGGAATAAAACGGGATATGCGCGTGCAATGTCGCGGGCAACAGCTAGTAAACTAATAAATTGATTACAATCAGATTTGCTTATCAGGCTTACCCTAGTCTTGTCAAGGTCACCAATGGCATTTTATGATTATTTATCGACACACGAGGCACTCAAATATAAAACACATTTGGCTAATGGCATTTTGCAAACATTAATGGCATGGCATGACTGACCTGGTTGTTTAAGCATGATTCCTGGCAGCTCTCGGCGCGAAGTATGACGAATCCCTCCTGCCTGCGATGTCCTTGGATCCGCTATTGACGACTTTGAGGTAGCTTTCATTTCCACAGAGAAGCGTTGCTGGTAGCGAGAAGAATGCTTCTTGAAACTCGATCATTAACGGAATAAACGATGCGGCATGGTGTTCTTTCCGACGTGAGGGTAGACACTTCGTGATCCAGATCATTGTTGATGATTTTTCAACTTCTTGTGCAAGAAGACTTCAATATTTTCCTTGCGGGTGGTGTGCATCGCCTTTCTTCGTTTTTATTTTCAGAAGTCTGGCTTACCAAAGCAGAATCTTCGTCCTCCAGATAAGACGACCGTCGAGATTAATGTGTAGCAGAGCGTCGTTTTAACGTAGGTTTTTTTATCACACTTCTGAGTTGAAACGACAAAGATGAAAATAAATAGAAAAATACTTAATTTACGCTTTTTATTTGGGCAGAGCTTTCCCTTACAATTATCGTTATAAACAGACACACCAAAATCACTGCTCCTCGCTTTTATATAGCTCGCCGGCTGGCGGCTATTTCACCCGCTCCGCTCAGAATTTGGCGGGGATGGCTCACGTGGTAGGGCAGTGACGTGGCGAGCTGGACAGCTGGCGTTGGCTGGCTGGCTGGCTGGCGCAGGCAGGCTTGCCTGACTTTGGCTGGCATCGCTGGCGACATCTGGCGTTACAAATTATGCAATTTTGAAGAATGGCGTAAAAATTATAAATAAAAAAGAAGGTGTTTTACTATATTTCGATGCACTCAAAATCTATAAAATTACGAGGAAAGGCCTATCGTCCTAATTATGATCTTAGGACATAATAGGACGATTTTTTCGTTTTTTATTAATCATTTACTTTTATAAACTACCCTTAAATGTAATAATGCCTATAAAATAATACCAGCATACTCCATGCAGGATTAGGCAGCTATTCTCCACGATACTCATACAAATACCACGTATTACTTCAAGATTAATCATAGAGTATAACATGGTATTTCTTACGTCTTTGTACGGGGACAGCTGACGTGCTCATTAACATTAATCATGCCTCATGTGACGTCATTCAAGTAATGATGACGTGGCAGACGCGGTTCCGGAGTACTTGTACGTATAGTGTTATGGTGCAAATGTTCTTGTATTTGTGTGTTGTTCTAAACTATGACTTGTTACGGAAATATTTGACTACCTATTTTATTTTGTAACCAGCGTATGCCTGTGGCTTTGTCTTCGTGTAGTAAAGTAAAACAAACCAACCAGTACTGGGCCCGCGTGGTGGATTATGGTCATCTCCCTCTCACAGAGAGGAGGCCTGTGTCCCAGCAGTGGGAACATTATAGGTCGATGATGATGAGTAAAGTAAAATTTCACACGGTATTTTCCATTTCAAATGTCTGCCAATAAACTGCTCTGTAGTTTGGCAGAAGTAAAATGTAATGACATGAACTTAAGTTCCAAATAAGTATTTATTTATATACTTATTAGTTCCAAATAAGTATTTATTTATTTATATACTAAATAAGTATTTATTTGGAACTTAAGTTCATGTCATTACATTTTACTTTACTTACCTATTCATAAATTGTTTTAACATTTAAATTGATATGAAATTCAAAACATTGGTTTATAAATTCACACAAAAAGAAACAAAGAAGCGTTTCTTAATCTTCTAATTCCTGAGAAAATGTTGTGATTTTATCAGGAATTAGAAGAAGAAACGAGAAAATTTGTGATTAACCAAAAATGGTTTGTAGTGATGGTTCTTGGCACTCCACACCGTTTATCACGCAAAACGATGTATTCCAAAAATAGACCCATACTAAAACTAGGACTTAACCTAACAAAGTGTGGTGTGTTTAACCAGAGATTTTAAAAGTAAAGAGGTTAAACGAGTTAGTTTACAGCGAGAGAAGGTAAACACGTTACTTGTCGGTTAACGGTCGTGGATAAATCACTGTGCCGTTAAACGTAGTTTAACGAACTTAACATGAGCTTGTATAATGTATACGCTACGATGACCGACTTATTTTATACTTAAAATAATAGCAACACTTTTCCCTGGGAGTTCAGCAGAGATAAAATAAAGGACTCCCACTTCATCAGCTATGATATTTAAAGTACAATAAAATTGCGCCTTGATTCCTTGATGAGACTGAAAAACCTGATATCCACACCAGTTTAACACGAATACAATAATTATGTATCAAGAATACATCCAGACATTTTTCTACTACAAAAATCGATTAATAAAACTTATATTCAAAGACTTCAACATGAAGAATTTATCAAGATGTTTTAAAAACAAGAAAAACTGTTAAAGGAACTGAAAAACGAGAGGCACCTTTATAATATCTCAAACCGTTGCCGGCAGCTCATCTCAACAATCAGTCAACGTCATATCGTAAGATAAAACGCCGTTTTGTATCACCCACTTTAGATTTACCGCGCTTAGGTATTGCCACACACTTAACTCGATTATTTAAACCCCGCCAGCTTTATATAATGGCTTTATCGTACGATGTTCGTTTATTTTGTCGATGTCTCGCTGGGGGGAGTGGAATTGTCGATTTTTGGCGTTATTTGAGAATATGTTTAAGAATAGTATTAAATATTATGAAAAATATTTAGTTTTAATTTCGCGACAAAAATCCAGGCTTGTTGCAGGATGTAATCCCACCCTATGCAGTCATGCATATGCACATGCAGCAAAGGTCCCATCCTCCCGCCCTCAAAACCTCACTGCGCAGTGTGGGATTACATCCTGCAACAGGCCTTTCCTTAATTTATATTAAGAATGTAGATAAAAAATGAAAAAGGGAAGGAAAAGAAGCTTTGATTTAAAAAAATGAAACCAGAAAAAAATAATTTTGAAAATCGATTCACAATTCCGGAGAAATCGGTGAAGATATAAAAAAATACGCACCTATTAGTGGAACATAGAACCTCATTCATTTTTTTGGATTCGTTTGTACAGTAAAGATGGGAAATCATTATTAAAATGGGTCAAGAAACTTGGGATATGAAGGGGTTGGTCTACAAGGTTAAGCAAACTCCATCATCGTTCATTGTTTTTCGGAAAACGTATTGAGCATTAATTAAATTCTGACTGTCAAGTTCTCATCTTTGAAATACATTACGGATAGTTCAACGTCAGTAAATATTTTCTTCCTTAAATTAATTATACAACGTGTAACGTTAACAGCGCAAAACCTCTCGTGGGGTAACTCAGCCCATGTTACTGAACAATGTTTGATCAAAAACTTTTGGAAATAAAATAAAAATATTTTTCATACAAAATGAGAAATTGATTGAGCCCATTAGTATGAAAAAACTTTTTTTTATTTTTTTTTCCAAAAGATACCTATTGATCAAACATTGTTCAGTAACATGGGCTGATTTACCCCACGAGAGGTTTTGCGCTATTAACGTTACACGTTGTATTTAAAGTTAAGCCCCCTACTATGCCCCAAGTAAATATATGACAATTCCACTTTCACAATAACCTCATAATAAATCAACCGTCGGAAAACCTTTAAGAACGCATGACACACTTCAGTTCACCTAAGACAATAATAAATCTAATTCGGGTGACGTCATTTTATCTTGAGAAGACGTTGATAGATCATCCGTACTTCACATTACATTCATTTATTAAGCGGCGTTAAAACTCGCCTGTTTTTGCCCTTCATTAATAACTTCGTATTGTATGGATTAAGGGATTTGTTACGGGTTATGCGTGCGGTACTGTACTTACTGTTGTGGCTGAAATGGATATTGTTTGGTTAACTTGATTCGTTTTGTGTGAATGTTTTATTATAATAGGAAAGAATGGAGGCTTTAAAAAAAAAAAATAAGGCCTGTTGGTCTAGTGGTTATAGTGACCCTGACTGCTATGCCGTAGGTCGTGGATTCGATTCCCTGCCAGGACAAATGTTTGTGTGATGAGCACGATATTTTTTTCTGTGTGTGGGTGTAATGTATTTGTAATATTTATGTATTTAGAAATATATAAGTATGTTTATCAGTTGTCTAGTACCCATAACACAAGCTCTGCTTAGCTTGAACTAGATGGCGTAGTGTGATAGTTGTTGAATATTATTATATTACACACATAAACATCCAGATCCGTAACAACTACTTGTAGTGTAGGTCATACAAATAAAATTGTTCCGTGCAGCAGTCGATTGCTCGATCACTAGCCGGGCTCCAATCCTGATACCTACCTGTGGTCGTCTTTCGGTGTACCTAAACGCAGTTTTTTACCAGAACATTACATGAAGCGACTTGCTATCGAACATAAGTCACAGATTAAATGACATAATATGTACATTGGAAAGACTGATTAAAACGGTATATTTAATATAGGTAGGTATATATTTTCATATGTATTAGTATATTATTTATAATTAGATGTAGTCGTTTTAATTGTTTCGTATTGTACAGTTGCACCTATTCCAGCTTCTTCTCCATTTGACCCAAAGGTTGACTGGTAGATAATGCCTTGTGGCATTAAGTCCGCCTTATGTGCCTCAATTGTACGTGAAAGTTTAAATAAAGAAAACACACTTTGACTCATGGTTAAATTATGAACGTTGAAATATTTGTGTAGAAATAAAACTCATATCATTCACTCCTGTTAGTTTCACTTTCACATCACCCCTTATAGATTCCATATCCTGTACAAAACCAAAAGTATGGAAAGTCTTAAGATTCAGGTACGGAAAAATATTATAATTTAGTTCGAACTTTTAGAATAACACAATTATGGACAATATTATAACCATATACCAATATTATAACCTTCATCGATGTAAAGATTATATAATAAACTGATACATGCAACAAGTCACCTTGCGGATTGGTAGATGTCACACATGTCTACGAACTTTTGGTCTGGGACATGCCGGTTTTCTCACGATGTTTTCCTTCACCGTTTTGAGAGCAGTTGTGATAAATAAATTACACAAAGTAATCCACCTGGCGGGGTTCGAACCCACGTCCTATAACTCGCAAGTCAGGACCGATACCACTGGGCCACCACTGCTCTGCAACAGGTGCTTTATAAACAACAACAAGCTGCGAAATACCTGTTCCACGATATTATCTAATTACATTACCTGTTCCATGATACCTTTCATATACCCACAATTTGTCCGTCATACAAACTCGTACACACTCATACAGGGGCTGATTCACAACGGGGACTGTGTGCGCTTTAATTGTGCGAATATTACCACTTGGCGGCCTCTACGAGCGCAGGCTTGTGCTGGAGGGCTGGAGCTCACTGTATGATTGTGAGAGTTGTGATTCTTTCTAGCTTGTGTATCTTTTTTTTATTTAAAATGTGTTCTATCTCTGCCTCAATCCAGCTTAGAAGCAAAGAAGAGACCCTCAGAGATGTGCAGTGAGCTCATCCATAATGCACGGGAGCGCACGGATGGTTCACAGCTAACACTGTTTGGTGGCCGATCGCGATCACCACCAGTGAGATCGCTCACCTGAGGTGGATCCTATAAACCTCATCTTGTCAGAGTCTTTTGCCTAAAAATGATCTCTGTTCAATCCCAAACATACTCTTTACTTTTTTTATAAATCATTACCAACGACCTACGCTTTGAGATTTATTGAAACTGAACACAATCAAATATTCAAAGAAATGTGATGTCTTGTCCTTCCTTCTGATGACACGCCAGACGTTCATGACATCCCAGATGGCACGTTGATCCCACTGGCTGAAACATAAGGCTTGTGGGCTTTCTTTTTAACTTGTTCGAGAGAAATTAAAGTCAACAACAACAGAAAATATATAATACTAGGTACATGCTTTGATTTATTCTATGTGCTCATCTTATACGCACAATTATGTTTTTTTTACTCCTGGACACGAGCTATAATTTCATTTATAAAATATGGATAGTTCACCACCACGCCATATAAAACCCACGTTGAACTCCCCGCTTTAAATCAGAACGTTGAAATGAAACAAAATTTGGGCGGTAGTAAAAACTGCAAAAAGGCCCGGCGCGTGTTGGAGTGCCCGACTCTGGCACACTGTGGACTGCGGGACTGTATTGTTTCTGCGTAATAATGCCGAGCCGCTGATTTAAACGACCGCGGATTGCATGTGTCGCGGTCTTTCGCTTTTGTCTGCCAAAACTATTTTCCTCGTGGTATTCAAGTTTCAGGGACCAATGATTTAAATGAAATAGGTTGTTGACCTTAGGGTTGCGTGGTTTGGTTGAGGTCCCATTATGACCTAATTTGATAAATTTAGCATCGCGCCTAACATTTAGTTTCGCGTGCGTTCCCATGCTATCATCGCTACGCTTGGAACTTCAAACAAATAAAATTGTTTTTTTTTTTTATCTTACTTGTATGGCAGACCATTCTTAATCATCACAAAAATGTATCGCCAGCATCGCACAGGACTTGCGAAACTCAACCATATAGGTACTTTCCACAACACAAAAAGCGCATGACGATTGAAAATGAATATGAAGTATCATTATAATATATTCAAGCACCACCTTACGAACTCTTTGAAGATTAGTTTGGAGTCATCAGTAATAGCCGAGACGACGTCTTCGATGCAAATCACGAATCGATTTTGCCTGACAATCGCTACTCGGAGAATTTAACACTTTTGAATTCATAAACGCGAGATGGAAAAGTTTTTGCGGGTCTCCTGGTTTGTCAAATAACTTGTTATTACTTCGAAGCCGAGTAAGTTCTTTTAAAAGGGTATTTTCCTGTAAAGTGGAACTGCAAACGGTCAATTTTAGGTGCAGCGATTTGATCAAAGATTTTTGTAACAACCTTTTAGATACTGGATGTTACCAGTATTTTCCAAGAGCAACTCTAGTTTAATCTGGAAGTCAAAGTAAATCCATTTCATTTTATTTCGATTAGGTCTTTAAAAAGCACTTTTGAATGTCAAAGCTTCTGAAAGCTCGTCAAGTCTTTGAACCTCCACAACATATAATATTACTTAAGATAACAAAATCATACTGAAAGAGTAAGAACGGTTGTCAGAATTTCAGGATTCAGTAATTCTATTAATAAACCGAATTTTCTGCTAATAACTTCTCAGAAATGTTTATTTATCAAACAAATAAATAGCATGAACACATCCGTCTGAAAAGCTTTCCAAAAGTCCTTTGAGTCATTATATCCTAATGGCATTATAATAATTTTAGGAAAAATATTTAAAATTCTGCGTCAGTTCTCGTCAGTCACGTTCGGGATCGGGTTAAAATTCAACAGTTTTCGCCTTTTCCGTAATTTATTCAAATAAATTTTGGACATGCGACGCGACGGGAAAATGGCCTGTTTAGGCACGTCACGAGAACCCGTTTTGTATTTAAATTGTACGGTCATTATAAACGTACTAATGGAAGATCAACACATCTTTATTTATAAACAGTAATTTGGTCTTACTATGAAGGAGAAATAGATAGAGATACTTTAATGTGATAAATAATTTAAATTCCTTATTTAAATTATTTATCACATTAAAGTATCTCTGGAGGAACTCATGATTAAATATTTAAAGCCGAGCCGAAAACCTGTACAGGTCTGTCTCCAAGGTTAAGATGCCCTTGCTGAGGTTGGTTTTTGGATGTCTCACATAATCATTCTATAAATCTATATAACGAGTTTCCTCCGTGCCTCTGAAAACACGCAAAGCAGTTGGTCCCGGCTAACTGCTAGTTAGCCTAACTGCTAGTTATGGTTCATTTTCATTATTTTATATTTGATAATTATCCTCATAACAAAGGAGTTACACAAAACTGGCGAAATATGGGTAAAATAAATAATCATTGAATATTTTAATGGGACTCATTGTGGCCCTGGAACACAAAGAGCAAACGAAGAACCAGAGCAAAATTTTCGTCAGTAAGATTCTGACAGTAAGTACTTTGTACTTCACCCAGGAGAACACATTTTTGATATTGACAAACCCAAAAATACGAAATAATTATTTATGTATGAAATTTTATTTAATTGCAACAAATACCTAGTTATTTTGTCATGCAAAGCTAATAAACACACAACAATCTGTCATAAAAAGAAACCAAGGTACCTACAAAAAAATATTCTGTTATTTATATCGTTTATAGGTACATACATAGTTACATTATTTTATCATTGTCTCACAGCACATTCACTATTGTGAACAATTCACTAAACTTTTATTAAAACATGCCAAATAATTTAAAAATAGAAAATAATTTTAATGTCGAAAACTAATCATTTAAAACAAAACATAATTATTTACATTGTGGTATTTCATCGCCATCGTCAGTTGCCGCGTTCCACTCCCGATTACAAACGCTTATGAAGCATTAGCTATCCCTCTCTAACATCGTCGACACTAGTCGTCGGTCGCAACGCGCCTGCGCACCGCGCGTCCTCGCACAAGGCCAGCAGGCGAACTGTCAAAATTAGATAAACACTTCAAATTATTACCACTCCTACAAAGAGTGTTTTTTTATGAAAATACTAGTTTTAGAAACAAAATGTTGTGTTAAATGTTGCGTATTGTATGTATAGTGTGGTGTAAAACAATAAGTGCGAATGAATAATTCTGTGATTCATAATTTCTATTGTGATTGTTATAACCTCTTCCGGGTGTGTGTTTAACAATACTGCAAGCAAAAGTGAACTTTGTTACCTTGTTATTAAGTTTGTAACATCATCATGAAGTGCGGCAAAAGAATAGTCTTATTTTCACTGTTTGCGATGAATTTAGTGGATCAGCCGGCACCTGAAGTCACTATAGAGCAAGGGACTTTGAGCGGTAAAATCAGTACTGATGGGTCGTTTTTTGAATACGTCGGAATACCGTATGCGACGACTAATAGTAGTTCAAGGTTCAAGGTAAGAGTGTTGGAAAACTAGTTTTTTATTTTTATTTACCTGCTTTATCAATAACTAAACAGTTGCTGTTAAATTAAGAAGTATAGGTAAATACTTATAATATCATTGATTTTTCACAATCGGTATCATAGTCTGCGAAATCCTTATATTTTATCGATTTTACTAAAACATTTATAGAGATAAGACCTGATAAGTATGTAGGTCATTATGACTGGTTATCTTAGGTGAGGGCACTTAATGTATTATTTATTACCTTATATTATCACATACGAGCAAATTGATAATAACAAGCTGAATTTTTAAGGATGCTAACACACTGAGAGAGTAACTGTCAAACTTATTTTAACGACAGCAGTATGGCGATATTATAAACAAACATAATTTATAAGCGAGCGGTTTCGCCCACCTAGAGGTTAAAAAATAGCCCACGAGAACGCAATATAAATAATTATGTGTAATCCTAGACTAGTATTTATATCTGAGCAAATTTCATCCACATTCGTTCAGTTATACTGACGTTATTGAGTAATTAACATTGCCCTCCCCCAGTGCCGCACACCGGTGGAATCGCATCTTTTAAGTTTGTCACAGTCTAAAAGTCTACCAGCCAGTCTTCCCAAGAGGAGAGTGTTGTGGTATAGATTTCACATAGGCAGTCGCTCCACGAAAATTCTGTTTTTCTACTGCAACGTTAGATCGGAGCCAACAAGTTCGGCAGATGATGTTGTAACTTGTATACGACAAAGGTATTTAGAGAGATGTTTTTCTTCCCTAGGCACCTCTTCCACCACCGACTTGGGACGGAGTATACAAAGCAGTAGACGAGATATACCAATGCCCACAATCTTCAGTGATCGGTATCGTTGGAACTGAAGACTGCCTGAAAATCAACGTCTATGTTCCAGCTTTAGCAGAAAAGCCTTTACCAGTCATGGTATATATTCATGGCGGAGCATTTTTATTAGGAAGTGGAGGAAAGTTCTTATACGCACCAGATTTCCTAGTCAAACACGACGTAATAGTAGTAACGTTTAATTATAGACTTGGAGCACTAGGATTTATTTGTTTAGGTATTAAAGAAGCTCCTGGAAACGCTGGCATAAAAGATCAAATTGCTGCTTTAAGATGGGTTAAGAAAAATATTGCATCGTTTGGTGGAGATCCTGAGAATGTTACGGTCTTTGGACAAAGTGCTGGAGCCACATCCACGTCACTGCTGCTAGCTAGTAATGCCACGGAAGGATTGTTCCAGAGGGTAATAGTCCAAAGTGGGTCTTCTATTTCCAGTTGGGCAATAAATAGACAACCATTATGGGTAGCCAGTCTTATAGCCAAAGAGTTAGGCTACGACACCGACGATCCAAAAGAATTATATGAGATACTTTCCCAAATGCCATACAAGAAACTGTTAAAAGCTAAACCCAGGAAGCCACTAGGCATGTATTTTGATACTCAACTATTAAACTATCCATGCGTCGAACAAGAAATTGAGGGAGAAGAGGCTGTTATAACAGATTATCCTTATAATATTTTTAGTAGAAATACCAAAAATATACCTGTTATTTATGGAACAACAAGTAGAGAAGGAATTTTCTTAATTCCTGATGACACGAAAGAATCTTTAGAAGCAAGAAATGCAAGATACATAATTGCATCTGATCTGCAGTTTCCTTCAGAAGATTTAGCTGCCAATGTATCAAACATAGCAAGACAATTTTACTTTGGTGAAAAAAATATCAGTTTTGAAACACAAAGTGCTATTATTGATCTAAACACCGATTTGTATTTTGAAGCACCTGCTATATTAGAAACGGAAACTTTAATTAAGAATTCTAAAGCTAACGTATATAATTATTACTTTAATTACGCTGGTGGACGGAACTTCCTTAAGTATATAGCTGGATTTAGTAAAGAACCTGGAGCTTGTCACGCTGACGATATTTTGTATTTATTCAAAGGAAGTATTTGGCCTTTCCGTATCAGTAAAGATGATCAACAAATGATTGATTGGATGACTAAAATGTGGACCAATTTTGCCAAATATGGGTTTGTATTTCTTTAATACATGACGATAAACATTACCTGCAAGCGATACTAACTTGTTATTATAATATTTTATTCATATTTTCGTTTTTCAGAAATCCGACACCAAATGATGATTTGCCTGTTAAATGGGAGCCAAGCAGCAAAGACCACATGAAATTTCTTTACATAGATCAACAATTGAAAATGGGCCCAACTCCTAACCCAGAAGCTAATCGGCTGTGGAAAGATATTTATGAAAAATATCGTAAGAAAAATAAACCGAATGATTTCAAGAGATAAAACTTGTTGTTTCTTTTAACCTGGATTCTATTGACCTTTAACTTATTTTGTCCCTAGTTAAAAAATTGTCTAGCTTGTATCTAACCTACACACGACCTCTGAAAATATTATCAGTAGTTTTTGTAATTAATATCGATAGTTATAATTACTAGCAAGGCCTCATACCGCACGACTGACGGCCGCTTAGATAATCATTATCTTAACTATCGTATTCCGTGATTATTTAGTGAAATATGTCACTTCCATTTCAATTTTCATACTTTTACATAGACATCGACATAAAATAAGGATACATAAACGTTGGAAGACTTTTCCCATTTACTCTGCAAACATTCAAAGTCAAAATCTAAACCTTGCAAAAGCCAAACTTTGCGTTTATTTTAAGGCTGAAAGTTGAACTATCAAATATGAAAAGTGGCAAAAGAATAGTTTTATTTACATTATTCGCAATAAACTTGGTAGACCAGCCAGCGCCCGAAGTGAGGATTGAACAAGGGATTTTGAGCGGTAAAGTGAGTGCAGATGGGTCGTTTTTTGAGTACGTTGGAATTCCTTATGCTTCTACTAATAGCAGTTCGAGGTTCAAGGTAAGATTTGATAGTTTGTATTATGGTACGGCAGTTTATAGCCATGTTTGAGATAGTTAGCTGTAGTCTTGAATCTGTGTGTAAATAGTATCTGAACAAATTATTGGTTTAGTTTCAAGTATTTAAAGTTACTTTTCGATATTGCAGGCTCCATTGCCACCACTTTCGTGGGATGGAGTGTATGGGGCAGTTAATGAGAACCACCATTGTGCTCAACCTTCCATCTTTGGAATCATTGGAACTGAAGACTGCTTGAAGATCAACGTTTACGTCCCAGTTACAAATAAACAGCCATTTCCAGTCATGGTCTACATTCATGGTGGAACCTATGTCATGGGAAATGGAGGAAAAGCTTTATACGGACCTGAGTTCCTAGTCAAACAAGATGTTATTCTAGTCACTTTTAACTATAGACTTGGAGTGCTAGGATTTCTTTGTCTGGGCATTAAAGAGGCTCCCGGGAACGCTGGATTGAAGGACCAAGTGGCTGCTTTGAGATGGGTTAAGAAAAACATTTCAGCTTTTGGCGGAGATCCCGATAATGTTACTGTTTTTGGTTTGAGTGCCGGTGCCACTTCCGTTTCCATGTTGATAGCCAGTGATGCTACTAAAGGCTTATTCAATAGATCGATTCTACAAAGTGGCGTATCTACCTCTAGTTGGGCAGTCAATAGACAACCATTATTTATTGCTAGTCTTGTAGCAAAAGAACTTGGCTATAATGCGAAAGATCCAAAAGCTTTGTATGAAATATTTTCCAAGATACTCGTACATTACAAAGAGTTAATCGCAGCTAAGCCGAAGAAACCTATTGGAAAATACTTTGACTTTCAGTTGATAAATTATCCCTGCGTTGAAAAAGTTATCGAAGGCGAGGAGGCAGTCTTGACAGATTTACCTTATAATTTGTTCAGAAGAAATTCTAATAACATATCTGTGATATATGGAACGACGAGTAGAGAGGGAGCGATTTTGTTGCCAGAGGAGACTGAGGACACATTGAGGGAAAGGGATTCTAAGTACATATTTGCACCTGATTTAAAATTTCCTACCGATGTTGAAGCTGCTAATTTATCAGCCGCAGTCAAGAAATATTACTTTGGTCCACAAAATATTAGTTTTGAAGCGTCCGATGCTTTACTAGATCTCAACACGCATTTATACTTTGAAATGCCAACTCTGCTAGAATCTCAGATAGTAATTAATAAAACTAGTGCTCCTATCTACAACTACTACTTTAATTATTCCGGTGGAAGGAATTTTCTGAAGTTTATTACTGGTTATATGAATGAGCCAGGAGCGTGCCACGGGGATGAACTTATGTACTTATTCAAGGGAAGAGTGTGGCCTTTTGCAATTAGTAGAAAGGATCAAACAATAATTGACTGGATGACGATATTGTGGACGCATTTTGCTAAATATGGGTATGTATATTCTTAGCCTTATGTAAGTCATGATGGCCCAGACCCCAGAGAGTAACATGTCGTCTCTCATACACCAGATTGTGAGTTGAAACCAGGGCAAGTCTCAGTTTTTGACTCACAATTACTTTCTTAGTTTGTCTTAGTCATCACTAATATCGATGAAGGAAAACATCGTGAGAAAATATGAACTAATATGATCAATAATAAGTTAAAAAGGCGACTAGAGCGAAAGGGCAGTCATTTATACTGATAAAAAAACTTTTGGTAAATTGTTTGATTCGTGTCAGTACTTTCATATTACAAGCTGTCACTCGTGGCATATTAATTAGTATCAAAATTTTCAAAAATCTATGAGATACTCCATTTTATTAATCGTTTTCAGGGATCCTACTCCTAATACATACGATTTGCCTGTTAAATGGAATCGCAGCACCAAAGGCAATCTGACCTTCTTGTACATAGATGACGAATTGAAAATGGGCCCTATCCCTAATCCAGAGCCCCTTCCTATTGTGGAAAGATATTTACAGTAAATATCGGAAAACGAATAACCCCAATGATTTTTGAGGAAAACTAGATATTTTTATTAAATTGATTAATTGAAATACAGGTCAGTATTTTCATTTCCTTAGGTCAATGAACACTAGTCCTTCCTGTGAACCTGATGACTTGTTACGTATGATTTTTATACTGACTTTATCATAATACTCGTAGTATAAATTATATCAGCACAAAATGTTCCCACGCCACGCCCCAGTGCAAATCGGCAAATGTCACACGTTTTAATACGTTATTATAACACAGTATGCAAAAATAACTGTACGGTTTGATCACGTAACAAGAAAAACCAATCATAGAAAAATCTAGGTTACCTTGTAATTAGAAGCTAAACAATTAATTGCAATACGTGACTTCGAACAATGCCTTTCCTTGTATTGATTGTTTGAAGTTCTTTCTTAGGGTTCCGTAGTCAACAAGGAACCCTTATAGTTTCGCCATGTCCGTCCGTCCGTCCGTCCGTCTGTCCGCAGTTTAGCTCAGAGACGCACAGTACTAGAGAGCTGTAATTTGGTGTAAATATACAGATTTGTTGTGCCGAAAAAGTGGTACAATAGAATCTGGTAAAATATTTTTTTAGGGTACCTTCTGTACTTACACGTAAAGTGAGGATTTTTTTTTTCTCGCGTGGGAGTTTTTCTCTCGTTTAGTGTGGGATATCATTAAATAGGCCTTAAAAAATAATGTGAGTTTCCATAAACTTTTTTTTGATAAAAAAAATCGTTTGTGAAATATTAAGCTTTAAAATGCTAAATTTTGCTCGATTCTAGTGTCCCCCCCTCTACCAGCTAAACGGTTATGTTTGGGGGTGTGAAAAAATTCACAATAGTAGTATATATGTATAACGAAGTTTAAAAGAAAATTATCATGACTAAGTAGGCTTTACAACTTTACGAGTAATAGTCGACCAACTTATAAAATGTACTTGGATAATGTTTTCTTAAACAAAATGTATCGGAGAACATGTTCTTCAACTGCAAATGTAAGTTTGTCAACTTTATTTTTACAGCTTTAATAGGTATGTTTTTACGGTAGGTATGTTTTTTGGGGATAGGTAGGTTTTTATCATCAACTACTTTTAACTAACTTGAAAAAAGGAGGAGGTTCTAAATTCGTCGTAATCTTTTTTCTTATATATTTTCCCCGATTTCTCAAAGACTCCTGGACCGATTTTGAAAATTCTTCTTTTTAAAATTAAATTCAGCGAATCAGTTTAGTTAGTTCGCATAAGTATTTTGATGGGCAACTACGGAACCCTACACTGTGCGTGGCCCGACACGCACTTGGCCGGTTTTTTTCTGCATTATGTACACAGTGATGATTATTTCGACACCCCCTAAGTACAACTAAGTAACTGCAAAAAGCAAATTTTACAGGAGAGCGATTTAAAGATTTCAATTTTTTTAAATCGCCACATCTAAGCCCCTTGATGGAATTGAAGTATAATATTTGGTGAGCGGGTTTAAAATTAAGTGAAAGGAGATCGGCGATCCACGGCCTCGACAAACAAAGTATTACACCATTCCAAAAAATATTTAAATAATTGTATGCCCTACTTTATTTTATCATTTTTTTAAAAAACATAGGAAAAACAAATTAATTATAAAGGGAAGTCAGTTGATGTATTCCTCGCGTTACAGCGGTTTTTTTTTGGAATGTTTTTTGGCATGGCTACGGGGCCTTTATGCCAAGTTGCAGTTGTTAATAACAACCAATGTTGCCATATTATGTCATTTTTAAATAAAAATGTTTTCAATAAATAAATGTATTTTTGTTGTTTTTGTTATTAAAATGTTTTTTTTTTATGAAAATCGGTTTTCTTTTTTGCGAACTGCAACACCCGATACGCCTTACCTTCTCTCTATATAGTTTGTGATAAGCCTGTCACTTGTCAATCTGGCATAAAGGCCTCGAAGCCATGTCAAAAAATATTTATAAAAAAATCACTTGTCAATCAACCGGTTGTCAACAAGATTGCCGGGTGGCGTCATAACGTTTTTCGCTCGTGTTGTGGACTTACGTTATATGTTTATTTTGTGTGCTACCTTTAATTACCAACCCCTGCTGTGTTTTTGGACTACCGTGACTGCCTTTGTGACCGACCCGTGCCGTTCTATAAGCTTATAGCGGAAACAAACGTTAATGGGATTTATTGACTAGTGTCTGAAACAAAGTTTTTATAATATAACATAACCCATGTTATAACAAAAAACTAATTACACAGGGCCATAGACTAGTATTAGTCCTTGAAAACCCAATTTAATTCACTTTTATTAGGACTTCTTGCGGATCTCCTTTATAATTAAGAGTATATTTTGTTTCTAAACCTTCAAGTTTTTGTTTTATCACACATGCATACTTATACTTCATTGTAAAAAACAAACGAAATATCCTAACTGGCACATACACATTTCTTCATTGGAATATTCAGGCGTTTTGTTGCTTTAACTGCCAGATACGTTCTTATATTTGGTAAAGTCAATTGAAATATCCTGTGTAACTGAATTCCAAACTTGTAAAAATCATCATGTGTTTTGGTATTTTGAAATAAAAGCAGTGGTTATATATTTTGAATTATCTAATGTTTATTTTCAAAACACAAAAATATAAATTACAAACGTTTCACGTATCATAAAGTAACGTATATTGTTATTCTCTTCATTATCACTTTTTTACATATTGTTTTACAGTTTTAAATTATTTTTTTAAGAAAAAATGTAACAACATTTAAAATTTTAAAAATAGTGGCCGACCAGCATAGGGAGCAGGGTCCAAGGTGCCGGTGGTTATATTAGGGCTCTAGAGGGAGGAACTTCCTCACAATGCGCCTCGTGTCCAAGAGAACTGCTTTCTGCATCAGGACCTTGAGCCAGCTGCACAATGACAGCCTCTTAAGGTGTTCGCAATTAATCCATTGACCGCAATGACTATCGGTACAATGACTGCTGGGTTCATGTCCCAAATGTCGACAATCTCGTGTGCCTAATCAAGATACTTGATTTTCTTATAATTTTCAGCTTCTACGAGATTCTCGCCATGAGGGATAGTTATATCAACAATCATTGCACGGCGCTTTCGGCGATCTACCACTACTATATCAGGCAGTCCTGTCAGTGATGATAGATTGATCCCAATGCAATATGGCATGACCGTTTTCAAGAACTGGTTGTATTCCAGGGCAAGTTGCTGGTCCTAGCTACTAGATTGTGTCTCTGCAAGTACTCGCTGTTAGCAAGACGACGAACAATGAGTCTGGTCGACTCACTGGTTCGGTAGCATGCCCGACAAATATCAACCGTACCGTCCTTGACAAGTATAATTATTTCCGGTAATTGTCGTCATGATAACTTCATCCATAATCGCAAAGTTAAAACCTCACAATCAAACAAGTAAAACTATACTTTTTAGTGATGAGTTAGGGTCTGGCTTTGGAAAAATATTATATAAATACCTAAGCCATAGTTTTACTAACCACAGTTATCATAACATAAGTTTTAAACAAATGATAAATAGAATAACTGAATCAAATCTGGAGGACTGTTCTTCTTTAGTTCTACTTTTAGGAAATAGCTTTAATGTAACTAAAAAGGACATAGTGGATGGTGTGGACTCCTTATTGAAGTTAAACGTAGGAAAGCTGATGTTGTGCGCTTTTCCTTACTCGGATAGTTTAAGTGAATGTGAAAATAACCATATTTATAAGTTAAACTGTTGCATTCACATGTTGACATGTCGTCATAGTGACAAATTGTTGTTTTTTGATTCTAACAATTTTGTTAGTAGTTTTGTTTTGCATCGGAGACATTTATCTCTGTCTTGGAAATGTCGACATTTGATTGCTATGTTGATAGCATATAATATTAACCCTGCAGTTGCTGATGTATTAGATTCTAGGTTAAGTAGGTTAAGTAGTAGTTTAAGTGACGAGTCTGTGTTGTTAGGTTGTCCTAAAAACATGGTGATACAGTGTTCTGTTAGTTCTGTACCTGCATGCTGTACGAAGGAGGGTCTACCTAACATACCACCTGCCTTGGAGACCACTACTACACAGGTTGGGTATTCCCTTCCTGCTGGTACACTGAATGGTCCTGTTTTGGAGATCACTCCGGATATAAGTTTAAACTAGATTGTAAGACAACAGAAGAAACCTCTGCAGTTAGTAACTCATTATTAGTGAACGATAAACAGGTTTCTTCTAGCAAATTAGTTAAGTATAAAGTAACAAGTGGAGAGCAACACACTTTAAAATTGTTTAATCAAAATATTCAAGGGTGCTCTTCTAAACTACTGGAAATAGAAATGTTTTTGGAATCAACCAAGTTTGATATTGTTTGCCTTACCGAACATTGGTTAAAAGATCATCAAGTTTTGTCAATTTGTTATGATAATTATTGTGTAGTTAGTCATTTCAGCCGCAAACGTATGTTACATGGCGGATCTTTAATATTAATTAAGAAATCAATTAAATCTAAAACTCGAAATGACATTGTTGAACTGTCAGTTGAACACATAATTGAATTGTCCTGTGTTGAGCTTGATAGGCATGTTATAGTGTGTGTATACAGACCCCCAAATTACCAGACTCTTCCTATATTCGATTCTATAATGGAAGATGTGTTAAATAAAGTATGTAGTAGTAGTAAATCTATCATCATCTGTGGTGATTTCAATATTAATATATTAGAAAATAACTCCAATAGTATCAAATTGTTGAGTCTTTTTAAATCATTTAACTTGTCACATATTTTTATGGAACCTACCAGAGTGACAGCTTCTTCTGCCACTTGTATAGACAATGTTTTTTCTAATTGTGATTATTTGCATAAGGAAATTATAAATAAATTGCCATCTGATCACAGTGGCCAAACAATTACGTTTTGCGCCTACACACCTACACAAAAAACCCAAATAAGGTATAGGCCAATTACATGTAAAAATTTAGAAAAATTTAATGATACACTAGCGAGTAAATTATGTGATCAAAATATCTTTAATAATATAAATGACCCAAATGAGTTTTACACCGAGTTTTTTGCAATTTTAAATACACAATTTACTCACACGTTTCCAGTTAAAACTAAAACTATCGTCACAAAATTCTTATTTAGTGATTGGGCGACACCTGGAATTCGTAAAAGCAGAGAAAGGCTTTTTGAACTTTATGGTCTTAAGAAACACATTATGAATGATACCTTTCATCAGTATGTTGCTAAATATTCTAAAACTTTTAAAAATGTATGCAAAACAGCTAAAGCTATTCATATTAGTAATAAAATTAAATCAGCCGATGATAAAATTAAAACAACTTGGAAAATTATAAATAATGAGACAGGTAGGAATAAACAGCGCAATAACGAATTTAATTTAGAAACTGCACATGGCCCTGTAAGCACAGACGTAGAAGTAGCTCAGGAATTTGAAAAGTTTTTTTCGAATATACCTCTTAAGACGACTGCGTCTTTAAATTCGTCACCCGCACTCTCTGCTGCCTTACTTAGAAATAATGTAAAGGCCTGCCCGAAGGAGTTTAGGTTTCGGCACACGAACCCCCAAGCTGTGATTAAAGCATTCAAGGATCTTAAAATTAAGTCAACAGAAGATCTCTGGGGAATGTCTGTAAAGGCCTGTAAATCTATAATAGAAACCGTGGCACCTTATTTAGCTTTTATATTTAATAGCAGTATAGACCAAGGAGTGTTTCCGGATCTCATGAAGCATAGTAAGGTAGCTCCACTTTTCAAATCGGGTGATTGTAAAGAACCGAACAATTATAGGCCTGTGTCAATTTTGCCAGTCTTCAGTAAAGTGTTTGAAAAGTTAATGCTTGCACAACTGCTATGTCACTTCAATAGAAACTCCATCTTTCATAATCAACAGTTCGGTTTCACCAAAGGTCGTTGTACAACTGACGCCGGTGTTACCCTATTGAAGAACATTTTTAACTCCTGGGAGGAAGCACAGGATGCCATAGGAATCTTTTGCGACCTCTCAAAAGCATTCGATTGCGTTAACCACAAAACGCTTTTGCTGAAGTTAGAACATTATGGTATTAAAAATAAAGCCCTTGATTTACTTAATTCATACTTGAAAGATAGACAGGTTAAAGTTCAGATAAACGGTACAAACTCATTGGGGGCTGAAATGAATATGGGAGTGCCTCAAGGTTCTATTTTGGGTCCATTCCTCTTCTTAGTCTATATTAATGATTTACCTTATTTACTAGAAAATCAACCACAGATGGTGTTATTTGCGGATGATACATCTTTAATTTTTAAAATTGACAGACGTGCACAAAATCTAGACACTGTAAATGACTGTATTCTTAAGGTTCAAAATTGGTTTACTGTTAATAATTTAGTTCTTAATGAAAAGAAAACAAAATGTATTAGATTCACTTTACCAAATGTTAGAAGAAGGGAATGTGAAATTTTATTGAACGGAAAAAGATTAGAATTTATTAATCAGACAGTTTTTCTAGGAATCACGTTAGACGATAAATTACAATGGGGCCCCCATATAGCATCTCTAGCAGGGCGACTAAGCTCAGCCGCTTATGCTGTTAGAAAGATAAGGCAGTTAACCGACGTCGAAACTGCGCGTTTGGTTTACTTCAGCTACTTTCACAGCATTATGTCATATGGCATCCTATTGTGGGGCCGGGCAGCTGACATTGAATCTATTTTTATTTTGCAAAAGAGAGCTGTCAGAGCAATTTACAATCTACGTCGTCGCGAATCTCTTAGAGAATTATTCAAAAAAATTAATATAATGACAGTGCCTTGTCAATTTATTTATGAAAATATAATGCATGTTAGGAAAAATCTTCATCTTTTTAATAAAATAAGTGACAGACATAATTTTAATACGAGAAATAAAGATAAAATTGATCAACCATATTTTAGATTGTCTAAAGTAAAAAAATCTTTTATGGGGTTCTGTGTTAAATGTTACAATAAAATACCGAGTGAAATCTTAAATCTAAATGAAAAAAAATTTAAAAGTTGCATAAAAAACACCCTTATTAAACAAGCATATTATAAATTAGAAGATTATATTCAAGATAAAAATGTTTGGAAACATGCTGGTCCTGCTCCATAGTACAATGTAGGGCTTAAACAAGGTCAAGCTGGTTGAAATTTGAATGCTCACACACTTAATTATATTTGTAAATTGTGTAATTTCAATATTTTGTTAAAATGTGAACGCCATGTACCTTTTTGCTTTTTTTACTTATTATTATTTTTTAAATTTTTAGTCCAGATTTTCAAGGTACATTGCTTTGACATTAATTGTTTCAAACGCTGTTAAAAATATTGTAAAACATTTTTTAAAAAAGAGTAAGTATGGAGTTTCTTGCCCATTCTTCTCCATACAACCTACCTTAGCGAATGGGTGTAGAATCAATCCCTTCCCTTCCTATTCCCTTTAAATTTAAATTTCGACGTTCAAAAGTGCCTCTTTGATGGCCTAATTGGAATAAATGATTTGACTTTGACTTTGACTTTGACCTTCGGTTTCCCCAAAGAGGTAACTAAAACTTAGCCAGGCTGTAGACGTAAAAAGGTCTACATCAGGCCCGTGAAGGGCCCACTAAAACCGTCTGTGTAGCTCCTTGCTCTGCCATACCTCCCTGGGATCATTAGTATCCAATATCATAGGTTTGCGCTAGTTCCCGTTAGCTAAAGAGAGCGGGGTAAGGTCTTTATCCACAGAGACTACATCTTGATGTATCCCCATGTCGACTTCAAGGAAGTATTATTCCCCGAGACTGCGTACCTCGCTGTTGTGCAAGGTCTTAGCATTGAGGAAGCCACGGCCTTCACACACTTCCGCGGTATGTACAGTCTCATCACAGATGACCGTGGGTGATTCCGGATGTATCACCCACGCAGTCACCCACTTGCAGTCAGCAGTGTGCGGACTTTTCTATCCAGGGCGTCATGTTCTGTCTGAGTCCATTTGAGTATGCCAAAGCGGGCTCAAACGGACACCCTAGAATGTTTCTCGCTCAATCCTAATCGGTTCATCGTTCCCAAGAATCTGCCGATATCCTGGATAAAGATGTTCCTTCTCGTCTTCTCCATTGCTGCATACAGGACAACAAGAAGGTGCGAAGTGTTGCATTTATTTATATAAATCCAGCACACTCATGAGCCACGCATGTGGCACAGAGTCATAGGGTCTGAGTGGCAGACATAACTTAATTGTTATTAATATGATATGATGCAGTTTTTGCTCTCAGAATGGATGTTAGAACTTTATAGACCGTCGGTAAACGGGGAGATTTAAAAATTTAGTACAACAGTTGAAAATATGACTAAATTTTTTTTTACGCCAAATCTTTTTCTTAATGTCTGAAATAACTTAAATATATTCTCTAGTTATTAAAAATCAATTTATATTTTACGTACGAACAGTATTTATTTTTCTAAATATTAAAATGTGAGGGCTAAGTATGAATTTACGTCAGTTTTGTTACTAGATTCGGAGTCGAATAATAAAAAAACTATAAGGGATTCTACCCCTTTATTTTGTTTATTTGAAAAAATAGGTCTTGTTTTTGAAATTAACAAGTCCACAAGTTTGAGAAACATTTCAGAAATAGTTTAATTACAATTATCAGTCGAGTTTGTTACCACAGTCTCCATACCAAACATGTTTTTTCATGCCTGTGATGAAAAATGAACAATATCAAATTATGAGTTTGTCCAAAAGTTGTTAAATAACTTATATTAATAACTGAAATCAAGTATATTCTTAAATATCAAGGATTTTTCGAAAAATCATATAAAATCTTTGAACACAAAAGAGGGACAAAATTTTTAGGCTCAGTTTACATTGCTTGAACACAACACTTAAAACATATGTTCATTGAATATTTAGCTTAAATCCACTGTTTTCTTTTTGATTCTGCTTCAGCTTTGTCGAATTATACCTACTCATCTTTTATTTTATTGTTAATAGCATATTCTGAAAAATAAAACAATAAAAAATACCGATTAAATTACACACCATTATCATCCTTCCTAAAATAAAACAACCAAATAGTTACACATAAAACTATGCAATTTTTTTAATGATTTTAAGGTATTAGGCCATACGAACCCTCCTATATTAATCCTCAGTTTAAACCGCCAAGTAAACATAGCTTTATGCTGTCGGTTTTGTTACTTCTTCGGTCCAACTATATGTTACCATACCTGCAGTAACAAAACCGAAGTAACATAATGTCATATGCTGACCTTAAAAATAAAATATTAGCGGTCCAGTTTCTCGCAAAGTTATACCACATGCAACAAGTTGTTCAGAATAAAACCATACAAATCTTAATTTTTTTATATGAGGAACGTGCGAAAAAGTAATTCATTGTGTTGGTACAAACCTGACGACGAATTTCTTCTCAGCCCAATCGGTAACAAAACAAACTCTCACCAAGGACGTTGAAACACTGACATTCAATTTTTAAGATGGTCATTTGGTAGACTATAGTATTGCCATAGTTATAAAACCAAAATGAAAAGAATTTGGTAGGATTTTTTAAAAGAAATTGAGGTAACAAACCAGACATGTCCGGAAGTAACAAATTTCGGGGACACTACTTATTTCTAAGTTTAAATTATATTAAATTAATTAACGAGTTATTATTATTAGTATTATACTAAATCGGAGTTTATTTATATAAAAAACACCAAAACTTGTCCAAGCGATCCAGAAAATATTGATAAAATTGAACTCAAAGTTTCAAATTTTGCCTGGGACATGCTAAAATTAAGGGTATTCTTTACATATAATAAAATCGTAGAGATGTCATTCCTGTACATTGAATATTTTTTTCTTTTTGTATTTTTTTCGAGATAAGGGATCGATTCTGATGCCAGATCAACTTTTATTTTTTTTCGAAATTTTTTATGTTTTTTTGATTTGATCTATCTCCGAAACTACTGTAAAGTTGTCGATCAAATTTTCCTCAAATATTCCTAATAATATGCTTCTGTTTATATGCTATGTATTATTACGCTAATTTTCCTGGGAGATAAGCAATTTTGAATTTTGTTGTTTTTAGATGTTTGTTGATAGTTGGAAGCTAAACCACTGGATATTATTTAGTCAATTTTTCCTCAAATATTCCTTAAACTGCTGTTCTATTAATAGGATATGTATAATTACGCTATTCCCTTTGGGGGATTAGCAATTTTATAATATGTTGATTTTCACTCATTGTTGACATTTGTACAAGAACCGCTATTTGAAAATCACTGTCAACGTACTAGCCAGTCCGGTCGGTAACCTACTTGACTTTCGTGCAAGGGGTCTCTGGATCAAATCTCGCAGTTTTTTTTTTTCTCTTTTTGAGTTTTTTTTATTTGTCCTGAGAGTTATAAATAATTTAAAAAAATGTGCATACTTTTGTTTCAATATTATTCGCGATTTAAAATAATTACTATTTTTTTTTCAATACTTCTCTAGGATATAAATCTACACCGATTTAAATTGTAGGTAGTAAGTTAGATATTTGTTTTAATAGTTGTTTCGAGGTGTGGAATTTTAAAGATTAGAAAAAAATCAGGGTTTCTATAATTTGTGTTTATTTATGTTTTGAATTGCTGCTCAAACCAGTGCATAGATTCTGTTTTAAACGACGACAAGTTGTACTCATCGAGTCAGGTAATTAGTTATTTTTTAGGTATCACGCGGCATGCTAAAGGGAGAAGAGCAATACTATCGTACGTTCAATTTGCAGCGATACTGTAAATCGACCCAAAAATGATAGTCTAATGTTTCTATACACGGTTCTTTGAAATTAAGGGCGCTATGACATACTGAAAGAACAGAATTCCTGTCAATTTGACGTCGTGATGCCACCCGCATAAAAACAAAACACTAACGAAACAGCTATGCCTCGTATACCAGGAAGGAAAAAATATGAGCTTTTGCCACTTTTGTTTCGAATAAACAAAGTAAGATCCCGGTCTTCTAGACACTACTTATTTTCATAAACGAATGTATAATAATTATGATAAATATATACCTATCAAAATAAAATAAGGGCCACTCATTACACATATATTACACTTTAAACTCATTGAGACCCATTGTGTCCCACTGCGAATTGGATATGTTTGTAATTTACAAAATGTGCAATAAAGAGATTATTCAATTCCATTCTATAATACGAGTAAATTATCTTGTTATGACTTCTTTCAAGTGTTAATTTTGTTTCTAGTGACTAATTGGAATTCATAACTTTTTAATTAGATTTTTGAAAATATTTAGATTTGGTAATTAAAATTTTTCAAACTTTTTCTTTGACTTTTACATCAAACAGTCATTTATGCCATCTATTCAGAGACATAATTATGGACGCAAAACCAGCCACTTGGGGTGATTACGGTGACATAGATAAGGAGATATAGCCAGAAATGGTCGGTTTAATGCTCAAATATTTCCAACCAGTGGTTCAAAATATTTGAAACTAGTGTCAATTAAGAGACGGGTAATATCACCAAACGCCGTGATCCAGGAAGAAAGTGAGCAAGGCCCAAGAAGACGTTAAACCGCGCAAAGAGAGCGATAATCTACGACGTAGATCATACAAACTCCATTGCGACCAGCCACAAGCTCCCCTTTAATTGACAAGGCAATTTCGAATCGACACCGTGAAGATTAAAAATATTCGAGAAGAGTCTTGTGGCGAACCAAGAATCTTCTCGAATATTTTGCAGTTAACTGTGAGCGGATGGTGCAACCCGTTAAACATTTGCAAAGGAGAATATTTATTGAACTGTTTTGACTGGGCTTCAGTGCATCTTATACTGGGTTACAGCTGGGTTATTTTTTTAATAAAGACAGATCTATCAGAGTGTAGAGAAGATCTAAACAACAGGGTTTCAGATCATTTAACTCTTGAAACAGAATGTTTCGGTGAGCTCTAAGTTATAATCTCTATCTCGGAAAACTGAGCTTTCACTTCCTAACGAAGTTACGTAACTGCTCAAAATTGCGTAGAAAATGTGGTTCAACTCCACATTATTCCATTCGCACAGCAAGTAGTACCTGAGTTCATCTTCGATCAATTGCGACTAACAGTGCATAGATTCGTTTATGCTCGAATTACGATGCTACAATTGTTCACTCAGGCTTTTTACCTAATTTCTATTGAAACGGTATAGAAAATGTTCGTTATTTAATAGAGAACATTTAATTTTCACCTTCAGTAAAATAACACAGGGTTAGGAGACAAAAGAACATTATTTTATCGATTTCATTTTATTTATGTACATGAAACTTGACACATTCCTGTAATTTCTTACTTTTCATTCAATTTCGCTTATTTTCACGATTTATTGGAATGAAATCTAACTTATTTTTTTGTATGTTTTATTTTGAGTAGTATCTCATCATCATCAACATCATCATTAACCGGAGGACGTCCACTGCTGAACATAGGCCTCCCCCTTAGACCGCCACGCCGAACGACAATTCGCCACTTGCATCCATCGGCTGCCCGCGACCCTCAAGATGTCTTCGGTCCACCTAGTGGGAGGCCTGCCTACGCTGCGTTTTCCGGTCCGTGGTCGCCACTCGAGAACTTTTCTTCCCCATCGGTTGTCAGTTCTACGAGCGCTGTGGCCTGCCCATTGCCATTTCAACTTGCAATTTTATGAGCTATGTCGGTGACTCTCGTTCTTTGCCGAATATCCATGTTCCGGATTTTATCCCGCAAAGAAACTTCGAGCATAGCTCTTTCCATTGCTCGTTGAGTGACTCTTAGTCTCTCTAAAAGGCCAGCAGTCAAGAACCACGTTTCGGAGCTATATATCATTACTGGCAACACACACTGGTCAAACACCCTTGTCTTGAGACACTGAGGGATTCTCGATGAGAAAATATCACGTAGCTTCCCAAACGCTGCCCATCCGAGTTGGATTCTTCGGGCGACCTCTTTCTCGAAGTTGGACCTACCTAACTGAACAATCTGTCCAAGGTAAGTATAATAGTCTACAACTTCGAGAGTATCGCTCCCAACAACAACCGGTACGGGTGCCACATGGACATTCGAGTGATGTATTCGCCATTGATGTTGATGCCGAATCCGTTCCATTCGAAGAGCTTGAAAACGTCCTCCAACGCGTTCGTGAACAGTTTCGGAGAAATAACGTCTCCCTGTCTCACGCCTTTCTGCAATTGGATTAGTTTCATGCTCTCTTCCTAGAGTCGGATGGACATGGTGGTGTTTCTATACAAATACTTCAACACCTCGATATACCTATAGTCGAATTATGACATCGTTGGAGGGACTGCAATACTGCCCAGGTTTCGATTGAATCGAAGGCTTTTTCATAGTCCACAATCGCTAAACACAATGGCTGATTATACTCCTCTGTCTTCTGTATAATCTGGTGGAGCGTGTGTATGTGGTCTACAGTACTAAAACCTTTTCGGAAACCGGCTTGTTCGGGAGGCTGGAAGTCATGAAACTTGAGAACAGCTTGTATACAGGGTGAATTTTTCAAGTGGGCGTGGATGGCTATTTTCGAAACTATGAGGAATATCGAAAAACGTTGAAAGGAGTCTCGAGGCCGATTTTGTCGAAAACTAAAACTGCATCATTAGATTTTAGAAAAGTCTATCATCCTGGCCAGGAATCGAACCCGCTGATTTTGGAAAAAAAATCACACCCTGTATTATTACACCATTCGATAGTGGTGCTAATAAGGATCAAATCCTGGGAAGTAATCATGTACGGCAAACTTAAGGAAAACGTATAATTACAAAAAAACTGATCAACCATCAAGGCAATATGGGTATTTGAAACATAAATTACCTACCATTTCTTCTTTAAAATAATAATGTTATTTTTAGTTTAACTCCATAATTTCGTATTGCTAAGTACAGCGGGATTGAGACGTCAAATCCAGTGAATCATTGAAAAATTTAAATTTTATTAATTTCGAATAAATTATGGCTCAGTAGAAGTAAAGTAACATGGAAAAATAGCAATTTCATAAAAATCTGCTATTTCCTTAAGTTTGCCGTAAATGATTGCTTCCCAGAATTTGATCCTTATCAGTAATACTATCAAATAGTGTAATAATACAGGGTGTGATTTTTTTTCCAAAATCAGCGGGTTCGATTCCTGCCTAGGATAATTGATTTTTCTAAAATCCAATGATACAGTTTTAGTTTTCGTCAAAATCGGCCTCGAGACTCCTTTCAACGTTTTTCGATATTCCTCATAGTTTAGAAAATAGCCATCCACGCCCACTTGAAAAATTCACCCTGTATATGGCTCAGAAGTGAGATTGGCCTGTAGTTCTTCAACAAGATGTTGTCACCCTTTTTGAAGAAAAGAACAACCACACTCCTGTGCCATGCTTCTGGCGTAGAACCTTTGAGTATGACGGAATTAAATAACTTCTGGAGGACTAGAAGTACCGGTTTTCCACCCGCTCTCAGAAGTTCTGTTGTGATTCCGTCCTCACCCGGCGCCTTGTTATTCTTGAGCTGTTTAAGAGCCATTCTAATCTCGTACAGGCTGATGTCCGGGATATCCTCAGTGTAGTGTTGAGTCAGTTTAGCTCTTGCGTCTCGAGCTGTACCGACACTGGGTTGTCGTGTTGATTTATATAACTATCCGTAAAACCTCTTAAGCTCCCTTAGGATCTCTGGTTTAGTCGAAATGATGCTGCCGTCGTTAATCTTCAGCTTTGTCATTTGGCTCTGCCCAATAGACGAATTCTTTGCGAAGACTTTTTAGCCCTGGTTCCGCTCGATTACCTCTTTGATTCGTGCCGCACTAAAGGAGCGCAGGTCACGTCGCATTGATTTAGAAATTCCTCTATTGAGTTTGCCATATTATCACCTATGATTCACACGTCTATGTTATCTGTTTATCTGTTCCTTGGTTTATGTCATTTATGTAGGTGTACGTATATTATTATATTATTTTGTAGTATATTTTTATTATAATATTATATCTATTTTTTATGTAAGTAAGTAAGTAAGTACATTGACACTACTTTAAATTATAAAGCTGATTTACATCCGTTACATCACAAACACAGGCCCAGTTGAAAACGTTTTTTCTTTCTTTCTTTCTTACATATCAGCTGAAGATTGCAGCCTCATCTCGGTCCGGTCCTGCATCAACTGGATGGTTCCGTTCGAGAGCTTTTGAGGCTTATTGCGGCGCGGGGTCGTATAGAACTTGAACTCCACAGCTTGGACAGTTTCCACCAACCCATTGTTAATCTCGTCCACAGTTTCGCATTCGGTTAGGCACTGGAAGCGATTGTGCCTATCTGTTTTTTGTGAATTTTATTCATAAATAAAATTGAACTTTATTGAAAATTAACTTGAACTTGAATGCTGCTTAGACGTGAATTTTTCTGCAAAAAGGTTCTATATTTCTGAGGTGTAACCGTAAAAATTACAGGCCATCTTGACCTTTTTGGGGTGCCGTCGACCCACAATATTAGTCCACTTATTGAGTTGGCTGCAAAAAAGTTAGGTACATGAAGTGGTACAGGTTTGCCAAATCCCAACTCGATGCACTTGAGTCAATTTAATAGCGCCCGGCATTGATCGAGGCCACAATCTGCGGGGGGAGACGGAATAGGAAGTAGTCACCTCGAATACTTATGCAAAGCAGTCATGCTAGCGAAGTAGGAGGTGGAACACGTGAGGGAGAACAGCCGCGTGACCTACGACGCCGAGAAGCGATTTCTACTTGAGGGTAGGATTTTGCCTTGGTCACTGGACTGTCTTATCAGGTAACGGTGACCCTGGAACGTAAAGGGCTACTGAAGGATCACCATGGATATTAGTCAGTACTAGAGTCTGGTAATAAATCCCGTCCTGCTCGGGAGGACACATATTTTGATGATTTTAACAAAATATTAATAAATAAATATTATTATTTAAATATTAATAACAATACATTGATGAAAAAAAAAACTTTTTGAAGAAAAGTGCCGACTACAAAAACGAATAAAAATAATTTTAAAATAACATGTCTTTTGGAAGTCGGTGGCTTAATTATTTATTTCATTGACCGACCACCGACTTCCGAAAGAAAAGTTATTTTGAACTTTTTGTATTCGTTTTTGAAGTCGGTACTTTTTTCAAAAAGTTTTTTTTTTAAAGTTACTTTTCTCTGGGTTAACCACTACCTCAAAACGATCTGATCAATTTTTCACGGATTTTCGGGGCGCACGTTAGAGAGCCAAATCCTGCCGGGCGGCGTCGCGGAATTTTCTTATCAGGTATCCCTAGCCTCGGATCGCAATGGGTTATTGAAGGACACCGTAGGTTTTAGTCAGTACAAGTTTGTATGTCCCTCCTGTCCTTGATCCTGATCTGATGATTTTACCACGTAATAAAAAGCCATACCACCAGGGGCATGGCCAGTGGTATGGTGGGTCCCGCATCGAGCTATATTATCCAAACCAAACTGGAATGTTTGGGAAGTTAGCAAGTCTGAAATTACATATAATTACCAATTCAGAAAAAAAGCTATCAGAATTATTTACATTGCTTTTTTTTTATTATTTACATTTTTTTTTATTTACTTATGTCCACATTCGAATATAGTAGGAAAATACAATCAAATTAATTCAAAATATTAGCTTGTATCAAGAAAGGTAGGTTATGCTGTATTCTTGGCGACTGGGAAAATTACTGGCCACCACTCATGACCTGCGGAAAATTCGAGGTACTACATTTTTCACATGAAATTTGATGTCATGACAAAGACACTGGCGCCGCGTGTAAAGGTCATTAATGGTGGCGTGTATTTAAAATTTTAATAATTACGTGACTAATGTCAAAATGGTTGCGAGCGATACGTCCTCCCTCAGAAGGCGCCCCGCGCCGTCTAAATCAAAGAACAAACCGTTCTTGGTTTTATATTGAATTTTGTCATTGCATATTATAATTGTTTAATACTATTATTTTACTTTTAAATGAGCTAATTATTTTTTTAATGCAAGCTAACATAGTAACCTTAGTTATTCAATACTTTTTGATTGAATATTCAGTAAATCTTGATAGATAAAAAATATCATTTCGGACGAAAAAATGTCAAATTCTTCCTGTTTTGAAAAATGATTTCTGGTTTATTTCTGAATGAAAAATAAAAAAGTGATTAATGCAGTCCAAATATAAACTTTCAGATGTACCATGGACATTTTCAAATATTATTTTACGATTATACCTTCTATGTAATTCGGTACCAAAGTATGACAAAAAGTAGAATTTTACGAAACATCCTTTGCAGAGACAAGGTTTTCACTAATTTAATTAAACAAATCTAAAAATTTGTTCAATGCACTCCACGCAGAAATAATCAAACTTTCTCGAGTATATTTTTTTTTCTTATTTGTGGCAATGACATACCCAGAATCAGGTTCCAAAAGTCGCACAAAAACAACGAATCGTGTTAAAGCACTCTTAATGTCACTCAAATAAGGACGTTTCCTATGCAAACTATGTACCTAGATATAAAATTATTGATCTAAACTAATAATAAAAATGCAATTATGTTTGTTTTTTACCTTTTCACGCATTACTACCTACTGAATCGATCGTCCCAAAATTTAGTATATACGTTGTCAGGAGTATAGACACGGATATAAGGTATCTTACATCCCGAATAACAGAAGCTGTTTCCAAGAAAACAATTACGTTTATATTCCAGATGGCGCCACACGATCCGTATTGTTTCTCAAATTCTAAAATAACGCAAGCGAAGCCGCGGGCAAACACTAGTAGTTGATTAAAATAATTTACAAAATTAGAGTTTTAGCATGATTACATTACTAATTACATAAAAGCGTAGTACAGGTATGTAAATTTCAATTGAGAAACGATTTGAACCTGAATAAGTTTAGAAATTCGTACAAAAATAAAAAGAATTCGAGGGACATGCCCAAAATATGAGTTGTACTAAATTTTTGAATCTCCTCAAACACGTAATTGTTCTGTAGTTTTTTGGGTCCGTGGTACTACCTGATTTATTTATAGAGCAGGTGGGTAACTCCTGTGGTAAAAAACATTGGTAGCGACGATGTCTCTAAAGATGACTGAAACTGTGAAGCTAAGCTAGCGTGCGACCTTTGTAGCCATTTTAACCAGAAATTATGCAGTCCGTCCGGCCCTGGAATCAAACCACAATAAAACATTAAATTTTCTACGATAATCAACATCATTTCATATAAGGAAAACTATGTAAGTATACAGATAGACAACAATAATCAAGTTAAAATCCAACGTAAAACAATGTATGTGTTAGTTAGCTGATTTTAATTTAAATAAATTTCTTAGAATAAGTATGTAAGTGCCTAGATAAATTTTTAAATCCACCTAATTTCCGGCGTAAAAACGTGTAACTGCGTAGTTACATACTTAAGTATCGGGAATTAATAAATTGCAGTAATATCGTCATGACGATAGATTTTCATTCTAAGACGTGTTCAAATATTTACAGTATAGGTAGAAATTTCAATTTATGAGTGCACATAAAATATATAATTTAATAATTATAAAATATTTACTTAAAATTACTTACCTTGCCTTGATGGCGAGATTATCAGGTCTGATGTTGCGCATAATATTTAGTCCACAGCATTTTTTGGTCTTTAAATTGCATCTTTCCCTACTGTAGTTTAAAATTTATAACGTTCACTCGACTTGGTATTAAACAACGCAACACTCTTGCGCACAACTCGCTGCCCGCCGAATAACTAAGTGACAGGCAGTTACCCGCACCGCGCGCTCTTTTCCTCCCACGTAGAAGTATGTAACTGGAACTTAAATGGTTGTACGCTGGGCTTACTTGTCAGATTATGCAGATACACAATTATACGTTTGAGAAAAAACTATGTTCCGTTGATAGAAAAAATCTAAAAAAAATATATGTGGTAAAGTTATGTATACACCGTGTTCTTCACGTTATCCATAAACTTTAGCAAATACTTCTATGGCTTTTACAAATCAAATCCAACAAAGGAAGTAGTACTTAAAAAGGCTTCGTTACAAAGATATTTGTAATTTCATTTAATGAAATTTAATTGAGCTATGCAGTGAGAAAGTATCTTAATTTGGCCTATGTTGCCGCTTAGTGCAATTAAAATGATAAATCTATCAAATACTATTTGCATTTCATTTGCACGTACGAGAGGAACCCGAGAGTTAGCGAAGAAATACGATCATTTGCGATAACGAATCTTTCAAAGAGATTAAACTGGTCGCTATGGATACCTAAGTTGTTATTTGTCATTGTTTGTCATGCATGATTTTAACTGTCAGGATTATTGTTTATTGTAATTTGCTTTTGGGTTTCCGACTAATTTAATCAATCATTTTGATTACAACTTTCACTATGCCGCACGAATATTCTGCTCAACACCAAGCTGATATTCACTTCGTCTACGGTTTCTGTGACGGAAATGCTACAGCAGCTGTGCGAGAGTACCAACGGCGATTCCCTGGTCGGCGCGTTCCTGATATACGAACATTTATTAACATACACAGGAGATTTTGTGAGATCGGAATTAGACCACGCCGCCCTGAACGAGCAATCAATTTGAGCGTTGCTCAAGAAAACAGAATAATGAACCTTATTATTCATGATCCTACACTCTCAACGAGACGCGTTGGGAGAATCGTGGGTGTATCTCATAAGCTAGTGTGGAAACTGTGGAAAAGATATGGTTTGCATGCCTACCACTACAGAAAATCCCAAGGCATAATACCACCTGATCACTTCTCAAGAATTGTTTTTTGCCAGAGAATGAATCAAGAACTGATAAATTATCCAATACTGCTTCAAAAAATTCTTTGGATGGATGAAGCCCAGTTTACAAGAGCGGGAGTATTCAATTCCAAAAATCAAGTGCAGTGGCATGAGAGCAACCCGAATTTACATTGGCAGGCGTCACATCAAACTGAATTCTCTGTAAACATGTGGGCTGGTGTTTTTAACAATCAGCTGATCGGCCCTATTGAGATTCCCCACCGCCTAAATGCTGACAATTACTTAGAGTTCCTAAGAAACGTCACTAGCTTCGAATTTTTCGAACAAGTGGATCTTCAAACTCTGCGAACCATGTGGCTCCAACATGATGGGGCCCCTGCACATTATGGCACACAAGTGCGTGAATATTTAAATGCAACGTTTCCTGGCCGTTGGATTGGACGAGGTAGCACAAATATCGCATGGCCAGCTAGGTCCCCAGATCTGACTCCTTTAGATTTTTATGTCTGGGGAACCTTAAAGGAGAAGGTGTACTCCGTACAAATTCAGAACCGTGAACAGCTCTTAGATAGAATATCTCAGGCTGCTGAACAAATAAGACAAATGTCTGTAAATTTAAATGGCCAAATTAGGACTCGTTTGAATATTTGTGTCGAAAAAGAAGGTGGTCATTTCGAAAACTTTTTACATTAAATTTATTTTTTGCTTTTTAGAGTTTATTTTTTACTAGCTGTGCCCGCGACTTCGTTCGCGTGGATGTCGGAATATAACAATGTTTTTTTAGTGCGTAGCGCTTAATTTTCGCCTTGTTTTTATAAATCATAATCGTTTTCTAAACCCTATTATTATTAAAATTTACTTCGATTTTTAAAGAATATTTGAGCTGTTTGTGATAAACGCCCTCTGTCGTTCAAAGCCCACCTAGCAGCGTTCAAAGCACCCATTGCATCCCGCTCCATCCCGCTCCATTCCACTACATCCCACTCAATCCCACTCCATCCACTTCATCCCACTCCATCCCACTTTATCCCACTACATCCCACTCCATCCCACTCCATCCCACTTCATCCCACTCCATCCCACTTTGTCCCACTACATCCCACTATATCCCACTCCATCCCACTCCATCCCACTACATCCCACTCCGTCCCACTCCGTCCCACTCCATACAACTCCATCCCACCCCATCCCACTCGATCCCACACCATCCCACTCCATCCCGCTCCATCCCGCTCCATCCCGCTACATCCCACTACATCCTACTCCATCCCAATCCATCCCACATCATTCCGCTCCATCCCGCTCCATCCCACTACATCCCAATCCATCCCACTCCATCCCGCTCCATCCCGCTCCATCCCGCTCCAACCCGCTCCATCCCGCTCCATCCCACTACATCCCACTCCATCACACTCTATCCCACTTCATCCCACTCAATCCCACTCCATCCCGCTCCATCCCACTTTATCCCACTCCATTCCAATTTATCCCACAACATCCCACTCCAAACCACTCCACTCCAGTCCACACCATATTTGAATATGTAGTTTTTCTATTCCAAGCTAGATCGCGCTACTGAACTGCGCGTTCGGTGTAAACTGACCGTAATTTTACTTCTGGTACACTTTGAATTCAAATATCTTTTGATAGACTGATCCGATTTCAATGAAACATTCCACTACATCCCACTCAATCCCACTCCATCCACTTCATCCCACTCCATCCCACTTTGTCCCACTACATCCCACTCCATACCACTCCATCCCACTCCATCCCACTCCATCCCACTCCATCCCACTCCATCCCACTCCATCCCACTCCATCCCACTCCATCCCACTCCATCCCACTCCATCCCACTCCATCCCACTCCATCCCACTCCATCCCACTCCATCCCACTCCATCCCACTCCATCCCACTCCATCCCACTCCATCCCACTCCATCCCACTCCATCCCACTCCATCCCACTCCATCCCACTCCATCCCACTCCATCCCACTCCATCCCACTTCATCCCACTCCATCCCGCTTTGTCCCACTACATCCCACTCCATCCCACTACATCCCACTCCATACAACTCCATCCCACTCGATCCCACTCCATCCCACTCCATCCCGCTCCATCCCGCTCCATCCCGCTACATCCCACTACATCCTACTCCATCCCAATCCATCCCACATCATTCCGCTCCATCCCGCTCCATCCCGCTCCATCCCACTACATCCCAATCCATCCCACTCCATCCCGCTCCATCCCGCTCTAACCCGCTCCATCCCGCTCCATCCCACTACATCCCACTCCATCAAACTCTATCCCACTTCATCCCACTCCATCCCACTCCATCCCGCTCCATCCCACTTTATCCCACTCCATTCCAATTTATCCCACAACATCCCACTCCAAACCACTCCACTCCAGTCCACACCATATTTGAATATGTAGTTTTACTATTCCAAGCTAGATCGCGCTACTGAACTGCGCGTTCGGTGTAAACTGACCGTAATTTTACTTCTGGTACACTTTGAATTCAAATATCTTTTGATAGACTGATCCGATTTCAATGAAACAAAAACTAAATGTTACTTCAAGTTACGGTCAGTCGTTGTGTATTAAAGTTATCTATATAACTTCCGTACATTTTACGTGATGCCCGAACAAATAAACATACAAACAGACAAACAGACAAACAGACAAAAATTCTAAAAATGCTAGAAATGGGTTCTATTGGTTGTCCTTTATAACCCTGGCTATATTTTTTAAGTTTTTTTTTAATGTACAAAAATTACTTTTCTACAGTTTTATTATATGTATAGATATAGATAGATTAATAAAAATATTTTTGAATGACATTACGGCTGACGTAGTTGTCTAACCTACAGTGTTATATGGATCTTTGGACACTCCATTGAGGTTGACAGGAGAGCGCTCATTTGTGAAATGTATTGAAAAATAAGATGGTGGCGTTAGTTCTGATGTTGCCCACGCAACAAGTGTGCTTATAAATTATAATTATTCTACTCAAATGCATAAAAAAAATATGCTGTGATTACCATTTATCTTAATTTGACCGAGACCTATCTTTTGAGAGTATTTTTACGAATGTACGTGAGCTCTAAGCGTGGTCCCCAGATTGCGTGTTGAGCTGCCCCTCTTTTAGTCAATAATTTTGAGATTGAATGTTCGTTACTTAAGCCGAAACGGCAGAATGGGAAGATAATTATGGTAGCCTACTCCCCATCCCGTCGTTGGAGGTCCGGCGTTGCTTTAAGCCTAGACTAAAAATAAGGACTGCAGAAACGTTTTGCGAAGGCTGCATGTCGTGGGAAGAGGTTATCATGATTTGGTTATGGAATTTTGTTTATTTTTTTATTCCTCAATTAAAAAGACAATTCGAAATACGTATCTACCTGCTTGGTAGCCTTATACGTTCTCTTTAGATAAGTATAGTACATTGACAGTGCTATGAGGAACGAGATAAAAAATCAAAGAAACTGTTTTGACAAGTTTCAGCCCGCCAAATGTTATGAATGAAAATACGACGTTGCCAATTCGGATAAAGAGGCATGCATATCGGGTTATTTACGTCTAGGTATTTAGTTTGTATGAAAATTAACAAAAAATAAAAAATAAGAATTTATTAATGTGTCCATAATGAAAAATGCTTACTTCCGTGGTCTGAACATCTGGTCGAAGTTTATGTATATCGTCCGGAACACGGTGTATAGATGCCAAAAATGCAGTAAAAACCATTTCGTGTATCTGGCAGATACATACGTCTACTTAGCGGGTGTCGATTTCAGAAATTATTTTTATGATACCGGCAATTTTTTTGTAAAAGAAACTTCTAAATAAACGCAAAGTTCATGGTCTTTTTAAAGTTTAAACACGAATAAAATTTTTGGAGTTTACAAATGGATGTTTTAGTAATATTACAAATATTTCTGGAATTATAGGTGACATGTTATGTATAATAATAATAATAAATAATAAATCTTTATTCAAACTGAAAATTGGTATAAATAAATTACAAATTGGCCTGGCTTAAACTATAGATCTTACAATGTTAGATGCCTGTACTAGGAAAATCCTGTATCACAGGCGTAAGAAGATCAAACAATGAAATATTTCTAGAACATACTTTTTTTTTAAACAAGTATTACATGGATTCAACTGAAAAACATATTTGAAATATATATAATTACCTATAAATAACTAAAATAATACTAATTTCAAACTAAGACACGTAATAACAAAATTAAAGTGTCAGCAGAAACATAAAAATATAAACTAAGGTAAAGTACAAGTGGCAAAATCACACAAAATGCTTAATTAACAATTACACAGCTGGTAACTAATGTGCCTATACAGCAACAAATAAATAAAAGTGAAGTCCAGGTCATTCCAGGCCTGATATTGTTCTATGTGATCTCGTAGTCAATCGAGTTGATGAATCTATATTCAGCAATTTTCCTTGCAGGGCAGTCAGCATCTCCCGATTTGTGGTTATTTGGCTTATTATAGCGGGAGCAAGTTGCACATTTAGAAGCTTCCGCTTTTTTTGTGCACTCGGACATTGTATGTCCTGCTCCTGCGCAGTGCCCACACAATGAGTTGATCTCTCGGCATGTTTTTGCTGCATGGCTATATTGCTGACATTTGTAGCATCGGGTAACCAAGGTAAAGTCTCTAACAGGGCAGGAAGTCCAATTTATAAAAATCCTTTGTTGAGATATTAGGGCTTTACGAATCTTGGCTGGAACTTCAATGATATAGTTGCAGGTCGATGCATCTTTCTTCCCGGATTTGTGACTGAGCTTAACCATCGACAAATAGGTATCAAATGACATTTCCGGAAACTTATCAGCTACGTTCTGCTCATACATGCACTTTAGAACATCACTATCAGTCGAAATATTCGGCACTCCTATAACCGTGATCCGAGGCTGGCGCTTCTTGGGTTCGTCGACTATAAGTCCACACAGCGACAGATGGATTTCGTCCTTGAGTTTATCAGCATCCTGTTTGGTTTCAGTGCTAATTATAACATCCCCATTTTTAAGTTTTGCGGACTCCACGTACTTGCAGCTTTATTTGTTCAGGGCGAACCATTTTTTGAACCAAAATTTTTGTTTCGTCACTTGACTTAAGTTTATCGTTGGGATAAACAGCTACAGAGATGTGTATAGATAGAAGCTATCTCTAAAACTCCGCTATTTTAACAAACTCAATAAAGATTACGATTAAAAAGATACAGATACAATATCTAAAAATTCCAGATAACGTTAAAAGCTATGAGCCATACGATAATAATAATAATTATTATCGTCATCATGTTAACATTGGTCAGGCAGGGGCCGTAGTCCTTTCATAATTATAGATAATGATCAGTCCACTAAATCCACCAAACGCCATAGCCTTGTCTTTTATTTCCATATTCTGCAATAGTCCAACTCCTCCCGGGGGTTGTCCTTGGGTACACTTGCATAGTGCATACAGGGATAACCGCCGACTAGAACACGATTTCATTTGAAATGTCTAATCGACCTCTGCAAGTTGGCATCAGCTCCTGACACGCCCTCGAGATGATCAGACATTTAAATAATAATTATTATCGTTATCATGTTATAAAATAATATGACATCAAAGTAGATATTCAAACATATTTTATGCTATAATTAAATTATTTAGGAATTATTAAAATATGGATTTCGTAAACTATGACAACCATAACAAATAAAAATAAAATAATATACCATGTAAAATTAAACATTAAACGTCATATCGATAAAACGATTGTTTAAAAATAATTTAAATCAATTGGTTGCAGGCACCACTACCTCCACCAAAATGGAAGGGAGTCTACAGGGCTGTTGAAGAAATGTATCAGTGTCCACAAAACAGCCCTTTTGGAGTCATCGGTACTGAAGATTGCCTCAAAATCAACGTTTATGTTCCTGCCAAGACCAAAAAACCACTACCAGTCATGGTTTATATCCATGGAGGTGGTTTTATTCTAGGAAGTGGTGGCAAAATTATAGTAGGACCAGAGTTTATAGTGAAACATGATGTTATAATGGTTTCATTTAACTACCGACTTGGGGCACTGGGCTTCCTATGCTTAGGAATCGAAGAAGCACCAGGCAATGCGGGATTTAAAGACCAAGTTGCTGCATTGAGATGGGTTAAGAAAAATATTGCAGCATTCGGAGGAGATCCAGATAACGTTACAATTTTTGGTACAAGTGCCGGCGGAGCATCAGTATCCGTACTTGTTGCTAGTGAGACTACAAATGGTTTGTTCAAACGAGCAATTATGCATAGTGGATCGTCATTGGCAAACTGGGCTGTAAACCACAACCCAGTATCAGTGGCAAGTAAAATTGTGAGCATGTTAGGCTATGAAACTAATGAACCTAAAGAACTTTATGAATTATACTCCAATTTATCAATCAACGAGTTAGTGCTGGCAACAGCACATATCCCTTTATCACAACTTGTACTTCAAGAGTTATTACTAGTCGCATGTGTAGAGAAAAAGTTCCCTGGGGTAGAATCAGTACTCAATGATCTACCATATAATTTGCTAACCAAAAAACCTAAAAATATTCCACTGATTTACTCGACAACAGATCAAGAGGGATTATATTTCATCGATCAAGAAACGGAAAAGTCACTTGAAGAGTATAACAAACGCAGTGTATTTGGCAGTGATCTAGCATTTGCATCTAAAGATGAAGAACTTAGAATATCTGCGAAAGTGAAAGAATATTACTTTGGAAATGAAGCCGTGAGCGAAAACCATATCATGAAATTGTCAGATCTATACACGCATTTGTACTTTGAAGTACCCGTGATGTTAGAAGCAGAACTGGTTACTAAGAATTTTGTTACTCCTGTCTATAGCTATTATTTCACTTATTCTGGTGACAGACATTTTTTGAAACACGGGACAAAGTATAAGAATGAAATAGGAGCAAGCCATGGAGATGACTTATTTTACATGTTCAAGAGTACTATATTGTTATTTAGAGTCAAGCCCAAAGATCAAATTGTGATAGACAGGTTGACAACAATGTTGACTAATTTTGCGAAATATGGGTGAGTTTCAATAAAATATCTTATTAAACACAAATAGAAAAGACTATTAAAATACTAAAAATATTAACAAAAACAACAGTTATTTGTGTAGCAAGAGACAAAAGTCGTCATCTCGTGCCTTTGAATCTCTCGCCACACTCAGGATTCAACTTAAGAATCACTCGCTACGCTCGTGATTCAATCCTTGAATCCTTCGCTTGCTCAAGATTCAAAATCAGCACTCGCAGCAAAAAACGACTTTGCTCTCGTGTAACACACATAATTTTTCACTTCAGCAGCGAGAACACTTTAGGAGAAAAACCTTTTTAAAAAAAAATCAAACCGACGAAACATCGAACTGAAAAGCAAAAAATAAATTTTGAGGCGGCGCCAAACAAACAAACAGAATTATAATTATTAACTATTTGAAGAGCAGAATAGCTCGTTATATAGCAGTCGTATAGTTTGTCGTAGTTGAATAGCTCGTCGTAGCTATTCGTTGATTGTTTCTTTGGCGCCGCCTCAAAATTTATTTTTTGCTTTTCAGTTCGATGTTTCGTCGGTTTGATTTTTTTTTAAAAAGGTTTTATTTTTTACTTTTGAGTTTCCTATCTCGTGTCAATTTCTGTAACTAAAAAAATAATATATATATTTAAAGTTCTCATCAAGATGAGTGAAATGAGCCCAAATACGATATAGTTGCTGTTAATTGTTAAGGATCTCTTGTTACTGCCCTCTGTCACCATCCTCAGACCCTCGATGACAATTTTACCCCAGCTAGGTATAAAGTTTTCATCAAGACTAGTGAAATGAGCCCAAACACGATGAAGGTGCTGTTAACTGCTGAGGACCTCTTGCCCCTGCTATCCGTCACCATCCTCAGACCCTCGATGGCAATGATACCTCAGCTAGTTCTCATCAAGCTGAGTGAAATGAGCCCAAACACGATATAGCTGTTGTTAACTGTTAAGGAACTCTTGGGACTGACTTCACAAAATAACAGGGATCTGGAGTTGATCTGATGATGGTGACGCCATCATGTTATGTTCTCCACATCTCTGCTATATAACAATGTCCTCAGAACTAACATTGTTAACTTTATTTCAACAGAATCGGTTCATAATTGAAAATTCTGTAGGAATATTGACATTTAATTCCTTTTTTTCTAACCTTGGAGGCCGATTTTAGTTTTGAAATTCAAATGGGACCAACTTTGAGATATACTCTTTCTAACAAAAAAAGAATTTTTAAAATCGGACCACATCGGGAAAAGTTATGCGTGGTCATACATAAAAAAAAAAAAATATACATGTCGAATTGAGAACCTCCTTTTTTTTTCGTCGGTTAATAAAATAATAAACAGGAATAGATTGAAATAACTTCTTTTTAAAGTAGCTTTCAACAATAAGTAAATACTCCACATTGTAGATAATCGCCTCGTCTGTGATAAATCTAAAAAATAAGATAGCAACACCGTCTCCGAAAAACTGCTTGCGCCCTTTGTAAGTCTCCATTCATTGAAGACATGGTATGATTTCAGATATTTCTCGCGAGACTTCTGAGGTAGGAAATTTAATTCTGCATTAATAACTTGCTGTTTCAACTCTTCCGGTGTTAAAATAAGTACTGTTCTCGTCGCTAGTTTTACTCAGATTATAATATTTTTTAACTTGTTCAACTCTTTACGCCAGCCATGAAATTTAATTCCCGCTCTTTTATTTTTAAACTAGTGTTTGCCCGCGGCTTCGCTTGCGTTATTTTAGAATTTGAGAAACAATACGGATCGTGTGGCGCCATCTGGAATATGAACGTAATTGTTTTCTCGGCAACAGCTCTCTTCTGTTATTCGGGATGTAAGATACCTTAGATCCGTGTCTATACTCCTGACAACGTATATGCTAAATTTTGGGACGATCGATTCAGTAGGTAGTAATGCGTGAAAAGGTAAAAAACAAACATACTTGCATTTTTATTATTAGTTTAGATCAATAATGTTATATCTAGGTACATAGTTTGCATAGGAAACGTCCTTATTTGAGCGACATTAATTTCAAAGAACCGTGTTTATTTTAAACATTAGACTATCATTTTTGGGTTGATTTACAGTATCGCTGCAAATTGAACGTACGATAGCATTGCTCTTCTCCCTTGCATTCCGCGTGATACCTAAAAAATAACTAATTATCTGACTCGATGAGTACAACTTGTCGTCGTTTAAAACAGAATCTATGCACTGGTTTGAACACCAATTCAAAACATAAATAAACACATTTTTTTCTAATCTTTAAAATTCCACACCTCGAAAAAATTACAATTTAAAAAAATATCCAACTTACTACCTACAATTTAAATCAGTGTATATTTATATCCTACAAAACTATTGAAAAAAAAATAGTAATAATTACACAATACAATAATTTAAAATCGCGAATAATATTGAAATAAAAGTATACACATTTTTTTTAATTATTTGAAACTCTCAGGACAAATATAAGAAAACTCAAAAAGTGAAAAAAAGAAACAGCGAGATTTGATCCAGAGACCCCTTGCACGAAAGTCAAGCAGGATACCAACCAGACTGGCTGGTACGCTGACAGTGTTTTCAAATAGCGGTTCTTATACAAATGTCAACAATGACTGAAAATCAACATATTATAAAATTGCTAATCCCCCAAAGGGAATAGCGTAATTATACATATCCTATTAATAGAAGAGCAGTTTAAGGAATATTTGGGGAAAAATTGACTAAATAATATCCAGTCGTTTAGCTTCCAACTAAAAACAAACAGATAAAAACAACAAAATTTAAAATTGCTTATCTCCCAGGAAAAATAGCGTAATGATACATAGCCTATCGACAGAAGCATATTATTAGGAATATTTGAGGAAAATTTGATCGACAACTTTTCAGTAGTTTAAGAGATAGATCAAATCAAAAAAACATAAAAAATTTCGAAAGAAAAAAAAAGTTGATTTGGCATCAGAATCGATCCCTTATCTCGAAAAAAATACAAAAAGAAAAAAATATTCAATGTACAGGAATGACAGCTCTACGATTTTATTATATGTAAAGATTAAGGCGTGTTCGGAAATAGCACCCATGATATTTTATTATTCAAAATTTTTACTAACATTATTGAAACTAGAAATAAATATTTACAGTAAATGCTTATTTTCATTTAAATACAGAAATAACTCAAAAATTCAATAAAATACATTCAAAGACATTATTATCTTTCTGCAAAATTTCTTTAGTTTTCAAATTTCCGAACGTGTTTGTCTTTGAGACCGAATTCAAAATCGGAACTTCGAAAGGGCTGGTCTTTGTCTCTCTCTCTTTTTATAGGCAGGAAAGAGGTAGAGTGTTAATGTATGATTAACTCAAGAATCGGCTTTTTGAAAACAAAAATTAAAAAGTTACTTTGTCTCACTCAGTGAGCAAAATGCGATTTTGCTCACTGATTTCAGGCAGCAAAACCTACATGTTTGAGCTACTGAAGTGAAATAGTTATTTGTGCAACAAGAGAGCAAAGTCGTTTTTTGCTGCGAGTGCTGATTGTGAATCTTGAGCAAGCGAAGGATTCAAGGATTGAATCACGAGATTCAATGTGATTCTAAAGTTGAATCCTGAATGTGGCGAGGGATTCAAAGGCACGAGATGCAAAAAACTTTGCTCTCGTGTAACACACATAACTTTTCACTTCGGTTTAAAGAACTTTATTTCTCATTAAGACAAAGTCACTTACATGAGAACATAATATCTTATTACTAATTATAATTGAATCAGTGTAGGTAGATGAACAACAAAAAGTATTCAAGAAGCGAGTTCACCGCATTCCTAAGATAAGGTGTTGGCCCAAGTTAAAAGATTATGTTGCTTTGGTCAAAAACTAGTATAGTGTTTCGTCGTTGGAAATGAAAGTGAGTAACTTATTTTTAAAAATGTTCAGTGAAGTCGCTTCTTTTACATTCTTTGGAAGTTTATTATAAAGCTGTGCTCCCCCATAGGTTATGTTATTTTTACCATAATTAGTTCTTATTCTAGACAATACCAAGTGTGAAGCTCGACGCGATGAGTATATACTTGTCTCACCTTCCGTTGTGAATGCAATGCGTGAATGAATATGTTTATGAATGAGTTTATAGATAAGTATGCATGTGTTATATATATAAAGCTGCTTGATATTTAATAGTTTCGTCTCACTTCAGCAGCGAGAACACTTTAGGAGATAAAATAATAAACAGGAATAGATTGAAATAACTTTTTATTAAAGTAGCTTTCAACAATAAGTAAATACTCTACATTGTAGATAATCGGCTCGTCTGTGATAAATCTAAAAAATAAGATAGCCAACACCGTCTCCGAAAAACTGCTTGCGCCCTTTTTAAGTCTCCATTCATTGAAGACATGGTATGGTTTCAGATATTTCTCGCTTCGAGACTTCTGAGGTTGTTTTAACTCTTCCGGTGTTAAAATAAGTACTGTTCTCGTCGCTAGTTTTACTCATTTTTTTTTTAACTTATTCAACACTGTGCCAGCCATGAAATTTAATTCCCACTCTTTTATTTTTAAATTAAGGCGTGTTCGGAAATAGCACCCATGATATTTTATTATTCAAAATATTTACTAACATAATTGAAACTAGAAATAAATATTTACAGTAAATGCTTATTTTCATTTAAATACAGAAATAACTTAAAAATTCAATAAAATACATTCAAACACATTATTATCTTTTTGCAAAATTTCTTTAGTTTTCAAATTTTCGAACGTGTTTGTCTTTGAGACCGAATTCAAAATCGGAACTTCGAAAGGGCTGGTCTTTGTCTCTCTCTCTTTCTATAGGCAGGAAAGAGGTAGAGTGTTAATGTATAAAAATGTATGTAAAAGTGAAAAATACTTTTTGAAATCACACTTTCTGTTTCAGGAATCCAACACCAAATGATTTGCCAGTGAGATGGGTCCCGCACAGCAAAAATAAGTTGAACTTTTTAAACGTGGGCGATGATCTGAAGATGGTGCCAGTTCCAAATCCTGATGAGCTTCAGTTCTGGAAAGATATTTATACCAAATATAGAAAAAATAACGTAACTTAGTAACTTATGTTAGCGTCATGCAAATCCCAAATAATGTGTATTAGGCTAAAAAAATTATGTGAGAATTTATAGGTGAGCTACTTAGAAATAGATCTGAGGGACATTTATGAAAACGGACATTGAGCCCGATTTTCATTTATCGTCATCATCATCAGCCTATAATGTTCCCACTGCTGGGACACAGGCCTCTGTGAAAGGGCGTGGGCCATAATCCATCACGCGGGGCCAGTGCGGGTTGGTAGATGTCACATTATGTAAATATACATAATATATGTGACATAATGTATATTAAGTGCGGGTTGGTCAATGAAAATCAGGTTCAATGTCTTATTTTCGAACTTTTGGTGCTAGGACGTTAACGTGCGGGTTGATTTTCTTTAGTTTCTACTAATAGTTTCCTTGAGCTTAAGCGTTTTCTTCAACTGCTTCTTCTGAAGCAGTTGATGAAAACGATTTCACTCAAAAAATTGTACCACAAACAGTAGTGAGATCGCAGTTCTGCACTACAATGTATGCCATGAATATTGTAGGAGGACACTGCGTCTGCGACATTTTTCATTCCTGTATCACTGTTATGTTATGTAGCTCAAGGTTAAGATTATTTGCTAACTTTATTATATTTATACTAAACCATACTTTTAACTTCTTGTTATGTATAGGTATTTTTATTTCGTTTAATATGCAACCACTATAAGAATTTGTTGTAACATACTCGTAATACGAGTACGATGGGTTCGTGTACGATTTCAATTGCCTCATTTTTACTGAATTGTAATGATTGTTAATATTTCAGGGTTTTCGTTAAATAACTGTAAACATAAAACGTAAGTATGTACTTTTAAATAATTTTAGTATCCTGCTCTCATCTTTTTACTAAAGGGTTTATGAAAATATTTAGTTAGTAGTATTTAATATATATTTTGTATTTCTATCAAAGGTTGTACAGTATTAAATAAATAATTCAGAGTTTTTTTTCTAAAATCTCCAAATGATAACTCTTCTTGTTTCATTCAACAATTCTCAGTAGAGCCGCTCTCTCATAGAACGTTAACTAGAGCCCCTGTGGTGTACAATTACACTCCAATTAGCTTTAACCACTGATATTTTCATTTGCTACCCAAAAAAATAGGTCCCTGAGCACACGCCTCGCATTTTAACAAGACATTACCCAGCCTTTATCTAGCTATGTTTTCATTACGCTCCCTCCGTAGGTACAATTGCAAAATTTTATAAGTATTTAAGCAATAAAATTAAATTTATGAGCCTCCTTTACAACGCCGTGCGCTTAAAAAGATAACCCCGGGACAAGTAAAGGCGTTATTTATCGCAACTTCGGACTTTCTATTCATAATGTTGTGGTTTAATATTTATATTTTCGGCGTTTATTAAAATTTTATTTGTATCAAGTTTTAATTAGTTTGGCCGAGACCGGGTTGAGCTCGGACACTCTTGTTTTTTAACCGACGAAAAAAAAAAGGAGGAGGTTCTCAATTCGACATGTATATTTGTTTTTTTTTTCTATGTATGACCACGTATAACTTTTCATGACGTGGTCCGATTTCAAAAATTATTTTTTTTGTTGGAAAAAGTATATTTCAAAGTGTATATTTTAAATGGGACCACCCATTTAAATTCAAAACTAAAATAGGCCTCTAAGGGTAAAAAAAAGGAATTAATTGTCAATCTTCCTACAGATTTTTCAATTATGAACCGATTCTGTTGAAATAAAGTTAACAATTTTAGTTCTGAGGACATTATTATATAGCAGAGATGTGGAGAACATGACATGATGGCGTCACCATTATCAGATCAACTCCAGATCCCTGTCATTTTGTGAAGTCAGTCCCAAGAGTTTCTTAACAGTTAACAGCACCTTTATCGTGTTTGGGCTCATTTCATTAGTCTTGATGAAAACTTTATACCTAGCTGGGGTATAATTGTCATCGAGGGTTTGAGGATGGTGACAGAGATCCTTAACAGTTAACAGCAACTCTATCGTATTTGGGCTCATTTCACTCATCTTGATGAGAACTTTAGACGTAGCTGGGGTATGACAATCTTTGAGAGTTTGAGAATGAAGACAGAGAGGGTGTAGGAAGTCGTCAATAGTCAACAAAAAAAATATATATTAAAAAAATAATCTTAATTTGTTTTAGTTACAGACACGAGATAGGAAACTCAAAAGTAAAAAATAAAACCTTTTAAAAAAAAATCGAAACGACGAAACATCGAACTGAAAAGCAAAAAATAAGTTTTGAGGCGGCGCCAAAGAAACAATCAACGAATTAGCTACGACGAGCTATTCAACCACGACAAGCTATACAACGAGCTTTTCTGCTCTTCAAATAGTTAACTCGATTATGTTTGTTTGTTTGGCGCCGCCTCAAAATTTATTTTTTGCTTTTCAGTTCGATGTTTCGTCGGTTTGATTTTTTTTTTAAAGGTTTTATTGTAAAAGAATTTCTGGATGTGTTTACTAGATAATTTTCAGTTATGAAATTCCTTCTTTAGCATGAATAGTCTCTTTCTTTCATTGTCTATTCCGTCTATGTTTAATTTCACGACTTTTTTTTTTTTAGCTTTGTAAAATCATCAAATGAGTCCTCCAACCCCGGGCAGGGCAGGAGGGACTGTCAAACTTCTACTGACTAAAATCCACGGTGTCCTTCATAGCCTGTTATGTTCCGGGGTTACGGTAAGGGAATAATCCCGCGACCCCGGCAGGCTTTGGCCCTCTGAGAGGGGGGCCCCGTCATTATGCTGACGCTCTTTGAGGCGCGCGTGGGACACAACGCGCCGTCGACCCGGGCATGGTCCTTGGTCGGGCAGCGAGTTGCCCTTTACTCGCTGCCCGCATGCCCGCGCCTACGGTGGCCGGAGATCATCAAGCGACGTCCGTCGCCGTGGGCGCCTACCACTGCGGCTGGGGCGGAGGGAAGACGCTGTCCTCTCTCGCTCGCGGCCCGCCTCCTCCTTAACGAGCATTACTGCCTCGCAGAAGGAGCTGACCGCTTCCCACTCCGTCTCGCCCCGCAGCATGGCCGCAACCAATGCCGGGCGCGAGAGGTCTCCGCCTATCGCAGCCGTGAGGACACGTCGGTGCTCCGCCCAAGCTAGGCAGTCTTGCACCGTATGCTCCACCGTGTCCTCCGGGCGATCTTCGCAGTGGTGACACCCAGGCGTCTCCTCCTTTCGCATCAGACACAGGTACCTCCCGAAACTTCCGTGTCCGGTGAGGATCTGCGTCAAGCGGTAGGTCAGGACGCCATGACTTCTCTCCAGCCACTCCTCAAAGAGACGCCGCAATTGCGGCGTGCCCGTAATTTCACGACTTAGTAAAACCATTTTTTTAATATTGTAACAATCATGTTTTGCTAAAAACAAGACTACATAAGGTTTAGATACCTACGAAAAAAAGCAAAGCATTTTTAAAACTATGTCGGCCATCAACTTCCAGTCTAACGGCATTCAGCAGAATACTAGTGTTAAAAAAAAGTTAAACTTAATGAATTAAAGATAATACAGACTTCTAATCTCAAAATGAGATAATAATAATCCTTATAATGAGTTCACGTTGTTGCCAATGGGTACATATTTGAATATCGAAGATTAAAATATCTACCCTTAAAATATCGATGTACAAAATATCGAAAATGTAAATATCGAATGACCATAAAATCGAAAATTAAAATATCGTAAGTTTAAAATATCGAATTATTAAATGATCTACGTCCAATATATCTAAAATCTAAATATCTACAAAAGTTACATCGAAAGATCTGAATATCGAAGTACAGATTATCGAATGTCCGAAATATCGAACCTAACAAGGTAAGTCGACGGAGCCCCGCTTCGCGGGGCTCCTATTCCTGTTTGCAAGGTTTAAAGTAACCTAACAAGAAGAGGATGGCGGGGTCTGAAAGACCCCGCCATCCTCTTCGAACCTAACCTGTCCGAGTCGGGGTGCCCCAAGTTCCGAGCTCGCTTCGCTCGCTCTGGCATCCGAAGTCCGTCCAGCTACCTCGTTGGGTAGTAATTTGACTAAGGACGCAAGAGCGAGCGAAGCGAGCTCGGGACTTGGGGCACCCCGACTCGGACAGGTTAGGTTCGAAGAGGGTGGCGGGGTCTGAAAGACCCCGCCATCCTCTTCGTGTTAGGTTACTTTAAACCTTGCAAACAGAAATAGGAGCCCCGCGAAGCGGGGCTCCGTCGACTTACCCTGGTAGGTGGTTATTTTTTTCGATATTTCAACTAGTAGGTATTTTTAACGTAGAGTTTATGAAATTAGATATTATGAACTGCGATGTATTAAACATTGATATTTTGAATTTCGACATAACGTCTTTCGATATTTTGAATCATTCGACATTTAAATCAGTCGACATTTTAATCTTCGACGTTTTAAACGTAGATGTAACATTTTTCGATATTTTGTTACAATCGATATTTTAATTTTCGATATTCTGAACATCGATATTTTAAGCGTAGATATTTTAATCTTCGATATTCAAATATGTACCCGTTGCCAATCGCAATATTTACGTAAAAATTACTCCATTATTAAGCAAATTCGAACACAGATTCTCCGAAATCGAATCGAAATAATAGTGGCAGCACGAAGCTATCCTGTATGTAAAATAATCCAGCGCTGCATTTGCCATTCATTGCGCTTTAGATAAAACACGCAGACATTTTTATTTTTCCATGTAAAATGTCCGTTTCAACACGACATTTCGACACCAGAAAATGAACCTTACCCTTTAGTTTCAAAGTTTCAAATTCGTTGAAGACTTGATTTGAAAAAGATTGCAAGACAATTTCTCGATTTTCAAAAGGGGGTGTGCAGACGGGATGCTTTTTACAGCTGTTTAGTTTTGTAGTATAGAGAAAATGGTAGAATATTTATGAATATTTTGAGTAGCTAATACAGTATGATGAGCAAACCGTAGTTTTATAAAACATTTTGAAAAGTCTTTGTTACGTAGAACAGCATGATAAGCCTTCTAGTTTGTTCAAATTCAAATTCAAAATTAGTTTTCCTTAGATGTCTAAAAATGTTTTTGTTGCATTATAAAAATAGTTAAGGTAACTTTTATATCACTGAAAGTTTTCAGGTAATTTAGTTGAGTCTTAAAACTTATTATTTTGTAGATTTCCTCATAGAAGGCATCACAGGCTACCGCGACTTAAAAATCGCAAGCCTACTCGAAAAAAAAGCGAAATGAATAACAAAAAGCGCTTGAAGCTAACAGCAGTAGCGGAAGCGTGAACCAGCGGCGATAAACAACAGACAATCGTACTTATCACTGGGCAGCCATATCTGACATCTTTGTCAACTGTGAGGGAAACATCGAAGATCGTCGCAGTACCAAGGTACCTTCTGGTCTTGCATCTACTTGAACTAGTTTTTGACTATGAAGGGACTATTTTATTTAATACTAACTCAACGGTGAAATTATTTAAAGCGGCGTAGAGATAGTCTCTGATGCTAACCGCTGTAATTTTGACACTGACAGCTGTCAAATTTTAATAAAAAACACTCGTATTCACATACTAGGTAGGTTGTTCGACAGGAAACTTCTTTTTTCTGACACAATGATCGTCATTTCATAGATTTCTTGCAGGAGGAGTGGGCCATAATCCACCACAAGGACCCAGTGCGGGTTCTCAGATGTCACATGTTTTCGAATTTCTGGTTCTAGGACATGCCAGTTTCCTCACGATGTTTCCCTTCATCATTTTGAGAGCAATAAGCAGAACAAAGAAATGCGCCTGGCAGGGTTTGAACCCGCGATCTACAACTCGTAAGTCAGGACCGATACTACTGGGCCACCACTGCACCATCATGAATGATGATGATGAATTGAGATTTTATGTGACATCATCACTGTCCCTTGTCCCATTCCAATTGCAAATTCTTTTGTTGCATGACATCATGAAATAGAATCGTAGTTTCAGTGTCCTCTTTGTTTGCTTGAGCATCGCTAACAATGTCACATTTTTTTTTTTTTTTTTTTTTTTTTTTTACGTGGTAAAATCATCAAATGAGTCCTCCAACCCCGGGCAGGGCGGGAGGGACTGTCAGACTTGTACTGACTAAAATCCACGGTGTCCTTCGGTAGCCCTTTGTGTGCCGGAGTCGCGGTATACGTGTGTCCCGCAACCCCGGCAGGACTGTGGCCCTCTATAGGGGGGCCCCGTCACTATGCTGACGCTCCTTGAGGCGCGCGTGGGACACAACGCGCCGTCGACCCGGGCATGGTCCTTGGTCGGGCAGCGAGTTGCCCTTTACTCGCCGCCCGCATGCCCGCGCCTACGGTGGCCGGAGATCGTCCCGCGACATCCGTCGCCGTGGGCGTCTACCACTGCGTCTCGGGCGGAGAGAGGACGGTATCCTCTGCCTCAAGCGGCCCGCCTCCTCCTTCGCGAGCATGACTGCTTCGCAGAAGGAGGCGACCGCCTCCCACTCCGTCTCGCCCCGCAGCATGGCCGCAACCAATGCCGGGCGCGAGAGGTCTCCGCCTATCGCCGCGGTGAGGACACGGCGGTGCTCCGCCCAAGCTGGGCATTCCTGCACCGTATGCTCCACCGTGTCCTCCGGGCGATCCTCGCAGTGGTGACACCCGGGCGTTTCCTCCTTTTTTATCATGCACAGGAACCTCCCGAAGCTGCCATGTCCGGTGAGGACCTGTGTCATGCGGTAGGTGAGGACGCCGTGGGACCTATCCAGCCACTCCTCAAAGAGGGGTCTTACAGCCGCGACTGCGGCTAGCCCGTACCTCGGTTGCGATAGTCGTTCTCTCCAGACTGCCCTGAGATCGCGCCGGAGCTCTTCCCGCCTCGTCTCGACTTCTCGAGGCATTAGGGATGCGCCCCGACTCCGCGCCTCCACGCGCCACTCGTAGACGCGCAGGAGGGCAGTCGCCTCCAGATCCCAGGGCAGTGATCCGGCAAGGAGGTTGGCCGATTCGCCGGCGATCGTGCGGTATCCTCGGATCATTCGGATTGCCATGACCCTCTGGCATGCGACCAGCTTCTGTGGTCGCGTCCGAATGCTCAGGGCCCACACGGGGGCCCCGTAGAGGGCCATGGACCGCACGACGCCGGCGTGTAACCTCCGGCAGGGGGCGTTTGGCCCGCCGATATTGGGCAGGAGCCGCCCGAGGGCGGCTGATGCCCGGTTCAGCCTTGGGGCCAAACGCGAGAAATGCTCCCCGAAGTTCCATCGGCTGTCGAGGACGAGTCCCAGGTACTTCATCGTACCGCCGACGCCGATGCGAACCCCCCCCACCGTTATGTGGGACTCTGTCAGCGGCGCATTCAGATGGCCATGAAAACACATGGCCTCTGTCTTGTGCAGCGCCACTTCGAGTCCCAACTGCCGGATCCTCTCGACGACTATCGCAACCGCCCGCGTCGCCAAGTCGGCCGCCGCCTGGTGCGACACTCCCTCCGCCAGGACAAGCGTGTCGTCAGCGTAACATATTACGCTGACGTCTAGAGGGAGGTCGCCGCGCAGCACCCAGTCGAAACCGATGTCCCACAGGTGCGGTCCCAAGACCGATCCCTGTGGGACACCGCACGACATCTCTCGCCGGTTCCACTCTCCCCGGTGACCGGGGTAGATGACGGCTCTGTCCGTCAGGTAGTCCTCGACCGTGCGACGGAGGTAGGTCGGCACCCGGTGATACCGGAGTGCCTCCCTGATGCAACTCCAGGGCAGGGTGTTGAAGGCGTTGGAGATGTCCAAGGACACCGCCACGACGACCCTGCCCCGGGCTACTGCATCCCCCGTCGTGAGGGCTCTAACGCGCATGATGGCGTCCACCGTAGAGCGCCCCCTGCGGAAGCCATACTGGCTCTCCGACAGGTTCGGGCCCACGTGATTTAGGTGCCCGACGAGGCGGTCTGCAATTACTCTCTCAAGGAGCTTGCCCACCTCGTCGAGCAGCACGATGGGCCGGAATGCGGACGGAGAGTCCGCAGGGCGCCCAGGCTTCTGGATGAGGACCAGTTTCCCCGTCTTCCAACGAAGCGGGAACTGGCCCCTCGCCAAACACGCGCTAAAGAGCCCCCCCAGTCGAGGCCCGAGAGTCCCGAAGGCCAGGACCCAGGCTTTTCCTGGCAGGCCGTCGGGTCCTGGGGCGGTATTCTTGGCTTTGAGCCGTTGTACCGCCACTCTCAGGTCTACCTCGGTCACCTCTGGAGCATCGTAGACGTCGTCGTCGCTGTGGTCCGCGTTTGCGTCAGCTTCGCACTCGCTGTCAGACTCCGTCCGAGGCGGAGCTGCCATGGGCGGGGGAGCATGGTCCCCTCGCGGTGGGAACAGGGCGCTCACCACGTCCTCCACGAACTGTGGCTGGAGACTCTGCGTCAACGGGGGGGCCCAGGGGCGGAGCTTTCCTCGCACCCACCTGTACGGCCAGCCCCATGGGTCCCTGTCCAGAGTCTCCACCAACTCCTTGCGGGCCTGTTCCTTGGCCCGCAAGATTGCGTCGCGGAGGGCGGCCTTCGCTGCCCTGTAGCCCTCATGCAGCTCCGCCTCCAAGGCGGCCGCATCCGGAGGTCGGATGCGGCGCCTGCGGAGCCTGGAGTACCGGCGTCGCGCGGCAACGCACGCCTCGCGCAGCGATGCTAGCTCGCGCGACCACCAGTAGAGCTGACGCCGGGCGCGTCCTTGCCGGACCCGGGGCATGGCCACGTCGCAGATATCGGACATGGCCTCCCGGAACCACTCGGCCTCGTCGTTTATGTCAGCAGGCCTGTCCGGTGGTGACACCCAGGCCTGCACGATCGAGGCTTCCAGGAATAGCTCCCGGTCCAGCTGTTTCAGCGCCCATCGCGGACCACTTGGGTTCCGTCGGACCGGCGCGTCTGGGGTCTGGGCGGAGACGTCAAACCGGATATACCGGTGATCGGAGTAAGTCTCCGCCTCCTCCACAAAGCGCCAGTCGGTGACGCGCGGCGACAGGGCGGCGCTGGCAAACGTTACGTCTACCACCGACTCGCCCGTCCACCGCACGCACGTGGGGACAGAACCCCGGTTCTCGATGACCAGGCCCTGCGCCAGGGCCCAGTGCTCGAGCAACCTGCCCCGCGCAACGTCCGTGTACCGGGAACCCCAAGCCACGTTCTTGGCGTTGAAGTCCCCGAGGACGAGCACGGAGAGGGAACCGAATGCGACGACGACGTCTCCCAGCTCCACAAGGGAGTCCTGGAACTCGGCGAGAGTTCGGCTCGGGGAGAAATACACGCCTACCACGACGATCTCCCCGAACCGGGCTGCGACGATCCCGCGCCCTCTCTCAACACGATCGAGGGGCGGGGTACCGGCGGCGGCCGACGAAATAATAGTCACCGAGCCGTCCAGGTCCGCAACCCAGTCGTTCCTGGGCTGGACAAAATACGGCTCGGCGACCACGGCGACGTTTATCAACCACTCCGCCATGCTCTGGAGCAAAAGGTCCTGAGCAGCGGCGCAGTGGTTGATGTTCGCCTGGAGGAAGCGCAATGGAGACATTATTCTGAATCCATTGCGGCCTCCTCCAGGGCCCCCTGCGAGGGCGCAGCCACGGCGGCGGCGGCGGCAGCGGGAGCGGCGGCGGCGGCGGTGGCAGTGGCAGCGGTGACGGCGGCGGCAGAGGGCCTACCTCTGCGCCTGGCTTCGGTGGGTGGAGCGCAGGACTTTCCCCCAGCCCGGTGATCGGCCGGCTTGCCAGCCGCCTCACATGCGAAGCAGTGAGGCGGGGCGGAGCACGAGCCGGCCTTGTGACCGGGCTGACCGCAGCGGAAGCACCTATCGCTGCGGTCCACCTCCGAGGTGCAGACGCATGCCGCGTGGTTACCCACTTGGCAGCGGTAACACCTCAGGGGTCGGGGTTCCAGGATCTTTACCTGCGCCGACACCCATCCCACCAGGAGCCTTCGGCCCTCCTGAATCTTTTTGGCCGCCGCAACGGGGCAGCTAACCGTGATGGTTTGCAGCCCCGCAAAGCCAGGACGCAGGGCGCCCGCCCTCACCTCGTCTGAGGAGCACCCCCCAGTCCTGGCAACGGCAGCCACCACGTCTTCCGCCGTCACGGAGTCATCCAGACCCAGTATGCGCATGTCTGCGCGCTTTGTGGGTCTGGAGACTCGGGCCTCCTCCGCATTTAGGGACGCTCTGAGCCGTTCGGCCAGAGCGTCAGCGGTGGGGCCGCTGGCCGCGCCGGGGAGCTCCAACATGCGGGCCCCCGTTGCGGTGACTCGCAAACGGAGGCCGCCGGCGATGCCGAGCTCCCCGAGGTCTATCGCCTCCCGCGCCTTCGCGAGCACGTCGCGGTACGACACACCCCTCTTGACCGCGTCCGGCTGCAGTGAAATGACCACAGCCGCGGTCTTAGGGGCGCGCAATCGCGCCGCGACGTCGCGCTCCTTGCGCTGTCGCCGCCTCTCCCTCCGCTTTTTCGATCGGGCCGCCTTGGCAGCCTTCCTCCTCTCCCCGGCCACTTGCCAATCGGCGCCGGCCGGAGGAGCCTCCGGAGTAGGCTGCTGCTGCTGGGGCGGCCGGCGATCTGCCTGGGCCTTCCGTTTGGCCGCCAGCGTTTTTCGCGCTGGCCTAGCAGGCGTCGCAGGCGTCGAGGTCGGAGTCGGCCGCGACGACCCCGACGGGCCCGGCCTTGCCTGGCTGGGCCCGGCCGGAGCCGACCTCGCCCCTGCAGGGGCCGACCTCGCCTCCGCAGGGGCCGTCCGCACCGGGGCCGTCTGCGCAGGGGCGATCCGCGCCGGGGCCGCCCTCGCCTGAGGCGGCCTTGTCGTCGGGGGGGAGTTCGACGCGGCCGCGGCCGCGTACGAAGACGCCAGCGGGGGCCTCAGCACGCGGCTCTCCAGCACAGAGAACCGCCGCTCAAAGGCGGCCAGCTCCTGCCGCACCAGGGTGAGGACTTGGTTCTCCCCCGGCTCTGGCCGGCCTTTTTCCTTGGGGCTCCCCGGTGGTGCCCCCCGACGCCCGGCCGCCTGCATTCCGGCCAATTCGGCCCTCAGAGCAGCGTTCTCTTTCTGGAGAGCCCCCATGGCGGCGGTCAGGCGGGTGACCTCCGTCCGCAGATCGGACAAATCGTCCCTTGCGGACGGAGTTTCGCCATACAGTCGCGCCGCCGCCACGATGGAGGTCATAGCCTCCGCGATCGCATCTTCGCGCGTCTTTTTCCTTCTTTTCATGGCGACCGCGCGCATCGCGGACGCCACGACCTCCTTTAGTTTGGCCTCATTCGAGGCCAGGCTTGCGTTGGGCTCTCCAAGAGAGGGCCCCCTTCCCGAAGTCTTGCCTCGGCCCTTACCCCGCACGCTCGTGGGGATCTTGGGGGCCGAGACAAGCCCCTCCTCCGACGACGATTGGACGCCCTTTGATCGTCGGCGCTTCAGGAACTCGGACCTACGGTCAGAGTCCCTCCGGTCCCTTTCCCCGCTCCCAGAGGCTGAGCTCCGGGAGCTGGAGACGTCCGATGCAGAGTCGGACTCCGACTCTGGCACCATCGTCGTCTCCTCGTTCGGAGCGGCACACTGTGCCCGCTCGTTATTCGGTGCCGGTGAGGAGGACGTGCTGGACAAGTCCAGCGACTCCCCCCCACAGGCACGTGAGCCACCTTGGCTCGCTGCGGCGACTGCCGGTGAATTAGGGTTTTCTTTTAAATGTTTTTCCATTTTGTTCCCACGAGTATTATAATTTTCCAACCATCCAACCAATAAACAGGGTTCGCACTAACGGCTGATTTTCCCCACAGCTACCCGTCAACCAAGCTGTCAACCTCCCTCGCGGTGCGCCGCCGCTTGGAGGTTCGGGGTAATTTTTTATAGAGGTTTTCTTCCTCGCGGCCCGGGCGGTTAAGCCAAGGCCCTCGACCCCCGTCGAAAGTCATAGACGTGATCATGACAATCTTCGGGGCTACGAGAATAGCGGTGGCAAGAGGAGGCGGGAGTGCAAGACCTCCTCTTGCCTGCCCGGTGGCAGGGTTAGTGCACGCCGGGCCCGCTCTTACTCCAACCACTGTGCCCTCTGATACACAGAGGAACACGTGGTGGAGCGGTGTATCCCTCTTGGTTGGTTTCTCCCTCTGAGCGCAGATGCCCAGAGATCATTGAAACCGCAAGCCCCACCACGACGGCAACGTGGAGATACGACGATGGGGAACAATGTCACATTGCAAGTTTAATAGTATTAGCTTTGTTTAATTTACATAACTGATACTTAAACTGGAATTTATTATTTTGCTCTCACAATGCATTGGTTCTTTGTTTGTTTCTATACTAATTATAAGAGAACTAATTTAATAAATGGAATTGTATGCAACTCATCCCAGTATATTTTATTTCAACGATGATTTTGATTTTGTATCAATTTATAAAATAAACTATAACTAAACAGTTTGACATTTATATTCATTATCAAAGTATTATTGTCTATACGCTTGGTGATTACATTTCTGTGTCCCTCGGCTCCCCCTGGCGGCCCCAGTCGGCTTTACAATTTTGTGCCACTAAACAACGCCATATTGTCTACCCTCATTTAAATTATTGGTTCGTATTTTGCCCTGAATTTAGATCTTGACTTGATTTGAGCTGTTAAATATGGAAGGGCCTGAGGAGATGCTAATTTTCGTCGAGAAGCTTTTGTAAAGATTTTAAATTTTGATGTGGATGAGGAAAAAATGATAGACGAAATATCTGTTAGGTTTAATGACATACAAAAAGAACCAGTAACAAATTATATTATTAAAGAAACAAATAGTGTGGTTACAGACGAAAGCTCTTGTAAATGAATAGCAATGGATCTAAGCCTCGAGTCTGGGGAGTCGGGTAATAGAAACAGGTGTCTGTTTAATTGTACTCGTGAGGAGAGTCGACACCTTTTGTACCTATTAATAGATTATTCCACACACAAGTAAATAGCTCGCGTACCATTCGAGGTGTTAATTATCTCGTGAACTAAAGCAATTTGAATAGAAGGAGACGTCTGTTTTAGAAAATTAGTTAATTAAATCACGTCTGGTAAAATCTTTTTGAATGAAGTGTTTAAAATTTTAAGCTTTCATTTGGTTAATACCTCGAGGTAATGTATTCTTCAAAATAAAACTGCTTGCTGAAAAATAGAGTTGAGCTGTTTGTGCATAGTGCAACAACTACATCGTCCTCATTTATCTGAGTTCAAAAAAGCATCACAAATTGTCTGCGCTTTGTTCGTGTTAAGATTATGTGTGCCATATATTATATGTGTTGGCCGTAAATTACTTTATCCGGACTTTCTACGTAAACAAATTCGAGTTTGCTACCAATAAATTCTGTCCATCCTAATTTACACTCCTACCAATATTTCCTCGCAAAAAAAAAACATTCCGCAAAACTCGGATAAGAAAACCGTTATTCATCTGTAAATTCATTTGTCGAACTTCTTCAAACTCATTACAGGCCGCCTTTACTTCGTGAATTTATTCAGCATCAATCAAAATTGCGACAGATGCAAACCAACTAAGCATTTCATTAGCAAATCCATATTTTTCCATCCAGGGCTGGCCAGGTGTGCTCAGATTCACGTAATCACTACGGTGATGAGAAATGGCCTCGTCTGGAAAGCTGCTGGATCCGATTGGAAATTGCTATCGGATGTTTAAGTAGCTGCAATTTGTCATGTGATCTGGCTGTCTTAATTTTCTTTGTGGAACTCGTTAGTGTATATTGGTGCCAGAAATTGATGTTGTAGGATTATTCAGCTTGAGCTTTAATTGCTGTGTTCAAACACTGCTTAGCATTCAACTCAATTGGCTTATAAAGTTCAAACTGCTGGAACACAGACCACCTCTCGAAAAAAGAGAATATTGGAATGACTGCTTTAAGACTTCAATAGCAACATCATAACGATCTATCAAAAGAAATATGACCGTGACGTGTAAGATATTATGACGATATGTCGTTTTGAAAATATTTACAACTACATCACTCAGTAATCATAACTCAACTTTACCAACAAAATGTTCAGAAAACAATGCAAATGATTGTGAGTATAATTAGCAGCTCTGCACTAACTAGCCTAATGACGTGTGTTCCGAGTGCTCCTTCAACGAAGCCCTGGCTTATGTAAATTATATTGTCATCTTCAAGAATAGGCATTAAACCGCGACGTCTACCTGGAGCGGTGCAAGAGGCAAGAGATCTACGGTTTGAAGGAAATGTATTGATCTTTTTTATAGTTGGTGTTATTTTAAGCAATCCCCGGGGAATATTATTTTTGACTGATCTTATAGAAAAAATAATCGACTACAAAAAGTCTAAAATAAACCTACATGTCGGAAGTCAGTGGATTATTCTGATTCATGACTTTTTTGCCACCGACTTCCGAAAGACCTTCTATAGTCGGTTTTATTTCTGAAAGAGTTACCCCACCTCAGATCAACCGCATGGTTGGTGCGGTATCGTATGAGAGCGTTCTTAGGCTATTAATCTCTATACACTCTCATGGTTCTGTATTAATGGCTAGCTCATCCCAGCATACACCCTCGAAATTGTCTTTTAAAGAATAGTATAGCTGATCAGCGGAACCACTCAAGAAAGAGTACTTTCTTTTGTATGTTAGAACAGACAGTATTGCTTCTGTTTTGCAACAGTCAAGTTATGACCGAACTACTGTGGTTGTGCTGCTATTGATTAACGGTGGAGTTGTACTACCAGACCATTTTTCTTGTTCTGGCTAAGTTCTTATCACTTGTGGATTCGTTGTACATGAAAATGCTATCTCATTTTGAACACGGAATTATTCTTGTTTTACTTATGTACTACTTTAGCATCCAATTTTGAAGTGTTTTTTTATTACTTATATTTTACGTAATATAATATTTATGTCGTAAAACGGCTTTCAGTGAAAATTCATAGATTTCAGGTTAAGGAAAAGAAGCATTAAAATGTAAAGATAAAGAAAAAAAAAGGACTTTTGAAGGAATTACTTTTTGTCTACAATCCAAAGATAATAACTGAAGTTAAAATGTAGCTTCATGGTACATAAAGTTGGGCGTTCTTTTATTTTAGTTATCTAAACGTTGTTCTATTGTTTAGTTTACTTTTAATTTATTCTTTCAAACTCGTTGTTTTGTCATCCCTTGGAAGTCGGTGGAATAGCTAAATTAAAAAGGAAAATCAACCGGAGGTTTCTTGGCAGCAAAAAATAATATATCGCTCTGTTGGTGGTAGTCTCAGACTGTGGATTCATTCAATTATCAGATTTCGTATTTTATAATGAATGCTGGAATGGTAGCCAAATAGCGAACACTATTCATCATTGACACCATAATGACGACAAATAAGCATTAGTATGACCCGCCTGAGGCGAACCAAGTGTCCGCTTCGCCTGTGGTTACAAGTAACATCACTGATAAAAACCGGCCAAGTGCGTGTCGGGCCACGAACAGTGTAGGGTTCCGTAGTTGCCCATCAAAATACTTATGAGAACTAACTAAACTGATTCGCTGAATTTAATTTTAAAAAGAAGAATTTTCAAAATCGGTCCAGGAGTCTGAGAAATCGGTGATAATACATAAAAAAAAAGATTACGACGAATTTAGAAACTCCTCCTTTTTTTGAAGTTAGTTAAAAATAGTTGACGATTAAAACCTACCTATTCCCAAAAAACATACCTATAAAAGCTGTAAAAATAAAGTTAACAAACTTACATTTGCAGTTGTCTCCGATACATTTTGCTTAAGAAAATATGATATCAAGTACATTTTATAAGTTGGTCGACTATTACTCGTAAAGTTGTAAAGCCTACTTAGTCATGATAATTTTCTTTTAAATTTCGTTATATATACTACTACTGTGAATTTTTTCACACCCCCAAACATAACCGTTTAGCTGGTAGAGGGGGGGGGACACTCGAATCGAGCAAAATTTGGCACTTTAAAGCTTAATATTTCACAAACGAATTTTTTTATCAAAAAATTGTTAATGGAAACTCACATTATTTTTTAAAGACCTATTTAATGATACCCCACACTAAGGGGTACGCGAGAAAAAAAAAATCCTCACTTTACGTGTAAGTACTGGAGGTACCCTAAAAAAAATATTTTACGAGATTTTATTTTACCACTTTTTTGGCACAACAAATCCGTATATTTACACCAAATTACAGCTCTCTAGTACTGTGCGTCTCTGAGCTAAACTGCGGACAGACGGACGGACGGACGGACATAGCGAAACTATAAGGGTTCCTTGTTGACTACGGAACCCTAAAAATGACCCAAAAATTATTTAATGCTACTCTTTTATCCCTCCTGTACCTCTTTCCCTCCCCTTTCTCGTTCTTAACACCCCCTTCACGTTCTTAACACCTTACGTCACCGTATTCATAATCACAATACTGTTAGCGCCTCACTTAAGCGAGCTCAACGAGCCCTGCCCCTAACAAGGCGATCGGTCTCACTAAGCGGACCCTAATAATCTTCATAAGCCAGGGTACGACGTGACTCTGGTGCCCTGGTACCCGCGGGTATACCCGGACGATTATCATAACGGTTTGTTGTGTGAATGAGAATAGTTGTTTAAGTAATTATTGTTGGGTTATTTAGGTTCGTGTTTACCAAAAGAAGTTTCATTTAAAAACTGACAGAAATAGTGACATCAAAGTGATTTAGTATAATGTTTGAAGTGAAATTAATAGCTTGAGTTAGTTTTATTCACAGAATATTTTTGGACATTTAAGAAACGAAATCGTATAGTGTCGTTTCAATCATCAATCATTATCATTATTTTCTTGCCCTTATTCCAATTTATTTTGGGTCGACGCAACACGTCTTTCTACTGCCATACTTCGCTCCTTTATTAACTTTACGACTATCTATAACGTCCATTTTCATCATAAAGAAAAATCGGTCCACACTATTCTCCTACCTTCTTACCATGTTAAACACATTCATCATTACGTAATAGTAAAACGACAACTGTTGCGCAATTACCGCGCGAGCCTTGTCAACGACCGCTTGCAACCCTTTGCAGTTCCTACAAAAGTGTGGACTACATGGTGTACCTCGTTTGCTTGTAACGCGGTAATTATTCTCCCGTTCAAGTGGCGCGCGTATGAGCCGGTATAAGCCGGGCTGTGTGCCTTCAAACACGAATTAACTGTGATTGTTTAAGCGGTTGCAGTTGTTGTTGTGTTGTGATGTTGTTAGTTGTGGAATAGCGTTTTAGCGCAGAATAAAAACGTGTAACGAGACTCATTATAGAAATGAAAATGTAGTGACAGCAATTTGTGATGCCAATATTTTGTATAGTTGATAAAACGGGATGTATCCTACTGCTTTTCGATGATTCGATTGAGTTTTCTGCCTGCTATTTCGTTTATTCGGGGTTTTTAAAGAATTTCACCTACTTCTTAACAAGAAACTGCTGGAAAACCTATTGAAAAGCTTTTTGTATTTCTTCGCTAACACGATCGTTCTTCGACGACCTTGAGCGGGGATGCAGGATGTTCGTCATGCTCTCTCGATCAGATTTCGGCCCGCATACACATGTGGACCTAGTTGCATATTGTCTGTACTTTATGATCAAGTCTATGTCCCAGCATTGACTACATTATGGGCTGGTAACACTGGAAAATTTCGAAAGGTGGAGCAGGGCAGGATATCTGGTAGGACGCGGACAAGATGATTGCTGCCAATGTAGAAATGCTTTCCCCGAATTGTTGCCTAACATACAAAACATAGCTGTACAAAATGCTTGGTAATATGTTATGAAATTTTTTATAATTGACATTGACACATTGACGTGTTTCCCCTTAAAATATTTGTATGTCAAAATTGACAAGACATAGCGCACTATTAAGTTCATAATATCCATCTGTAATCTCTCTCTGTGTGTGTTTCACAAATAAATTGATTTGGTTTGATTTGATTTTGAAATCCCCAAATTGGCTGAAAACACCTGATTGAGGTATACACGAAAACGAAAAGTGTGACAAGAGACAACTTTAGCTTCCCGTTCAGCAGTGAGAGATACCGGCTTGAAATGATGACGATGACTGTACTACTACTGAGCTGGAAGTTATAGTTCGATTACCAAATCAGACGGAGTGTTTACTTATTAAATTTCTCCGGCAGAAAATTCTCAGTAGCAGATTTGTGCAATAAGTTCGGCTTATTACACATTATTGAGACATGGGAGCAGTAGCGGCCGAGTGGAGTCGGCCTCGACTTACGACTCGTGAGTCGTGGGTTCGAACCCAGCCAGGCGCATTACTTTGTGTAATTTATTTCATCACCACTGCTCCCAAAACGATGAAGGAAAACATCGTAAGGAAACCGGCATGTCATAGAACCAAAAATTCGAAGACATGTGACATCCACCAACCCGAACTGGACCCGCGTGGTGGATTATGGCTCACTACCTCTCGTAGATAGGAGGCCTGTACCCCAGCAGTGGGAACATTTATAGGCTGATGATGATGATTACACATGAACTTAAAACATTACTGTCTGTAAGCTGTACTACTGGTTTACTAAGTAAAGCTCTACCTCAACGTTCGAGGAGTACTAACAGTGATATTTTATGATACGAGAAGGCGAATCAAATCAATCCAAGGCAAAGACATCTCAGTTATGACGTCAGGCGGCTCCTTTTTTTTTTTTTTTTTTTTTTTTTAGCGTGGTAAAATCATCAAAAATGTAATGTAAAATGTCAGACTTCTACTGACTAAAATCCACGGTGTCCTTCATAGCCTGTTATGTTCCGGGGTCACGGTAAGGGAATAATCCCGCGACCCCGGCAGGCTTTGGCCCTCTGAGAGGGGGGCCCCGTCATTATGCTGACGCTCTTTGAGGCGCGCGTGGGACACAACGCGCCGTCGACCCGGGCATGGTCCTTGGTCGGGCAGCGAGTTGCCCTTTACTCGCTGCCCGCATGCCCGCGCCTACGGTGGCCGGAGATCATCTTGCGACGTCCGTCGCCGTGGGCGCCTACCACTGCGGCTGGGGCGGAGGGAGGACGCTGTCCTCTCTCGCTCGCGGCCTGCCTCCTCCTTTACGAGCATTACTGCCTCGCAGAAGGAGCTGACCGCTTCCCACTCCGTCTCGCCCCGCAGCATGGCCGCAACCAATGCCGGGCGCGAGAGGTCTCCGCCTATCGCAGCCGTGAGGACACGTCGGTGCTCCGCCCAAGCTGGGCAGTCTTGCACCGTATGCTCCACCGTGTCCTCCGGGCGATCTTCGCAGTGGTGGCACCCAGGCGTCTCCTCCTTTCGCATCAGACACAGGTACCTCCCGAAACTTCCGTGTCCGGTGAGGACCTGCGTCAAGCGGTAGGTCAGGACGCCATGACTTCTCTCCAGCCACTCCTCAAAGAGGGGTCTTACCGCCGCAATTGCGGCGTGCCCGGCCGTCGGTCGCGACAGTCGTTCCTTCCATACTGCCCTGAGATCGCGCCGGAGGTCTTCGCGCCGCGCCTCGACTTCGCGAGGCAGCGGGGTCACGCCCCGGCGCTGCGCCTCCACGCGCCACTCATAGACGCGCTGGAGGGCAGTCGCCTCCAGGTCAGGCGGCTCCTTAGACTGTCTATGATGGCCTGTCTCTGTAGGCCATTAAATCTGTCTGTCTGTATAACTGGCTGACATTGTCTTTGTATGACTAATAACTTACCTAATGAAAGTCTATTTAGCTACTAGTCTATGACTCTGATTTAAGTTTGTGAAGATCTATGTACCTAGGTATGTTTATTCAGCATTTAGAAACTATTTGACTTGGTACTAGGTAGGTATTTAAGAATATATTTTGTTAATTTTTTTCTTAAATTGTGATAGAAAGGAGTGGAAGATATATCCTACAGGTGTTACGAGGACTAAAACAACCGGTAACAATTTATAATAAGCGGACTGTATAATGACAGAACGATTTTACAATATTTGAAGGAACGTTATTAAATATTGTATGCGATCAGTATCGTGGACGATGACGCAGTGTTGTTGAGCCGCGGCCGGTGCGCCGACGCTGCTCCGCGCAGACCCCCCTCTCGGACCTGCTACCGCCCGCTGTCGCCCGGCTGCCCGGCTGTAGTGATGTTCTTAACAGTGATGACCATTATTTTTTTATGACTGTTATTATATTTTTCTTTTTAAAATTAACACTTATACAAAATTTCTTTTACCAAACTTCGAGATATCCAGCTTAATCTGGTTCGACTGGAAGCCGACCCCAATATAGTTGGGAAAAAGGCTAGGCAGATGATGATGACCAAACTTCGAGAACCGTTCTCCCGTATCTATGTAAAAATAATTACCGAACCTAACGTACACGGAAATATGCAGCCTTTTAGAACTGCTGGCAGTTTCTAAGGAATAATGAAAACCTAGTGGAACACAAAATTACAATTAGCTTCTAATTAGCAAGCCGACTCATAACGGGGATCCGCTGAATAATTATAAAAGGCGAAATGTTGCGGAACCTGAAGCAGGGCCTCGCATCAAAAGAGCCATATAGCAGGCCACAGACACGTGGCTGTGAAGGCCTGCCGAGGCCTTTTTTGAGTGATCTTATATGAGAGAGATACGGTCAACTGTTCAGAATGCATAGCAATATGCATACTATATTTTTAACAAAATTAAAAAAAATGTGCGATTTTTTAGACTTTATTTTTACTCAAAGTATTTTCTCAGTTTTTTTGCGAAACACGGTATAACTGGAGGCGCTAAAACGCGTTTATTTTGTGGAGTTTCAATATTTAGAAGATTAACTTTTTAAATATGTACCCATATAAGTCTGTGGTTGTGTATGTATAAAATTATTAATTAGAAAAATAACAAGATACTGTACCTTTAAAAAACACTTAAGAGAAAATGATCTCTGATAAATTTTTAGACCTAAGTATTCTGCTCATAAAGTTCCATTCAAATCGGATCAGTAATTTCAGAGAAAAAGTTCTGAAGGTTTGTTTAAAATGCCGTTCCGCGAACACGTGCTTAACATCGCTTACTTAATATTTTGCAGATACAAGATATTGTTTTTTGTGCGACTTTATCCTTGTTCAAAACTTCCTTCTTCTGTTTCAGTTACCGCAAAAATCTTCTGAAAGATTTTTTAAACAGAAAACAATGTCGAAGCCAAAATATTACACAAACTAGGTCTGCAACGTTACTTACCTATTAAATGCATTAAGCTTTTAACACATGTCTAATTCAGGGAAACGTGTACACAGCCTTTAGCACAATACTAATTAAAATTAAGCTCTATGATGTCAATTTTAAAGTTGTTTTTAGTTTGGCCGAAGTTTTTAGATGGGATCATTTCGAAGTTTTTCATGGGATAGCTAGAGTGTTGGTACAGGCGTGAAGTTGGGTCGTCTCATTTATTATTGAGCGGATACTCTCGGGGAGCTGGCAGAGTTAAAGTTTGTCGCCCACCGACCGCATAGTATAGCGCTGACGCAGCACTTTGTGAACAAGGGAGTTGCTTCAAGCTGCTTATTGCGCTTGACCAAACTTTGAATTGAAATATGTAATTTAACTTCCGTGTTTAAATTCTACAAGCTACGTTATAAACGTGTAGATTTCGGTACAAACAATATTTCTAAACAAAGAAAATTCTTTGTGAAAAAATACCTGAAACAGTCTAAAAATATATTTGTAGACAGTTGGAGAAATATCCGTCATGTTGGGCAGACGAGCAGACGGGCACTTCAGTCGATTAAATGCCAACAGCTTGTGACTATACTGTATCGATAGATGGATGCTGGGACGAGTGACAGGGGAGGTACAAACGAATGTAGATAAAAGATATTCAAATACTAAAAGGTCTGAAAAGTTAGTCTTAAAACTTAAGTAATAAGAATACTCGCCTTTTGATTTATTATTATTATTTTGCTATAAAATTATTAATATTACATATTTACTTCATCTTCTACTTTTTTTTTCATTACTAGCCTTTTCTGTCCCACTCCTGAGCAAATGCCTCCCCCCATTTCTTCCACTTCTCTTGATAGAGTCCCGCCATCTTCTCCTAGTCCTGCCACGACCTCGCCTCTGGCTGTCTCGTGGCTACATTTCTGTGACAATACATTACATTTTCTAAAGCTGTACATTATTTCGTGGCCAGTGGAAAAACAAAACGCAAGCCACAGCTTCCGTTCTTTACTCTTAAACCTACCCTTTTAAAATAAATAATGTAACGTTTAATTGTTTTTTGCACTACAATATAAAAAAACCGGCCAAGTGCGTGTCGGGCCACGCACAGTGTAGGGTTCCGTAGTTGCCCATCAAAATACTTATGCGTACTAACTAAACTGATTCGCTGAATGTAATTTTAAAAAGAAGAATTTTCAAAATCGGTCCCAGGAGTCTTTGAGAAATCAGGGAAAATACATAAGAAAAAAGATTACGACGAATTTAGAACCTCCTCCTTTTTTTGAAGTTAGTTAAGAGGGCTTTCACACGGTTCGTTGATTTTGTGCGACTTTTGGAACCTGATTCTGGGTATGACATTGCCACAAATAAAAAAAGTACATATACTCGAGAAAGTTTGATTCTTTCTGCGTGGAGTGCTTTAAACACATTTTTAGATTTGTTTACATACATATGTAAAAACCTTGTCTCTGTAAAGGATGTTTCATAAAATTCTACTTTTTGTCATACTTTGGTACCGAATTACATAGAAGGTATAGTAGTAAAATAATATTTGAAAATGTCCTTGGTACATCTGAAAGATTATAATTGGACTGCATTAATCACTTTTTTATTTTTCATTCAGAAATAAACCAAAAATAATTTTTCAAAACAGGAAGAATTTGACATTTTTTCGTCCGAAATTATATTTTTTATCTATCAAGATTTACTGAATATTCAATCAAAAAGTATTGAATAACTAAGGTTACTATGTTAGCTTGCATTAAAAAAATAATTAGCTCATTTAAAAGTAAAATAATAGTATTAAACAATTATAATATGCAATGACAAAATTCAATATAAAACCAAGAACGGTTTCTTCTTTGATTTAGACGGCGCGGGGCGCCTTCTGAGGGAGGACGTATCGCTCGCAACCATTTTGACATTAGTTGCGTAATTATTAAAATTTAAAATACACGCCACCATTCATGACCTTTACACGCGGCGCCAGTGTCTTTGTCATGACATCAAATTCCATGTGAAAAATGTAGTACCTCGAATTTTCCGCAGGTCATGAGTGGTGGCCAGTAATTTTCCCAGTCGCCAAGAATACAGTTTAACCTACCTTTCTTGATACAAGCTAATATTTTGAATTAATTTGATTGAATTTTCCGACTATATTCGAATGTGGATATAATTGTAAAAAAAAAAATAATGTAAATAATACAAAAAAAAAACAATTTAAATAATTCTGATACCTTTTTTTCTGAATTGGTAATTATATGTAATTTCAGACTTGCTAACTTCCCAAACATTCCAGTTCGTTTGGATAATATAGCTCGCTGCGGGACCCACCATACCACCGGTCATGCCCCTGGTGGTATGGCTTTTTATTACGTGGTAAAATCTTCAGATCAGCCCTTCCACCCAGGGAAGGACAGGAGGGACATACAAACTTGTAATGACTAAAATCTACGGTGTCCTTCAATAACCCATTGCGATCCGAGGCTATGGATACCCGATAAGACAATTCCGCGACGCCCGGCAGGATTTGGCTCTCTAACGTGCGCCCCGAAAATCCGTGAAAAATTGATCTGATCGTTTTGAGGTAGCGGTTTACCAGAGAAAAGTTTTGTTTTAAACTTTTTGTATTCGTTTTTGATGTCGGTACTTTTTTCAAAAAGTTTTTTTTTTCATCAATGTATTTTTATTAGGTTTGATCGAAGAGAGTTGAAGTCTTGTATCAGGTTCGGCATCCAGTCAATTGCGGTATTCCGTTTTGGCAGCTGCATTGTATTTTTTTTTTTTTTGGTAAAATTATCAAATGTGTCCTCCCGAGCGGGACGGGATTTATTACCAGACTCTAGTACTGACTAATATCCATGGTGATCCTTAAATAGCCCTTTACGTTCCAGGGCCACCGTTACCTGATAAGACAGTCCAGTGACCAAGGCATGCTCCTACTCTCAAATAGAAATCGCTTCTCGGCGTCGTACGTCACGCGGCTGTTCTCCCTCACGTGTTCCACCTCCTACTTCGCTAGCATGACTGCTTTGCATAAGGATTCGAGGTGACTACTTCCTATTCCGTCTTGCCCCGCAGATCGTGGCCTCGATCAATGCCGGGTGCTATTAAATTGACTCAAGTGCATCGAGTTGGGATTTGGCAAACCTGTATCACTTCATGTACCTAACTTTTTTGCAGCCAACTCAATAAGAGGACTAATATTGTGGGTCGATGTCAACGGCACCCCAAAAAGGTCAAGATAGCCTGTCATTTTTACGGTTACACCTCAGAAAGATAGAACCGAGTCGGATTGGCTCCTTTTTGCGGAAAAATTCACGTCTTAGCAGCATTGAAGCTCAAGCACTCAACCGGCCATGGCTCTTTTGCCTCATATTATTTTGTGAATTTTATTCATGAATAAAATTCACAAAAAACAGATACTACTCAGGAACCCCGAAGACTTTCAACTTGAACTGCACAATCGCTTCCAGTGCCTAACCGAATGCGAAACTGTGGACGAGATTAATAATGGGTTGGTGGAAACTGTCCAAGCTGTGGGGTCCAAGTTTTTTAAGACCCCGCGCCGCAATAAGCCTCAAAAGCTCTCGAACGGAAAAATCCGGTTGATGCAGGACCGGACCGAGATGAGGCTGCAATCTTCAGCTGATATGTCGGAATATGGCAAACTCAATAGACGAATCTCTAAATGAATGCAACGTGACCTGCGCTCCTTTAGTGCGGCATGGATCAAAGAGGCAATCGAGCGGAACCGGGGCTCAAAAGTGTTCGCAAAGAATTCGTCTATTGGGCAGAGCCAAATGACAAAGCTGAAGATTAACGACGGCAGCATCATTTCGACTAAACCAGAGAACCTAAGGGAGCTTGAGAGGTTTTACGGACAGTTATATACATCAATACGACAACCCAGTGTCGGTACATCTTGAGACGCAAGAGCTAAACTGACTTGACACTACACTGAGGATATCCCAGACACCAGCCTGTACGAGATTAGAATGGCTCAACAGCTCAAGAATAACAAGTCGCCGGGTGAGGACGGAATCTCAACAGAACTTCTGAGAGCGGGTGGAAAACCGGTACTACTCTAGTCCTCCAGAAGTTATTTAATTCCGTCATACTCAAAGGTTCTACGCCAGAAGCATGGCACAGGAGTGTGGTTGTTCTTTTCTTCAAAAAAGGTGACAACACCTTGTTGAAGAACTACAGGCCAATCTCACTTCTGAGCCATGTATACAAGCTGTTCTGAAGAGTCATTACGAACCGTCTCGAACGCAGGTTTGATGACTTCCAGCCTCCCGAACAAGCCGGTTTCCGAAAAGGTTTTAGTACTATAAACCACATACACACGCTCTGCCAGATTATACAGAAGACAGAGGACTATAATCGGCCATTGTGTTTAGCGTTTGTGGACTATGAAAAAGCCTTCGATTCAATCGAAACCTGGGCAGTATTGCAGTCCCTCCAACGATGTCACGACTATAGGTATATCGAAGTGTCGAAGTGTTTGTATAGAAACGCCACCATGTCCATCCGATTTCAGCAGGCGTAGCATGGCGCCGTAGAAAGGGGTTTTGTCGACGGAAGAATAGACAAAATAACAGAACGTAGAAATATTTTTATCGTTTTAAGCATGGTAATGTGAAAAATATAGAAAATAAACGTCCTTTTCTTCAATAGTGTTCAAATGGTGTCACATTTGTGCAAAAAAAACAGTCGATTTGTGTAGAAATAACGATGAAATAACGCCATGCTACGCGTGCAGGAAGAGAGCACGAAACCAATCCAATAAAAGGCGTGAGACAGGGAGACGTTATTTCTCCGAAACTGTTCACGAACGCGTTGGAGGACATTTTCAAGCTCTTGGAATGGAACGGATTCGGCATCAACATCAATGGTGAATACATCACTCACCTTCATTTTGCCGATGATATAGTCATCATGGCAGAATCGTTGGAGCACCTCAATGCTATAATAATAATAATAATAATAATAATTTATTTTATTTGGGACAACATAGGAACCATTTTTGTTAGTACACACCTTAGATACTAAAACTTATAAACTAGGATTAGTAATAATAATATAAGAGTAACATTTCATCAACAACTAGTGAGTCATGTACTTACGAGGCATTTCATATGGACAATGAATCCGCATGAAATGTCTCAGCACAGGAGCACTCAGGTCCTCAGCCACTACTTTCAGGATGCTGTTGCTACTCCCTCGAATTCTCCTCACAAGCGATGCCACCTTTTTCCTAATGACAGCATGGAAGCCATCTGTATTTGACTGGGCAAACATCCCCGAGGCACTACAGAAACGAGGGAGTTTCAACATCATCCTGAAAACATTATTATATTGGACGCGCAAGGCGCTTAGCGTCCCCCGTGAGCAATTGAACCACAGACTTCCCGTGTACAGGCCTTGGCAATATGCCTTAAATAAGGTTATTTTGACCTGATCGGTACAACGAGAAAATCTGCGCGCCAACATGTTCCCACGGACCGCCAACGCCCTGCGTTCCCTCTCCACGTCTTCATCGTCTTTAAGGTCATCAACAAGTATATGGCCCAGATATTTAAACCTATTCACCTGCTTTATAGTGGCGCCGTTCAGCGAAATTGAAGGGATGGTTTCAGGGCACTTGCCGGCGGCCTTGAAGACCATGAACTCGGTTTTCCTTATATTATAAATAAGACCATGTGATGCGGCGTATTTTTCGCAAACCTTCAGCATCTCCCTGATTGACCTCGCAGTCGGGCCCAGCAACACCATATCGTCCGCGTAGCTGATGTTGTTCACACAAACACCCCCCACCCGGCAGCCGACACGCATGTCGCTGAGCTCGACTATGAGGTCATTTACATACAAGTTAAACAGTTTTGGAGAGGACAACCCCCCCTGTCTCACTCCACACTCCAACCTGTATGTCTCTGAGAAGCAGTTTGACCACCTAACACAATTTGTCTGATTTGCGTACCAATATTGAAATATTTTCAACAGTTCTGCCGGCATACCCCTGTCCTCCATCTTTCTCCAAAGTACTTCATACGAAACGAGATCGAAGGCCTTGGAGAGATCCAAAAAACAGGCGTAAACCGGAGTCTTCCGTTCAGTATAGTATTGGACAGTGTGCTTGAGGGCCAGAATTGCGCTTTCAGTTGATAGTCCAGGTCTAAATCCGAACTGTGCGTCATGTATATTTATGTAATTATCCAGACAGGACTCAAGCACACTATCCAACAACTTTGCTACAGTTGTCGCGAGAGAGATCGGGCGATAGTTTCCCTTGTCCGAGATGTCTCCTGTCCTGTTCTTCACTATGGGCACCACTGTCGTTTTCATCAAATCGTCCGGTAAATATGAATGACTAATACACATATTGAAGAACATAGTCAGGACCCTCGGCACGTGAACACCAGCATATTTAAAATGCTCAATACTGAGCCCATCGTGGCCAGGCGATTTACCTCTACGCATACCTTTTATTTTAGTATTTTTTTTAGTATCGTTTCCCAACGGGATGGCCTTAAAATGAACATGGACAGGACGAAAGTCATGTCGAATGTCCATGTGGCACCCTTACCGGTTGTTGTTGGGAGCGATACTCTCGAAGTTGTAGACCATTATACTTACCTTGGACAGATTGTTCAGTTAGGTAGGTCCAACTTCGAGAAAGAGGTCGCCCGAAGAATCCAACTCGGATGGGCAGCGTTTGGGAAGCTACGTGATATTTTCTCATCGAGAATCCCACAGTGTCTCAAGACAAGGGTGTTTGACCAGTGTATGTTGCCAGTGATGATATATGGCTCCGAAACGTGGTCATTGACTGCTGGCCTTTTAGAGAGACTAAGAGTCACTCAACGAGCAATGGAAAGAGCTATGCTCGGAGTATCTTTGCGGGATAAAATCCGGAACATGGATATTCGGCAAAGAACCAGAGTCACCGACATAGCTCATAAAATTTGCAAGTTGAACTGGTAATGGGCAGGCCACAGCGCTCGTAGAACTGACAACCGATGGGGAAGAAAAGTTCTCGAGTGGCGACCACGGACCGGAAAACGCAGCGTAGGCAGGCCTCCCACCAGGTGGACCGACGACATATTGAGGGTCGAGGGCAGCCGATGGATGCAAGTGGCGAATTGTCGTTCGGCGTGGCGGTATACGGGGGAGGCCTATGTTCAGCAGTGGACGTCCTCCGGCTAATGATGATGATGATGATGAGATACTACTCAGAATAGAACATACAAAAAAATAAGTTAGCATTCCAATAAATCGTAAAAATAAGCGAAATTGAATGAAAAGTGAGAAATTACAGGAATGTGTCAAGTTTCATATAAAATAATGAAATCGAAAAAATAATGTTCTTTTTTCTCTTAAACCCTGTGTTATTTTACTAAAGGTGAAATGTTATCTATTAAATAACGAACATGTTCAATACCGTTTCAATAGAAATTAGGTAAAAAGCCTGAGTGACCAATTGTAGCATCGTAATTCGAGCATAAACGAATCTATGCACTGGTAGTCGCGATTGATCGAAGATGAACTCAGGTACTACTTGCTGTGCGAATGGAATAATGTGGAGTTGAACCACCTTTTCTACGCAATTTTGAGCAGTTACGTAACTTCGTTAGGAAGTAAAAGCTCAGTTTTGCGAGATAGAGATTATAATTTAGAGCTCACCGAAACATTCTGTTTCAAGAGTTAAATGATCTGAAACCCTGTTGTTTAGATCTTCTCTACACTCTAATAGATGTGTCCTTATTAAAAAAATAACCCAGCTGTAACCCAGTATAAGAAGCACTGAAGCCCAGTCAAAACAGTTCAATAAATATTCTCCTTTGTAAATGTTTAACGAGTTGCACCGTCCGCTCACAGTTAACTGCAGGGGAACCAAGAATCTTCTCGAATATTTTTAATCTTCATAGTGTCGATTCGAAATTGTCTTGTCAATTCTATGGGAGCTTGTTGCTGGTCGCAATGGACTTTGTATGATCTGCGTAGTAGATTATCGTTCTCTTTGCGCGGTTTAACGTCTTCTCTGGCCTTGCTCACTTTCTTCCTGGATCACGGCGTTTGGTGATATTACCCGTCTCTTAATTGACACTAGTTTCAAATATTTTGAACCACTGGTTGGAAATATTCGAGCATTAAACCGACCATTTCTGGTTATATCTCCTTATCTATGTCACCTTAATCACCCCAATGGCTGGTTTTGCGTCCATAATTATGTCTCTAGATGGCATAAATGACTGTTTGATGTAAAAGTCAAAGAAAAAGTTTGAAAAATTTTAAACACCAAATCGTAAATTCTAAATAATTTCAAAAATCTAATTAAAAAGTTATGAATTCCAATTAGTCACTAGAAACAAAATCAACACCTGAAAGATGTCATAACAAGATAATTTACTCGTATAATACGAGTAAATTATCTTGTTAAGAATGAAATTGAATAATCTCTATAATGCACACTTTGTAAATTACAAACATATCCAATTCGTGACACAATGTGCGGTTTAAAGTGTTATTTATTGAGTGGCACTTATTTTATTTTGATAGGTATATATTTATCATATTATCCATTCGTTTATGAAAATAAGTAGTGTCTAGAAGACCGGGATCTTACTTTGTTTATTCGAAACAAAAGTGGCAAAAGCTCATTATTGTTTGCTTTCTGGTATACGAGGCATAGCTGTTTCGTTAGTGTTTTGTTTTTATGCGGGGGGCATCACGATGTCAAATTGACAGGAATTGTGTTCTTTCAGTATGTCATAGCGCCCTTAAATAGTTGACGATAAAAACCTACCTATCCCCAAAAAAACATACCATAAAAACATACCTATTAAAGCTGTAAAAATAAAGTTGACAAACTTACATTTGCAGTTGATTTATTGTTTCTCCGATACATTTTGCTTAAGAAAAAATTTAATCAAGTACATTTTATAAGTTGGTCGACTATTACTCGTAAAGTTGTAAAGCCTACTTAGTCATGATAATTTTCTTTTAAACTTCGTTATATATACTACTATTGTGAATTTTTTCACACCCCCAAATATAACCGTTTAGCTGGTAGAGGGGGGGGACACTCGAATCGAGCAAAATTTAGCACTTTAAAGCTTAATATTTCACAAACGAATTTTTTCATCAAAAAATTGTTAATGGAAACTATCATTATTTTTTAAAGGCCTCTTTAATGATACCCCACACTAAGGGGTACGCGAGAAAAAAAAAATCCTCACTTCACGTGTAAGTACAGGAGGTACCCTAAAAAAAAATATTTTACGAGATTTTATTTTACCACTTTTTCGGCACAACAAATCCGTATATTCACACCAAATTACAGCTCTCTAGTACTGTGCGTCTCTGAGCTAAACTGCGGACAGACGGACGGACGGACGGACGGACGGACGGACGGACGGACGGACGGACGGACGGACGGACATGGCGAAACTATAAGGGTTCCTTGTTGACTACGGAACCCTAAAAAATATACAAGAGTAGCCTAAAATGAAACTAAAGTTAAATAAGTAAATATAATAGATTCAACACTTAGGTGCGAAAGTACTCCCCCCCCCCCCATCGCGCTGTCATGCGAGAATGTGTCCTAAAGAGTCGCTGAAAAGCAATTCAATAATATTGTTTTTTAAGGCGGAGGACAGGTTGCTGTTTATTACGAAGTTTGGAATAGGCCTGAGAGTATCAAAGGCAGTGGACTGCAGTACATTGATCAAAAACTAAAACTACCTAAAAGGAGCCCCAGAGCAATGCCCAAGTTATCGCTTACATTACTCCACAATCCTAACTTCTACATCGGCAGTATCGGTATTTGTTACTTCTTCGGTCATTTACATCTCTTTATGTGCCTCTGTTGCTAAATAACTTGCCGATTGTCGTAACCGCCGCCATTCGGTAGCCTTCGAGAGCCTTCGGGAACCCTTTCGGCTTTATTTGAATTCAAGACTTTGTTAATTTCGCTTTTGATTATGATGTAAAAGTTTATGCTGGTTTTAAGTACTAAGAGGAGTAGTTAAAGATGTTCTGGGTTTCATATTTAATTTACAAAGTCTGTCTGAGAATGACAGTGAAATTAGTTATTATGTTTTGAATTGTCAAGAGGAGAATAAATTCATTCATAATAAATTATTATTTGACGATACAGCTTTCAACAAAACAGAAGTTTTAATTATGTACCTAATTGATTGCCTTACTTTATAAGATTGAGTACAGAAGTGAAACATAATATTGTAGCAACTAAACTACCAGGCAACCAGGCGTGCTAGGAAGCTAGAAGTAACCAAGTCACGAATTCCCGATCAACAAACCTACGACTCTCGTCTACCAATACATTGGTCAGAAGCCGCTGTAAATATCTCAACGTAGCAATGGATTGGACTGGCTCAGCATCGTAAAAGATGGCGCAATACTGCGGTGAAGACTCAGCCTTCAAGTAAATAGAATTAATGGGTAAGCACTTGCTAAAATAAACTGAAAAACGTCCTGAAAACCTTTGCATTGTATAAATAATTTGTTGAGAACAATCCTCAAAGTTATAAACCCTCGGTTGACCTATAGATTATCAAAACGCGACTTATTAAATATACATTACAATTAAACCGAGCCAACTTTCTGGCCAGACAGTGCTATAAAAAGCCTACAACAAGTTGAACGACAGAGCAATCCCAACTCGTCAGGGTCGTCAATCAGCAGATTCAACAAAAACAACCGAACGACGAACAATGCGAAAGCGAAAATACAAATTGTGGGATTTGTTTCGTCATCCCTACTGATTTGTTAAACAACTAAACGTGAAAGTTGCTTCGATCACCATTAGGGTACAGAGTAAAAATATTTCAACGATTGAAAATTCGAGTTGGTTGCTACAATAAAAAAATTGTTTTAGTATTTGCTAGGCTGTGGCTGTAATGAGTACCTTCGATTCAGCCGGGGTAGGGTCGGGAATAATTTCCATTCCATGATTGGAGCACACAAGCGACACCTGAGACGGCGTTTGTCAAACTGACAGACGCTCCCCTCTTTTTGTATAAACATCAAATAATATGTAACGAATTATTCATTGCGGTTCGCTCCGCAGTGCGAGTTTTATTACAGTTTCCATTGCGAATGTTCCGGACTAGTGTATTCTCATTTAGTTAGACAGGGAGCTAGTTTGAACGGCGTCTGTCCAGTTTAAACGATGTTTTGTAATTGTCTATGCTTCGTGTTAAGAAATTGCTTGCTATTTAAATGTTCCAACATTTTGCAAGCTGGTTTAGAAAACTAATTTCCCCCTGGCGGAATGTAGTTTTTACCAAATTACCATACAGCAGGAGCTATAAATACGTATACTTCTGTGTTTCATCAAATATCCCTAAACACAAAGCGAACCGATTATTTTAAGAATTTTTTTCCTTAAAACATACAAAATATAACTAAAAGTACTTCCTTTAATAATGCTTTTCATTCCAATCAATTAATTTAACGTATCGAAATCAGCCGAAAAAACGCACATTGTATTTTGTCTCCATAAAATTGACATACGCCTGCTTCCTAAATCAATCACAGATCTTTTATCCATTCACAATTTCCCAGAATTCCAGAAAGAAAAATAAAGAAAAAGAACAACAAAGTTACATAAAAATAAACAAGTAACAAACTAAAAGCCCAACAATATCATTTGGCTAAAACGTCCGGCGTAGACAATCAGTTCTCTAAAGGTATTATTGTTTTAAAGACGCGCTCTGCAGCCGACAGGCGCATTGTGCCCGACCCCGCACTACGTGGGGTGATATTGTCAGCGGTTACAGCGCTGTTTTATACGCTTGGCATTTTGTTTTTTGTTGTCGTACGTATGTTGTGTTGGGTCTGTCGTATTAGTTGGGGAGCCCAGGAAGGGATTTTTGCTGTTACTCCAGCGCGTCAGATTATTATAAGGGAGAATCCTTGCACCCTTTAATGTACCTGTACCAAATATCAACCCTTTATCTGGTGGGGTTTGTCTGGGAGAACCCGTCAGACTAGTAAAAAAAAATCGATCCGCAGAAATACTCGAGCGCGTCAGATTAAGAAAAGGTAGATTAATTACGTTCAGAAGAGTGTATATTTCAATAATCTGACAATTTGAGCGTGGCATTAGGAAATGAGCGAGTACTGAAGTTGTAAAAAAAAAAACGTCATTTTGAAATACTCGAGCGCGTTTCATTTTTTTTTTTTATTGAAGGTTACACTGTAAAAATCATACTCACTAATAATCTGACGTTTTCCATGGGGCGAAGTCGGTAGAATCGTGAAGAAAAGGTGAAGTACCAGTTAGTTCGCTACTATCGGTCGTGATTTAATGTATGTGGCGTTCCGAGCAATAATATGGCATGCCAGGCATGGAAAGAGGCCATTGTTATTGGTCATCAGTCAGGCAAGCCCAAGTCCGAGTCCATAACCTAAACCAATGAATAAGTGTCTAAACACACTATGCCGAGGATACGCGACGGAAGTTCGGCATGATTACGCCTGCAATGCTATTTGAATTACTGGCGACACATTATGCCGAAATTACGTTGCGTTATAGCGTACAGCCGAACTTCAGTCGGGCGTAAGTTCAGCGGGAATTCGGCGGCAACGTATTCTGTAGAACACACATTATACGCGACCGAAGTACGGTTCGATTGCCGACGGAGATCGGGAGCGGGGAGCAGCGGGAGGCAGGCATGCCCCCGCCCGCGCCCCGCGTATCCGCCCGACACGACGCGCGACGCTACGACAGCGCTCGAAACACTGAATATACACACAAAATTGCGCAACTGAATTTCTGCAGCGTAAGTTCGGCACTTATGGTGTGTCATACCAGCCGAATACGTTGGAACGTAAAAACAGCCGCGGAACTTCGGTCGCGTACGTTCGACATAGTGTGTTTAGACACTAATAGTTATTCAATTTTTCCTCAAATATTCCTAAAACTGCTCTTCAATTAATAGGGTATGTATTATTACGCTATTTCCCTTGGGGGATTAGCAATGTTATATTATGTTGGTTTTCAGTCATTGTTGACATTTCTAAATTTGTTTTTAAAACTCACTGTCAGCGAACCAGCTGGTCGTACTAGTAATATAGCTGCCTAACGAGAGCCGGGTCCCAGGATCAAATCTTGTATTTTTGTTTTTCACTATTTGTGTTTCTTTTTTTGTTTTTATTTATCCTGTGTGAGTTTTATTAATTAAAAATAATTTTGTGCATATTTTATTTAATTTTTATTTACATCTTCATTTCAGCCCGTTAGGTGCTTCGGTACTTTGACAGCAAAAATCCCATTAACAAAATGATCCGCCTTTTATTGAATTAATTTGTTACAAAAAAATGTGATAAATGAAGAACCGCTCTACTGATTTTGTGCAAACTTCACATAAACCAACTACTAAATAGTCTGAACAAAGTTAAATATTTGGTTTGGATAGGTGAGCCCTTTCTTGAGTTACAAAATTACAACGAAAAGTGCCATTGATTTTTATATGATATGTATAAATAAACTTCAGGACTGACCACTTAACTTTTTGTTTTTTTTTTTTAACGTGGTAAAATCATCAAATGAGTCCTCCCACCCCGGGCAGGGCGGGAGGGACTGTCAGACTCGTACTGACTAAAATCAACGGTGTCCTTCAATAGCCCTTTATGTTCCGGGGTCACGGTGATGGAATAAGTCCCGTGACCCTGGCAGGCTTTGGCCCTCTGACCACTGAACTTGGCACCTATTTAGATTTCACTTATTTTGTCCGTGAAGTCGTAAACCAAGGCATATATCATAATTGAACTTGGCTCTCATTTGACATTTATGTTTTTGATAGGATTTTAATGATGTAGACGAGTTTCTATTTGTAATTACTACATTTAATTTAATTTTATACTTTTTTTATGCGTGAATGCAGTTATCTTCTTTATAAATTTATTTTAAGATGCTCAGAATAGCGATATCCCTCCGTATAATTGTCAGATTATTATTCAGGAGGACTATGATATCAATTTGAACCTCCTGCATAAAAATCTGACGCGCTCGAGTATCTCGAGATTACGTTTTTTTTTTACAGATAGAAATATGAATTATTACTTTGCGCCACATCCAAATCGTCAGACATTTTAATACGACACTTTTTAGGGTTTACTTTACATACACTTTGAATATCTGACGCGCTCGAGTAACTTATTTTTTTTTGGATTTTCAACCGCTTGCCACGGACAGCCCCCTCGAGTTAATCGTCAGATTAATATGTATTGGTTATCAGAAATGTAAAGCGCGTTTACACTATAAATATCTGACGTGCTCGAGTACTTCTGTACAACTGTTTTTTTTTACAGTTTCAAAGCTCTTTACAAGCTCTCCCCCTCACTAAAATAGAAAACTTGTCAGAAACTTTTTTTCTTTTTAGAACATAATCTTTCAAATCCAATAGGTCTCCATGACGCTCGAGTAACTGCAAATTTAGCATCCTCGGCTCCCCTACTATATGATTGGTGAAATATAAGGATAGAAGAAGAAAATTCTGATTGTTTTCTGTTTTAAGTTTGTTGGTTTTGTCTTTATTTTGATCTTAATTTGTTCATGTCTTATTTCTTACTACCAAGTTTGCTTTTTTTTTATAGGTGTCTTCCGTTTCAAACACTTTCAATGTACTATTATTATTTTTTGTGATAACATCATCAAATTAGTTCTCCCACCCAGGGCGGAACGACAGGGTCTATCAGACTTGTCCTGACTAAAATCCACATTGATCCTTGAATAGCCCTATACGGTCTGGGGTCACGGTAACCTCGTCGAGGTCCCGCGACCCCAACAGGCATTTGGCCCTCTATACGGGGCGCCGTCAGACTACTAACAGCTCTTCGAGGCGCGCGTGTACCAAATTTTCTACTCTAAGATTTATTTTTAATGTTATTGAGACCACTTACATTAACAACTATTTCCTTAACTTAATCAATTTCCTTATTTTCATTAGGAAAAATCCTAGCATCTATTGTCCTGCCCGAAGCTAACTCTGCCTCCAGCCCTCGCTTCACGCTCTCGTGAAATTGAAAAAACAACGATACGCCTCTTTTGTTTTGTCCTTCTTTGTCTCAAACAAGATACTTATCAAGCATTTACTCGTTTACCTGGCTGTCCGCTTTTTTTTAATAAGCCGTCTTGTTTACCGTTCTATCTGGGAGGGATCTCGGTGATTTTATTTTGTGCTCATTCCGTCCTTGTATTAAGTTACTCGGTAACTGTTCTCTTAATTCAACTGGAGTGGAGTTTTTTGTGCTCTTTTGACTGATCGGCTGGTTGTTGTTCTTCATTTAATTGTGTAATCCAGAGGAGTTCCACTATGCAGTAAATTAGTGCTTTCATTGAAAGCGTACTTCAAAAAACTTCACTTTTTAGGAGTCATCAATTTTGGTCGTTCCAGAATTTGTTTGAAAAGAGTGGTTCTTTTTTATTTTATAGTCTAAAGTTTATAGATGGACAATAAGTTTGTGGTGGTACGATCATCCAACAAGGACTGATTTCGATCAAGATTCTTACATTTCCCTTTAACAAACAAACTGGCCTATAAACTGAATTTAAAACTACCCGCACAAGGTATCGAGTGTAGCACCAAATAAAAATGGGAGTCATTCCACCTCGGCAGCAGGTTTAAGGATCTCGCAGTGCATAAGTAACGTTAGGTCGCGCCTTATCGCACTTGAACCCTATTAAATAACCCATTTCGTTGGCTAACTCTACACTAGCGGGCACGATAAGCTGATACTGTGGATATTTTTCTTTCATTCCACATCAAGGAAGGAATTACAAGGTACAATTTATTTTATTTCAAGGCTGCCGTCCTAGTTTAGTTAACTGATAAAGTTTGTTGGATTGTTTTTGAAACGGTCTCATTGTGTCAGGTATCATTTTCTTGTTGCTTTGTTTCGACTGTCTTGTTTAGCTTACGAAACTGTTACGGTGGGAGGATAGACTTCTGTGCCTATTTGTTTCGTACTAAACCGTGTGATAAGTACTAAGTAGTGATTATGGTAATTTGCTTTCGAAGTTCTTTCGTTCACCCTTTATGTTCTAGGGTCACGTTTTCCCTAAATGACAACTTTGGTGCTGATTATCAATCAATAGGGGTGCTAAATATTTTGTCTGATCTATCCGATCTATCAATACCTTTTGTAAACCTGGTAATACTTTTCCCCCCATAATAGGATCATAACCACATTATTACAAAGTACCCCTTCTCACCTCATTTCCCTATCACACTATACAAGTAGTATCGATCCGAGGCAACAATGAAGAGGCTGGCTGAACGGCGTCTCCTTGCCCCCTCGTATCAAGGGTGCTCCTCTCAAGTTGAGGAGTTTCGTCTAAACAGATGGCGCTTACCTTTCTATAGCTTGCGCTGTATTTTTTTGTTGATGTCCTTGGGAAACGTCAGTTAATATGGGCACTAGTTACAAGCACAATTTTTTTAAGTATGTGTGGGAAATATTCGATACTGATACGCGGTGTTAAGGACATCGACGCGCTGTGTGTTGCCATGAATAAAATTGAACACAGTTCTTGGTTGTGTTTTAATTTTTTTTTATTGGTTTGCTATCAACGGGCTTTTTGTTAGCTTTGTAATGGATGAATGAAATACTTAATTTCCTGGTAAAGGCTCATAGAATTATATATTTTTAATAGTTATTAACTAAATTCTGGTACAGATGCGGTATTTTTGAATGATTTTGAACCATAAATAAGTAACACAAACTTAATTACTGCAGCGGTCGTATGATTTAGAATATCTGCACAGAATGTAATTTGAAGTCTACCTGTACTGTAACTTTCTATAATTTGATTGTGGTGCACGTGTAGAACAGGCTTATTAAACAGCTAATTGTGACAATAATAAGCGACGACAATGTTTCTACACTAAAATTAACCCGAGTAATGTTGAACAACCTAACAACAACCGCATAATTATATTACAGAAAAAAAAATTAATCAAGAGTACCATAAAATGTATACAATTTATTTATGCCACTGTTTCTCTTATCATAACGGCTAGTAGTTAAACAATGAACTCATCTTAAACGTAAACTAAGACCCTGTAACCCTTAACCTAAGAGTCCTCTCTTGAAACGAAAGTGCTCGCCTAAATAGATGAAGTTTACATGCTTCTAGTGGCAAGTACCTTCTGATGTAACTAACTGGCAACTATTGAATACTCTTTTTTTATCGTGGCAAAATCGTCAAATGAGTCCTCCCATCCAGGGCAGGGTGGGAGAGACTGTCAGACTCGTACTGACTACAATTCACGGTGTCCTTCTACCCCTTCATGTTCCGGTGTCACGGTAATGAGATTTACGAGTAGGTATGTCCCGCCACCCCTGCAGGTTTTGAACCTCTAAAGGGGGCCCGTCATTATGCTGACACTCTTAGAGGCGAGCGTGGAACACAACACGCCTTCGACCCGGGCATGGTCCATGGTTAGACGGTGAGTTGTCTATTACTCGCCCCTCGCTTGCCCGCGCTGTTAGACACTCTTGAGATTGTTTTCCTGTTTGCTGACTTGCTTGACTCTTCCGCTATTGTTTAATCGTGGGAATGTGCAGTCCACCTCTTTAAATATTGTTTGTATTTAATTTTCTTCAACTTCAGATATTTTGTGGGTATTATAGTAGGACTATTGCCTGGCCCCGTGGTCATTATAAAAGTGATAATGTTTTATTATTGTATTATTATGTGATTACTAGCACTTTGCCCGCGACTTCGTCTGCGCGTGTTTCCAAATTCGAACTCAGTGAATTGAATGCCGCCCGGTCACCCTCGTTTTAGGATACTTTTGGAAAATCTAAAAATGGTCCAGTCCTGATTTTCCCATGTTCACCCCGTTCGGGGTTGATTTTTAAATATAATAAATACGTATCCTTTATTCGATTGAGAGATAATTATGCCCAGTTTAGAATTTATCGAAGCAAGCAGTAAATCCTTCCCTTAAAACTTATCAACCCTTTTCAAAATTTAGGGGGTGATTTTCGAAAAACCCAAAAATGGAGGGTAGTTATAAAAAACGAATAATGACTATCTTTTTTACTTACTTATACTCATATTCGTACCGAGTTTCAAGTTTAAAAACCCATGGAATAAGATTTTATATTCGTAGGTTTTCAAAAACTTGAATACCCCTTTTCACCAACTTGGGGGGTGATTTTCGAAAAATCCAAAAACACGTGTTTGATTAATTCTTATCTAGTATATAAATACTGATTTTCAAATTCATCAGCTCACGCGTTATGATTTTTCCATACAAACTTTAACAACCCCTAGATTACCAATGGAGGGTAGTTTAAAAAAAATAATGATACTAATCTTATTTATTTACTTGTGTTCTCATTCGTGGTAAGTTTCAAGTTTATAAACCCAAGGAATAAGATTTTTCATACAAACGTTTTCACCCCTTTTCACCCCCTTAGAGGAGGATTTTCGCAAAATCCCGTCTTATTGCCAATCTACATGGTAGACTGCAAATGCTGTCCAAAATTCAAGTTTCTGCGTTTAGCGGTTTCGGCTGTAGTCGTGTCAAAAGAAAAACCCCTGTTCTTTTATATATATAGATTAGTTGTGGGACATGCCTGTTGGGGAACTATTTACTACTACACAAGTTACTGTGACCCTGGAACGTAAAGGACTATTGAAAGAACAGGGTTGACTTATAGTTAATCAATCCAGTGTGAGAGGACTAGTGTGAAAGGTTAATTTTCATAGCATTATGTGTTTAATAAGGTTTAACAGTGGCTGTTATAATCGGCTGCGATAGAGTTTTTGCAAAGAATATGGAGGTGTGAAGCTTGGGAAAAGAATACACCCAGCAGTCATCTTCTGCAATAGGCTATATGAAAATGGTTTTCTATAGTTCTTTTTTTCTTTTTTCTCTACGCTGTAATGTCTCACTGCTGAGCGAATGCCTCCCCCAATTACTTCCGGGAACTCTTTTCCTGGTACAAAAATTATTAGAAAAGATAAATAGAACAAAATCAGTAAGTTAATTTTAGAGCTCGACCTTATGAAACTGAAGGCAAATGTCGGTAATGAGTGTTGGAAGATGTTGCAAGTAATTAATAAGGTTAGCGAGCATCGGCTGTGCGTGAGTAGACGACGCGAATCATTCATCGAGTCACCCTGTACTTGAGGTGGCGTGTTCACATTGTGGGACACCTTTTATATTTTTATCCAATGGATTTTGTCAGTACGAGTCTGACAGTCCCTTCGCCTTGCCCGCGATGAAAGGACTCAATTGATGATTTTACTACGCTAAAAAAACAAAAAAACAACACTTGTTTTTAAGGGATTGCTCTAATCTGTCTAAAAGTGGTCTTAAAATACATATCTGAAAAAGAAAAGATAGATTAGAGTGACCATTGTTGCACTCTATGTAATGTATTTTCTTTCATCTATATTGTGTATGGTGTACGTTCAATGAAAGTAATGTTATAGCTGGACCGATCTTCAAAATAAAAATTTACCATGCTTGAACGTGTGACTGAAAAAAAATATACAGAGACACCTCACCATTGCAGCATTTATTTGTGATCTTTGACAGTTGTTACGGACAGCTGAAACGGAAAATTAATTAAAAAACAAAGACAGTTATTATTTTGTTTTGTTAGTGACAATACTTAAATTAGTCATACAAAGGACTAATGTAAGTTTTTAAACTAAGCTGTTCACTAACGAAACAAAATAAAAACTGCTGTTTGAACATTGTAGTTTAAAAATGTACATTAGTCTTACAAAGGTATCTGCTTACTACCCGCTGATCTGTACGTAGTTGAGGAAATTGTATCAATTTCATTCTGCAATCTTTACCTTCGTCTTTCGACAGGTATTAAACGTTCAAAAACGGTGTAACTCACTCCTGTCTCAATGAAATTAAATTCCATTTCTCTTTCCTAAATCCTGAATACCTTCACATTCAATCTCTCAGTCTGAACGTGGAACAAGCGCCTTAATCACTATTTAATTATGCGGAACTCAGGCGTCGCGCGAAAGAGCCCAACTTAACGATTACTTCATGTTTTTGTTTCACCCCGCCACGCCCCGCTGTTTGGCCCCGCAATGAATTGTCATTATACTCGCAAGGGCCCTCAAACTGTGGGAACATTGGATATAAGAGGAGTGGATAATTTGAAGTTACTTTTAAGGTGGTTGTTTTTTCTTTTATGAAATTTTGAAAGTTCTTACAAAAGTAATGTATTTTGCTTAAACAGTATACAACCAAGCTTTACTGATTATAATATGATAATAGAACATAAGTCAAAGATCCTCGTATAAAGTGGATGGAGTGTAGATAGTGAAGCAATGTCAATTGGCAATAAACAAGCGACCAATTGAAATTAGATAGAAAAAAGGCTTCGCTGTATTTAAACTTATTACAACTAACACACGAAGTAAAGCAAAATGCTGCCCTTTGCTGCTAGCGATAGTCCCTATAACCTTTTAATATCTGTTCTGAATGTTCCTCCACTCCGGCCTAAACTCTAGATATAAACGGGATCTTAGGAGGCAATAAAAACAAAACAAATTGCAGGTAAAATAATGCCGTGAGCTTTGCCCCCCTCCCCCCTCGCCCCGCAGAGGTTCGCGCGAAGGCTTTAAATCCTTATTTATATGATAACGGTATAATTCTTCGGCGGCCCGGTGGCGGCCCCCTATGTACCTCCTTTGTAACAACTGGTTTGAGATAATGTTAGGAATTAGGATCATGTTTAGGTAAGATAAAGGTTTGAAAGGTGGAGGAAAATTGTCTTGGATATTGTTCAAATATTATATTGTTTGCTCAAATTTTTTTAAACATAATATTGTACTTATTTTGCCAGATCGCTTTGTTGTGCTTCTAGTTGGTTCATATTTTATGGATAAAACATGTCTGGATAAGACTTTTGAAACACCTTTTAATAGCAAACGTTTTATTCACGACCTAACAGCCTTTTTTGATACGTACGGGCAGGACTTGTAGGACTGTTAGAATTGTACTGACTAAAATCCATGGTGTCCTTGAATATCCCTTTAAATCCGGGGCCACGATTACCTGACGGCCTGACTTCAAGAAATTCATGAAAAACAAAATTGCCTCCTCATCCTACACGTGGCATGATTATAACAGTACATTCCTATTCTTTTGTTTACGTGGTTCATTTCGCTTCACCGTTCTAACCTTATATTTTTTTATTGCTGCTTACTTCTTGTGACTAGGCTTGGTGATTTGACTTCCATCTAGGAATACATCACAAATGTTAACTGTCTATGTCAGCATGGCGGTGATCCTTGACATACTCCAAGTATGATCTTCACTTTGTGTTTTTTTGCAATCGCTGATGTAAAACGCGTTTCGCTTGAGTGTGCATTCGTAGTCAAATCTTCGCTTACATTGCATCGGAGCGGCAGTTAGCACTTTATTTCGTACAAACAACTCATTAACTATTTACCCGAATCCTCCACTTTCACAGAGAGCTTTTATAATAATTATTATTAAACGTTAATAAAAACACTCATGTAAAATATTTCATATTCATAATAAACATTCGTGTAAAACAGTCTCGAAAATAAACCATGAAACTTAATTCCCCCGCAGTAGGGCTTGGCTTAAAGCGTACAGCGGTCCCCAAAAGTTGTGTTACAAACAAGTGTGCGGTGTTATCACGTCGTAAAATAAAAGTAATGACCACACTGTGTTGCCCGGTGTACAGCTACGCGTTACTATTTGAATATACGCTTGTGGTATTGAAATGTGAAATTTTATTTAAATATTTTGCTTTTGTAATGATTTTTGTGGATGCTTTTATTTGTGTTGTGGTCAATTTTCTAATATTGACGGTAAACTATTTTCTGTCTACTCTAGATTAATAAATCAGCAAAAAGAAAACTACTTTTTGGAACATCTCCAAGCGTCACCATTTTCAACGATCCTATGCGTCCAAGCCCATTGGTCTTCCACAGGAATTTCGGCACTACTAAAGTCTAATGTATTGTTTGATAACCGCAAGTCATAGTTGCCTAGTTCAAAATAAGTTGACCTCTGATGAAATAATCCCACTGTTGAAGAAACTATTCCCACATTCAACTTCACGGCAGGTATAATAATTTATGTCTTACGTCACGAGTTCACGCCAGTGGCAGTGGTGGTATACATACAGTGACCCTTGGTAGCCCATAAGGAAACGACCATAATACGAAGTTTTATTTGTCTGTTGTGATTAGATATGAGCGCCGCGCCGGCGCGCCGCCGCCGCCGTGTTTTTCCCCGCGCCGCCGCCGCCGTCCACAGACACCGGCGCGCCGAACCCGAGCGGGCGGCGTTCAGTTTAATCTAACACACTGATCAAACCGAACGCACGATAATAAATGCTGGCATAATGGCGGCACTAGACGTAGACGTTTTTAAAACGATACTCTTTGACATTACAATTTCTGTGTTGTCCAAGTTATCAGCAAACAAACACAGTTTATTTTGGTCAGTTGGTTGTTAATATTAGGGAAAAAAACGAACAGATGATGAGCACTCATCAAGGCTTCTTTTTTTTTAGCGTGGTAAAATCATCAAATGAGTCTTCCCACCCCGGGCAGGGTGGGACGGACTGTCAGGCTCGTACTGACTTCCACGGTGTCCTTCAATAGCCCTTTATATCCCGGCAGGCTTTGGCCTTCTAGAGGGAACCCCGTCCGTCATCATATTGATGCTCTTTGAGACGCGCGTAGAACACAACGCGCCGACGACCAGGACATGGTCCGTGGTCGAGTTGCCCTGTACTCGCCACCCGCATGCCCGCGCCTACGGTGGCCGAAGATCGTCTTGCGATGTCCGTTGCCATGGGCGTCCACCACTGCGGCTGGGACGGAGAGGACACTGTCTTCTCCTTCACGTGGCCCGCTTCCGCTTTTGCGAGCATGACTGCCTCGCAGAAGCAGCATGGTCGCGACCAATGCCGGGTGCGAGAGGTCTCCGCCTATCGCCGCCGTGAGGACACGTCGCACTATGGGGCATTTAGGCGATCTAGCTGGCCATTATTCAAATTCCAAAATAGTGAATCCAGACAAAATAATACTTGAGTTACAAAATACAATGACTGGACCACACAAAAAACGCGTATGAGCGCTTTTCCACCCGCGTGGCCGCCTGTAACGACCGTCGACTTTCGATCGTCTATTTAAGTGCGCGCTTGTATCATTCGCAACAGTTATTTTTCATCATTTTCGAAGTTATTTTTTATGATTCGTGTTAATTTCCTGAGAGATTTTGTGATAAATATGGCAGAAGCAGGTATGTAAGAATATATTAGTAATATTTTTATCATCACAACAATGTTTGTTCCTATTTTTTTTTAATTAAACTGGTAAGAGAATTTTTTTATACATTCCTAACAATTTTTTTACAAAGATTGGAGGATAAGTTGTATTTCAGGGTGCGTCCCGGCTCTCTTTTCAAATTATATTGGTAGCCCCATGTCACTATTTTCTAGAAAAGTAAAAATCTGTTCCGATTTAGTCCGATTTCATGAAATATCACCAGTATAGAAATACATAAAATACAAGGGATTTTTTATGTTTGTCCGGGCTAATCTTTGAAAAAACTGAACTGATTTTGAAGGGACTTCGATTGATAGTTTGGAGACTTTTCAGAGAGTAATTGAGAGCACTTTTTATTTATCACGGGAAAAATTTTGTCCCTTAAAGTGTGGTATATAGTTTCAAATGTGAATATCCAAATATGTTATAATTCATTTGAACTCAATTACCAATTTTCGTGTTTTTTTTTTTAATTTCATGTCCTTTAGATGTAAGACTATTAACCAGAAAACACATTTTTGATAAAATGCAACACAACCTCATCCTGATTCTGAATCTGAAGACACAGAATCTTCGTTTTCCGAATTTCCAGAAACTTAATGATGAAAAGGGTGATTAAAAGCAAACTTATGATCAATACTACTATGATTTCTCTGTTTTAAATATGTACTTAATATCTGTTATCAAACTGTATTAAAATATGTGCTTATTCTTAAGGCGATTATGATTTTTCATAAAATGTTAAAATAATTACTTATGCATTTTTTTATCTTTGTAGCTGTAATATTAATTAGTAAACAGTGAATTTTATGTAAATTACGTAAGTTGTTTTATGTAAAATTGTACGAGTTATCTTTACTCACGTGTTTTTATAGTTTTTATATCTTCGATTACATTAATACATACATAAGTCTATTACACAGCATAACAGCTCTGTTTTTATTTACCGAACATGTCGTAGTTAGGCACAGAAAGCCTTAGTAATCGGTTTCAGAACCAATTAGTAACGTAGATAATTTTGACCAGCTAGATCGCCTAAATGCCCCATAGTGCGTCGGTGCTCTGTCCAAGCGGGCAGTTTTGCACCGTATGCTCTACTGTGTCCTCCGGGCGATCCTCGCAGTGGTGACACCCAGGCGTTTCCTCCTTCCTCATCAGACACAGGTTCCTCCCGAAACTTCAGGTCTTCGGTCTGGACGCCGTGACGCCTATCCAGCCACTCCCCCAAGAGGGGTCTTACTGTCACGATTGCAGCGTACCCGGACGTCGGTTCCGACAGTCGTCCCTCCATAGTGCCCTGAGATCGCGCCGGAGCTCATCCCGCCACGCCTCGACTTCTCGAGGCAGCGGGGATACGCCCCGGCGCTGCGCCTTCACGCGCCATTCTAGACGCGCTGGAAGGTAGTCGCCTCCAGATCTCAGGGCAGCAATCCGGCAGATCCGGAGATTGTCCGATTCGCCGGCGATCGTGCGGTATCCCAGAATCATCCGGACAGCCATGACCCTCTGGCATACTCATCAAGGCTTACAGTAAAAATATAGCCACCAGCAATTTTTAATGTTAATTTGGTTTGCTCTTTTTTTTAGTTAATCTTGCCAATTCAATTTGTCTTGTCAAAATTATAATAAATATTTAATTATACATAAAACAATGTTCTATTTCTTCTCTTAAATTAATTAATTAAAGCAGTCAAATAAAGGTCACGCCGCGCCGCCGACGCCGCCGCCGCCGACAACAAAAAGTCGGCGCGCCGCCGCCGACTGATTGACCATCGGCGCTCATATCTAGTTGTGATTAACATTAATTTGTTATTGTGTAACGTTGCACCTTGCAAGTTACAAATTAAAAGAGTTTATTATAAAGAATCCTTAAAACTAAGAAACAAATTTACACTTAAAACTATATTATTTACATAAATCTGTAAAAATAACCTATTATAATCTTATTAACTAAACCTAAAACTTAAATAAATAATTATAACTAAATAATAGTATACGGAACCTACGAACGAACGTATATTATCTTAAAGGTTTATCACTTTTATGCGCCCGCGCATCCTTGAAACGATCAATACCGAGCGGCGCCGAGGTATGGTGGTTCGGTTAGGCTCGGAAAGGACGATGACTAGTTGATTTAGAACACTGGAGGCGACGGCTGTGTCGCGCGCTCTGACCAAAATTAAATAATTTGTATTAAATACATCGCGGAATCCCTCTAGGGTAAGTTTCCTTGTATTTTTTGAGAAGGGCTAACTGTAAGGTGTTCCTAGAACTTCTTTAAACTAGTTTTCTTGCTGTATTTCTTCCTATCTTCCTATCTGGGACACTGTGACCTCTGGACCGACAAAACTTTGGTTCCGACAGCTTGCTTACGCTTCCATTTCCATCTGGACTTCCAGGATTCAAGTCTACCCTACAACCTTCTACCAAGTTGCGTGGTCCCAGCGTCAGGAAGGACGACTGGAGAAGATCCTCTACTGCAGGCTGATTTACGCCTACCCTACACTACGGCTACCTACTACCAAACCTGGAGCTGGACTTGTGTTGCGGTCAAGCCTGTGACGGACCATCATCGTACTGGAGACGGTTCAGGCCAGTGTTCTACTCCACTATTCCTTCCTCTGCAATCGGGACGTGAGGCGGTCACGGAATTTTAGGCAATAAAAATAATAAGCGAACTCAACTACAGTGCTCTTATTATTTACGAACCCTTCTTACCTACCTGCTGACAATCCCCCCTAAAGGGGCAAGTGTCACAGTGGCGCCCTTAACGTGTTTTTCTAGTGGCCTAATCAAGTCTTGATTTTTTTTTCCCGAAATACAGCTGTTAGTTCGATCTACCTACATTGTTGCTGTGAACGTGAAGGTGACAAGCTACGGCAAAGCGAACTGGTACGTACCTTTGTTTGTTGTAACTATTTTACTTCTTCATTACTATTTCTATGCCTATTAGTGTCTGGTTATTGTTAACTGTTACGTATTGTTCCTATTAATTGTGACAAAATTACAACAAGTTAATTTTTTTATCCAGTACCACCTACCTACACCAATTTGTTATTTTTTATGTTTGAAGGAATTTTGTGTGTTTAATTAAAACCTATTAGGTATAAATATATTAAAAAGCAATTTTGTTATACGTAACAGTTCGCACAGCTAATTCTTCTTAGTTTTCTCCTTTCATTTCTTTCATTTTCATTTCTTTCACTTCCTCTTGTCACTAAACGTAGTAAGGTAGCTAGTATTCTTGCAATTCTGTAAAGAACACCATATAATATATCACCTCATAATCTCTTCTTTCATTGTATTCATTCATTAATTTCTTTCATCCTTCTGTTAAACATGGAAACTTACCCTATTAAATTTTTTGTGCTTAATAAAAATGAACTAACGTATGAAGTTCTCATTAGAGGCGAAGAACCTGCATCAACCGTACTCGAACTTCGTAAACAAATAAATAAACTAACACCTATTATACCTACCTCGGATATTTGTGAGTCTGGAATCGAGCCTGACGTCGATATATCTGGCGTTAGTGTTTCTATGGTCGAACTTTCGTCTCGTGTCAAAACTTTAGAGGAAAAGTTTGATACTAATCTTTTCGAACGCACTAAAGCTTTGTGTAACCACTTGTACCACCGCATAAAAAGAATAGATTGCTCCGATTCCAAACACGCCGAAAAGGTAAAATCGCTTTCAAAAAATTTAACGTCTTTAATGAATAGAATTAATGCAATGAATAAATCTGCTAGTCCTAGCTGTGAGCCTGTCGTGAGTGTTCAAACATCAGTGGATGCCGTACCTAACGTATCGATGTATTGTGACCGCACGCACATTGGTGAACTACAAAAAATCAAATTCAACGGTAAAACTTGTGTACACGCCTTCGTACAGAGGGTAAACGAATATAGTACTGCGCGTAATGTACCTTCTAATAGATTATTAGCTTACGCTACGGAAATATTTACAGGCGACGCATTACACTGGTACCGTAGTATTAAAAATTCTATTACTACTTGGGATGAGTTGATAGTTTTGCTAATAGAAGATTTTAGTCAGTTCGATTACGACTACCGTTTATTGACTGAGATACGTAACAGAACACAGGGTGATACTGAAAATATAACCATTTATTTTGCAAAAATGTCAGAATTGTTTTCTAGATTAACTAAGAATATTTCTGAAAATGAGAAACTAGACATCTTAATGCATAACATTAGACCTTGTTATTCTAGTGTATTGGCTTCAAATACGTCATCTATCAATACAGTGGAAAACTTACGAACACTATGTAGGAACTTTGAGAAAATACAGTGTCTGACTTCTCAATTCAAAGAACCACCAAGAGTGTCATCTGATACTTTGGCTCCGGACCTAGCATTTTCTAAATCTACAGAACAAAACTATAGTAAATCAAATCATTACAATCAATATAGGTATAACAGTAACAATAAACATAATTCGAATACTTCTAATAAACCTAAAGATAAGTCAGAAGTAGCTGCTGTTACCACTTCTAATTCTAATACTAAACCTGTTTATTGTCCGCGCTGTCGTAATTCTGAACATTCCTTGAAACAGTGTAAAGCGGATAAGTTCCTAATTTGTTTTAAGTGTGGAACAAAAGATGTCAAATACCCTAATTGTCCTAAATGTCATTCTAAAACAAAAGGAAAAAACTAGCTAGTGAAGATTGTTGTAGTGAAAAGATTATAAAAGCTAATGTTAACACTATTGATTCTAATAAAACTAACTTTGATGAAAAGGACTGGAAAAATTGGCTTTTGACAGTCAAAACTTTCTTTTCTAGTTATTTCATTACAACAATCTTCGATAAAAAACCTAAGGATGATCTACGACCGTACGCGTCTATCCAAGTACATGACACGAATCTCTGTGCCTTACTAGATTCCGGTTCTACGGTAACTATTATAGGTAAAAATTTTCATTTACATCTTGTTGCATTGGGTCTCGAACTACATAAGTGCACTGCTAAAACTTTTACAGCTGCCGGTGGACAAGAATTAGCATCTATTGGATATATTAATTTACCCGTAACTTTTGAAAAACAATTCCACATTCTGAAAGCTTACGTCGTACCTTCTATAAAATCAAATTTAATACTAGGCATTGACTTTTGGACTAAGTTTAATTTATTTCCTAAATTTTATAATTCTATTTCAATACAAGATGTCACAAACAATGTCAATGAAGTAACTGCGATCTCCGAAACTACTAGTTTAGTACACTCCTATAATGAACTAACTGAAGATCAGCGCGTAACTGCTGATAACATTATAGATCAGTTTAAAAATATTTCCTCAGAAAAACGTGGCTTAGGTCGGACTACCTTAGTAACGCACCATATTGATACTGGTGATGCCTTACCTATTAGACAAAGATACTACAGGGTTTCTCCTGAGAAACAACGTATTTTGTCTGAACAACTAGATGAAATGTTATCCTTGGGTGTTGTGGAAGAGTGTGAGAGTCCATGGTCTTCACCAGTTCTATTGACTCCTAAAAAGGACGGAAAACTCAGATTTTGTCTAGACAGCCGTAAGTTGAATTCGGTTACTAAAAAGGACGCCTACAAGTTACCTTATATATCTGAGATTTTGGATAATTTAAATAATGCTAAGTATCTAAGTAGCATCGACTTATCCAAAGCCTTCTGGCAAATTCCTATTGCAGAAGATGATAGAAACAAGACTGCTTTCTACATTCCTCATCGTGGTACTTTCAGATTTGTTACTATGCCCTTTGGGTTGACAAATTCACCTGCTACTCAACAGAGGCTCGTTGATACCTTATTCTATGGCCCTGAGTTTGAAAATTCTGTCTTCGTCTACATTGATGACATTGTTATAATAAGCTCTAGCTTCGAAAATCATATTTCTCTTCTTCTAAAGGTCCACAAGAAACTAACTATGGCTAATCTTACCATAAACTTCGAAAAATCTGTTTTCTTCCGTAACGAACTTAAGTATCTAGGGTACGTCATTGACTCTAAAGGTCTTCATGTTGATTCTGATAAAATCAATGTTATTTTAAATTATCCTACACCTACAAACAAAAAAGACGTAAAACGATTTCTTGGAATTGCGTCTTGGTATCGTAAATTTGTACCTAAATTTAGCACTATTGCTGGCCCATTACACAAATTAACTTCCACTAGTAAAAAATCTAATCCCTTCCTTTGGTCTACAGAAGCGGAACAATCCTTTACAAAACTAAAAGAACTCCTTGTCTCTGCTCCGATTCTTTCATGCCCTAACTTTGACCTACCATTTGAAGTCCACACCGATGCTAGCGATTATGGTGTTGGAGGTCTATTGACTCAGACTATAGACAGTGTCGAGCATCCTATAGCCTACACAAGCAGAACCTTAACGGGGTCAGAGAGGAATTACAGCATCACCGAAAGGGAAGCTCTCGCTGTACTAGTAGCCTTAGAACACTGGAGATGCTATCTTGATAATGGCAAAAAGTTTATAGTATATACAGACCATTCAGCTCTCAAGTGGTTTCTTAACCTAAATAACCCTACTGGACGCCTAGCTCGTTGGGGTGTTCGTCTCTCAGCGTTCAATTTTGAAATCAAACACCGTCGTGGCGTGGATAATGTCATTCCTGATGCACTGTCTCGCGCATGCCAGATATCTGCTATAGACACTAATCCTAGCACTGCAGTTTCTAGTGATCAATGGTACTTAAATATATTTAACGGTTGTCAAAATTCACCAACATCTTTTCCTAATTATCTAGTAAAAAATAATCGCTTATTCCGATACATGAAAACCAAACATCCGCTTAACAAAGAGTTTGAGTGGAAGGAGGTAATTCCTGCTGAGTCTAGAACAGAAATTATTTTAAAAAACCACTCCGTACCAACTGCTGGTCATTTTGGTATTTTTAAAACCTACAAGCGGGTAAGTCTCAAGTACTACTGGCCTGGAATGCATGCTGACGTCGTGAAAGCGATTACGTCGTGTGATATCTGTATTGCTCATAAGCATCAAACTCATTCTCCCCTAGGTGAAATGGGTAGACATAAGAAATGTTCGAGACCTTTTCAAGTTATTAGCGTAGATCTGGTAGGACCACTACCGACTACCAGAAAACAAAACTCCTACATCCTAGTCGTGACTTGTTGTTTTAGTAAGTATTGCTTATTATTTCCAATCAAGCGAGCGACAACTGAAATTGTTACCAAGATCCTAGAGGAACAAGTATTTCTAATACATGGCATACCTCGTACAGTGATACTCGATAATGGTAAACAATTCGTGAGTGCTACGCTAAAACAAATGTTGGATAAGTATAAGGTACCGAAATTACATTTTACTCCAAAGTATTCACCACATGTAAATACAGTCGAACGATATAATAAAACTATAATGACCGCTATCTCAACGTTTATCACTACCGATCAACGTGTTTGGGATCAGTTGGTACCTAAAATACAATTCGCTGTCAATAGTTCTGTTAACGAGGTTACCGGTTTTACTCCATCATTTTTAGTATACGGGCGTGAACTAATTGCTTGTGGATCGCACTACATTGATACGGAAAATGATGAAGATCTTGTTTTTCAACCACGCGATTCCTACGCTGAGAACCTGGGCGTACTATCTAGTATATTTAATAAGGTTCAAGCACTATTGCTGCAGGCTCATAGTAGGAATTGTCAACATTATAACTTACGCAGAAGACCAGCTGAATTTAATATTGGTGACGTTGTTTGGAAAAGGACTTTTTATCAGAGTGATAAGGACAAATATTTTAATAAGAAATTAGCTGCAAAATTCATAAAATGTAAAGTTATTGGTAAAAAGTCTCCACTTGTTTATGAACTTGCTGATATGTCTGGAAAACCACTAGGTTCTTGGCATATCAAAGATATTAAACTTATCAACTATAAAGACTAAACTCAGTATTTAGCTTCTCATAGTACCTAACATTATACAAAACCTACTACATAAATTATAGTGTATTAAATAATGATTGCCATTTTAATACATTTAAACTTACTAATTGAGTATAATTATCTAATAAATATAGTTATCACTCTGTTGCTATGGTCTCAAGTCTTATTAGTAGACTGGAAGACGTTATGAAAGGTGATTATTTGCGTGAGGTATGAAAGTTAGTTTGTCTGTATTAGTCAGTTTAGTTAATGTAGTAATGCTAGTCGGATTTTGCAACTAGTACGCAAAATCCTTCGCTTTTTGGCGGGGTACTGTAACGTTGCACCTTGCAAGTTACAAATTAAAAGAGTTTATTATAAAGAATCCTTAAAACTAAGAAACAAATTTACACTTAAAACTATATTATTTACATAAATCTGTAAAAATAACCTATTATAATCTTATTAACTAAACCTAAAACTTAAATAAATAATTATAACTAAATAATAGTATACGGAACCTACGAACGTATATTATCTTAAAGGTTTATCACTTTTATGCGCCCGCGCATCCTTGAAACGATCAATACCGAGCGGCGCCGAGGTATGGTGGTTCGGTTAGGCTCGGAAAGGACGATGACTAGTTGATTTAGAACACTGGAGGCGACGGCTGTGTCGCGCGCTCTGACCAAAATTAAATAATTTGTATTAAATACATCGCGGAATCCCTCTAGGGTAAGTTTCCTTGTATTTTTTGAGAAGGGCTAACTGTAAGGTGTTCCTAGAACTTCTTTAAACTAGTTTTCTTGCTGTATTTCTTCCTATCTTCCTATCTGGGACACTGTGACCTTTGGACCGACAAAACTTTGGTTCCGACAGCTTGCTTACGCTTCCATTTCCATCTGGACTTCCAGGATTCAAGTCTACCCTACAACCTTCTACCAAGTTGCGTGGTCCCAGCGTCAGGAAGGACGACTGGAGAAGATCCTCTACTGCAGGCTGATTTACGCCTACCCTACACTACGGCTACCTACTACCAAACCTGGAGCTGGACTTGTGTTGCGGTCAAGCCTGTGACGGACCATCATCGTACTGGAGACGGTTCAGGCCAGTGTTCTACTCCACTATTCCTTCCTCTGCAATCGAGACGTGAGGCGGTCACGGAATTTTAGGCAATAAATAATAAGCGAACTCAACTACAGTGCTCTTATTATTTACGAACCCTTCTTACCTACCTGCTGACAATCCCCCTAAAGGGGCTAGTGTCACAATTGTTTTGTCAAAGTCAATCGTACTAATTCCAACTACTTCATAGTTTTATTTGCGATACGCATGACTTTTGTGCGGTGACTTCTAAAGTGATTTTTCTTAGAAATAGTTTTACTAAACCACAGTTGTGGTTCCGGCCTAGGCAACCGCATCTTAACCTAAGGCCTAGTTCAGACACGGCGGGAACCGCGCGATTTCAGAATCGCATGGAAATCGCGTAAGTCTTATTTGCATAAGTTATTAAGTAATCGTTCAGACATAACCGCGCGATTCCCGCGCGGGAATCGCGCGGTTTCCGCCGTGTCTGAACTAGGCCTAAAAGATCGACAAATCGAAAATAATTATAATTATATTATGATTATTTGACATGACTGCCTCAAAAATTCAGATTACCGAATAAAGTATTGACTTGTATTTTCCATTCATAAGGAAAATGATAAGCAAAGAAACGAATTTGAAAACTCTTATGATGATAGACATTATCGAAACAGTAAATAATAATATCTCTCACTTATAAATTGCTCCAAGTGGTTATGACGAATTTTATGTTGAATCATTTCAGTAGCGGGGATCAATCGATGTATCATAAAAATATGAAGGTAAAATACTGCTAGCATTTCTTTTGATTGAATTTCAGTTTTGTTTAAAAAACAGAGGCCGCCCATAAGGTGGCATTGTGTCACTAAAAAAAAAATGGTTAACACAAAATTATTTAGTTTTGCCTCACACTAAGAATGCTTCCTGTATCGCAGCCAAACCACAGACACACCATGGTGTTTATGTTTGTTCACAAAGACCGTAAGACCAAAAACTACTTGCAGATCATCATAGATATAAAGTTTGTTCCCGACACGCTGTGTACCAGTCGATAGTTTGTTTTAATTCTGGTAAAATCATTACAGAAATATGAAAAGCCTATGAAAATCTCACTAATACTACGCCACACTGGACACACCGCAAACTTCAATCAATTAACACAAAAAAATTAAGCGACGAAAAAGTCCTTCGACTCTCAAGTGACGAATAAAGGGCGACCAGTAATAGATGGCATCGTAACCCTCAAATGTGAACGGGATAAAAAATAAGTTGAAGTCGTTTCACATCGCCCGCATCTGGTGCTAATGTGTCCAACTTTTGATAAAGCCGTAGTGCCCGACGAATTGGTGCGTTGAATCACTTTATCATGTTCAACTGCTAAGTGATATTTTAAGGTTGAAATAGTTTTTTCAGGGTGTTATAGTAATAGATGGGTTTGTGTTGTTAATGGTTGTTAAACGATGTTCTTGATTTGTAATGATGACTTACTTTTGAGGCCAGCAACCTTTGCAAGAGACAGGTGAACAAACAAAACTGAAAACACGGGAAATCCCACCCCAGAAATCAATGAACGATTGCAATCGTAAGATAGCATATTTATGAAACCGGGCAATATAATGGTGTATCAGATAAATGGCACTGCTGATCAATTAGAAGATTATCCCTATTTCGCATTTAGTATAAAAAATATAATCGTCAAAAAATTATGGAATACAATTCTACTGTAATTAGTTAAAATTTCAAGTAAAACACCCTCTTTAACCTTGAAAAAACGAGATGAATCATTACAACAATACCAATGACTTATCAGTCACCAATCGATAGCCCTTATCAACATCCTGATAAAATGATACACGGCTCTATCATTATCATGTTATCTCAAGAGCATAGCAAAGGGAAAAAATATAAATACATGGGAAAAATCTTCAGAAACATAGTCTGAGATAACATTTACTTGATCAAGTTGTAAAATATTTCCAAGATGTCTATAATTTCTAACGCTTTCTTAGTGTGTGTGTTGTGCGTGGCCCTGCATAGTGCTGATGACCTGAACATAGGGTCTGCAGTCAACGGGCAGTTGGGCTACCAGGAAACTGTCAAATTGAGCTCTATTCCTCTCACTTCAAGGGTCAAGAATGTGTTCTACAATTCAAATAATACTAAGATTATTAAGGTGAGTGCACTATTTTAATAATTATTTTATCAAAAATTGTTTGTTTAAATAATTTCCCTCGAATTCTGAGAATTTAAGTTCACAAGCATCGTATACAATATTTCGCTATTTCATATTGAACACATTTTCGAAAAAAATAATCTACATGAAATTAAATTTAGTCCACGGTAAAAAATGTGTGAAGTAAACACACATAATCCCTGGAGAACGATGGATATAACTTCAGCTGAAATGAGTTTGTAAAACACTTAGTAATTTTTCTTTTTCGTAAGAGTGGAAAGAATTTTTGTTGTTTCTATAGAAGTAAATATAAAAACAAATAAAAAACATGAAAATAGTAGCCCACCAGAAACGGGAACAGGGTCGACTGCCGGTCCTTGCTTGGACCTTTTCAAGCATGAAGTCCTTGTCCCCACCACGCAATGAAAATAAATTATAGAGCTAACTATTTCAAGAGATTTTTTTTGCTTTATAAATCAAAATTAAATGATTTTATATTTTCTATTACAGAGCATAATTGCAGTAGATATAGAGAAGACTAAGGCCCAACCTTCGATCACGGCGGGAGGAGTCGGTTCATCATTCATGAACCTTCGGATAAAGGGAGAGAAGGGAAAGGCCCTCAACTATCTGGTTCAAGTCTTTGTATGATTATTTTATATACGTTTTTACTGACATAACATAAAACAAAGATATTGGCAATATGAAACAGAAGATGACTGTATAAATACATATTAACATGAAAGATATAAAAAAAATGTTAAAAGGCACTTGTTGTTTTATTGATAACGTTGATTTCCTCTCGGTGTGACATGATTGCTTTCAATATTAATTTGATTTGTGGAAAAATAAAACCAGAGTGTCTTTTTTTTCTGAATGAGCTAATTAAAAAAAGCAGGCTTCACCAAAACGTACGTCTATCTATTTATTTACACTATCGGTTTTATTATAGCCTTTATTATCTAGTCTTCACACTGACATTGGTCGCTCATTCTATTGTTATGATTAAAAACGGGATATTTACCATTTAAAAATAATTATCCTTTTTCTTTTTATATCTACTATTTACAAGTATACAACTTGCTTTACAGGTAATTTTACCTAGTGTACCTACAACTTTAAAAAATCAATTTAACGCTTAGACGGGATTATTAATCATCCATAGAGCATGATTTCCGTTCAATAACGAGGATAGTTCCAGATAAATCGTTATTAATGAGAGTGCTGATTAAAATGCCAATAACAATATGCCGTAGTTTAATGAGTGCGTGTAAAGTATGCAAATGCCAGGTATATGGGACTACGTTCACATATTGGTCACGGGGCAGCGATGCGTAGCGATAGGCCGGGAGCTAGGACTTACAAACAGTATTTTTGAAATAGTAAGAACTTGTTCTGATTCTAACAAAGCTGTCTGAGAATAAAAATATAAAAGTATATCAGTATCAGACATCTGGTCATATAGTCAGTGGCATCCAAATTTTACTTTAATTGGTTTTTTATTCAATTTGTGGATTACAAACAAAATCTTTATTTACATTTTTATAAATAAAACCAACTAAAAATAATTATATAGAATGGGAAAATAAAGAAATTAGAGGCCGTCAGTAAATCCATTTACATAGCTGTCAACAATGAAGTGCCCAGAAAACTGGCAGCATTGCCACGCTGAAATTGCTTCTAAAATGCTTCTGCTTCTTTGGCTATGAAAAGGCTATAAAACTAAATTATGTACATTACATTCAAAATATTTAAATGAAACTATAATATGCCTAAATTAAACAAATAGCAAGTATTAACATAAGACACATACATTCGTGTGTCTTATAGTCTAATCAGTCTTACATGAAAATAAATATTGCAGTTCGCTTCATATTTGTAAGTATAAGATAAGTAGACAAGATTTTACATAGTATGTCATGCCGTTTTTTGTAGGAAACAAAACATAATAATAAAGATTTTGATAAACACAACTCAACATTCCTAAACTTTAAATTACGTTTTTGAAGAACGTTACGGATTTCAAACAAACAGTTAATTAATTAACGCAAAAGTTGAATCAAAATTCTTAGAAAACACAAGAAATTTGTAGGTAACTCAAAGTTCTAGTTCAAGAAAGTTCTGAGCTAGCCAGCTGGCTCGGCCACAAAACTAGTATCAGTCTGCAACGCCTCCGCTATTTACGAACATCATTAATTTCACTTACTCGACGAAGCAGCTGACTGAGTTAAGTTCTTTTATTTGTAGATTAGTGCCTGAATAAATTAATAGCTTGAGAGTTGTTTGAGGTTGAAGACTCAGTTTATCATTTCATTCTTTGTGTTTGTGGTAAAATAAAAAAATTATCAACACTTACGCTGAGAACTTTGTACCATGAACTTTGTGACAAAATCGAAAAGAGGTAATAGATACTAAGCTCATCATAAACAGGACTTCACTCTGTAAGGTCCTTACGTCTCTTACCACCAGCTGCCAGCGTAGATTACCATGAGACTAACGGGTTCTGTTCGCATGAGGTGTTGGATAAATAAAAGAGATGCTTGATGTCTTATCAGCTATTTAATTTAATGGTACACACATAGGTACAGGATCACAGCACTTGTCAAGCTTCCTTACACGGTTATGGTTATAGTCACAACACTTACTTCAGGTAGAACATACTAGCATCTATCCAGGTCGAACCGTGGACATGCCACGCAGTCAGCATTCACAGCCTGTGTGTTTTGTAGAATGTAATACGTGGCTTGGAACCAGAGCTTGTCCTAGCTTACTTCATGTGTGCCAAGCGTAGAGAAGACGTTTAATTTTTCTTAATTTATATATTTAAAATAATGGATGGAACCCTGAGAACAATATCAGAAAGAATCCGTGAGCATTTCAATACTATCATCATGGTGAGTGATGCTATGTAATTGCAACAAAACAGGAAATAATTATGGATACATACGCTTAAGCGGTTCCTTATATTAATACACTTTCATTTTCGCCGCTGTTCCACTCCTGGTCCGCTTCATTAACTTTTAATTAAATATTCTTGTTCTATAAATCAGTCAGCGTCTATAACCTGTGTCCAGGTTCCAAGAAAAAAGGAAGCCAAAGGTTCAACGTCATCTAATCGCTCAAACCCGCTTCTAGGCTTTTGCCTTTTAGACCATGCGTTATATAATTAAATTTAATTTAACCGAAATATATCACAATTAATTATTTGAATTTTATCTATGTACTTATATTATTTTATTTAGAATTTAAAGTATCGTAAATAAATATGTTACTCTCTAACGCCATCTAAATCAATGAAGTGTAACTATTTACTATTAGTTCGCGTTTCTGTCACTAGATGGCGCTACCCGTCTAAAATAATCAATAATTACTTTTATACTTGTTACAACTCAGGCTTCAGTTAACGACTTAAACTTGTATGCATAATATATCTTTTTTCTTTGCCATAATTATTATGTAAAAGTTTTTTAATTATAACCTGCGTACTCTAAAAAAGGTGCCATAAAAATCGTTGCTCAAACGGGAAAACCTCTAAAATATTGTAGAAACCGTTGTCCAGAGCACCCAGCTCCCGACCTAACATGTTGACTCTGGCCCCGTTGAATATGCAGTGCACTGGGCGTGCCCTAAACTCTTGTAAGCCTTTGTTTGGGCCCGATATTGGATCCCAACGTTTATCGGCCACTTTGATACACTCCCTAAAATATTCATGTTGTTTATATGCGGGGTCGTGCGTTCGTTACCTATAGAGTGATGAGTTTTGTAGCGGACTCGGGTAGTTTGAAAGAATTGGGGTGTAGGTAGGTAGAGAGTATCAAATACTATGTGGGTAGAGAACATTTATGGGATTGAAAAAACATGATACAGTTTGCGGAACTGATCTTATATGTAAGTTTGCAAACGTTCGCTGCAGCTGTAATCAAAAGTCTTGGTTTCAAGTAATGCTGTCTTTACGTAATAATTTTACCTAAATTCAGCAGTAGGTATTAAGTTAACGAGCGCGATAAATGTACAATTTCAAATGCAACCGATGACAAGCCCAAACTTTTTAGCAACATCACTCAATTGTTATTGTAAAGGCCTCTGTAGATTCCAGTCTTATAGAAAAAAAAGGCAAAACTAAGTTTGTTTGTCCGAAATTATACTAACATGTATTTTCATATTTGTGGCTATCGGTTGGCCCGATTAAGCAAAATGCCCGAGGATTTTAAGTGATTGACGCTGGTTTTCAACTGAAGGGGCTAGACGGAAAAAATTCTTACGAAAAGTTGGCACGACAATTTTTTGCCTCGCCCCGCACCTCGCGCCTGCACCCCGCGCCCCGTACCCCTCACTCAACCCCCGTTCCTCGTGACTCTTGTCGTATTGCGGCGTGCACATGTTTCTCTGTCTCTCTCTCTCTAATAGAAAGCAAGCCAGATATTTTCGTTTCGTCTTTCTATTTCGCATTGAACAGTGTGGTGTTGCGACGATTATTTTTGTTAACTTCGTTACATCCGGGTGTCCCTTGACACCTCTCAAGTTTTATTTGTTTAAATAAATATTTATCCTATCCCTCTAACGGTGCAATCTTTGACCGTCGTTACAATTATTCTCTCCTTTTCAATTCAATCTTTCTTCACTCACATTACTTTTACACTAAGATCAACTTGAAGACACATTACAAACTTAAATTATTCCCATTACACAGAACTCAGTACTCCATCTACACAACAAGTTAGTTTCCAGTCAAGTCTTGGAGCTGTCGAGAACAAAGTGCGGTTCTCGTCGGATGCGGCGACATTACGTCGCAATCAAACGCTCGTTAACGCGCCGAGTAATTACCGACGGTGCTGGACTTCAGCGCTGACTAATATTCTCTAGTTTAGTGGGACAGGTACTAACTGTATGTACTTGTAGTGGTAGTGTTTATAGGATAGTGGATCGTATTCTCTGGAGGTTAAAGCAGAGATGGACTGATATGTGCGAGTGAGACAATTGATTTTAGTTCTATGTTCAACTGCCTGGGTCGCGAAACTGTCCCTTAAATAATAATTTTTAGCCTGTCCCTTGCTGTCCTCCCTCAGTTGCCTTAAGCAGAGTTCCGTGCCCTAAGCGTGACGACCTTAGTTTTAATTTAGTATGTAAGCCCCTGGCCCCTGGTTACAAAAAGATACTTTTGAATCAAGACGCACAACAGGATTCTCCGGTTAAGCAGCTCACAACCTCCTCTAGGTAGACTGACTGACGGTTGTTGGTTATAAAAAAAAAACAGAACTATTTTAACTTCTAACTGTGATCTTGGCATGCAAAGGGTTATTTAAGGTGGATTTTAGTCAGTACGAGACAGTCAACTGACGTGTATGATGTCAGCAACGGCACTTGAGACAAGGAGATAAGGAAATCTGGTTTCAATCATGGTTGCCAGGGAAATCTTTTCAGGAAATCATTAACAACGCTCCAAAGTATTTAATACTTATCTCTTCCTGTATTAAAATCGCCCAATGAAGTGTAAAAATAATGATTTATTCAGATATTCCTCAACTAATTGGTCTCGAAGTCAAAGGACATAATTATTTTACAGAACAATGTCTATATTAAAAAAGCACAAACCTAATGAAAAAAGGGACATTTTGAGCGTAAAATTGATGGTCAAAGTGAAAATAACAAGTATTGAGGTTCCTATTCAAGTCTAATGTGTAGTAATTTTATTAGGTACCTTCTAAATATCTTTTGTACCAAATCTAATAAACAACTGCTATCTCATTTTACATTATGTTTCATGATCTCTCTAGTATGGCAAAGATCTACAAATGACAGAAGAAGAACGCTGATTATAAATCCACAGACCAACTTGAAAAGCATTTTTTTTAGCGTAGTAAAATCATCAAATGAGTTCTACAACCCAGGACAAAGCGGGAAAGACTGTCAGACTCGTACTAACTAAAATACACGATGTTCTTCAATAGCCCTTTACGTTCCGGGGTCAGGTTAATGAGATAAAACCCGCGACCCCGGCAGGCTTTGGCCCCCATCATGTTGACACTCTTTGTGGCGTCCATGGAACACAACGCGCCGTCGAGTGCCGGAACTTAGAAAAGCTTGGCTTATGATTGAACATTGACACTTGTGGCCGCACATCCCAATCTACAATAACATGTAGCACTTATTACAATGTTTTATCTTTTCACGCCTGTAATCAACCGTTAAGAGAAGTACGAAAGATAGAGTAGTACCCACAAAGGTATTAACTGTGCATATTATATCTAAACACCTATTAGTCAGCGGTAGGGTTGGCCGTCGAGGAACTTAGCAACTACTTTACAACTTAGGCCTTAGACCGACACTTTGCCGCTACGCTGTGTGGCTTTGAATAACTTATGCTGCTTCTAAACTTTATCCCGTATTTTGGCTTATTTTTAATTCATCATGGGATATGTCTACCTAAAATGTTTGAGGGTTTAGACGAGACTTTATTGATGTTTTTGTTATGTTATGTTTTTATTTTTAATGACCGTGGCAGTGCGCGAGCCTGCACTCTGAAGTTTGCTGGGAAATGTTCAAAATTGAGATTTCGCAAGTGAAAAAACTTTTTCAAAAAAAATGTGACCGCCTTCAAAAACAACCACAAAAAAGGGTAAAATAACCTACAAAACTTTTCTTTCGGAAGTCGGTGACTTTTTTTATTAATTTCATTGTCTCTTTTGCCACCGACTTCCGAAGTTGTACCTTCCATCATCAGCTCAGGTACATGAGATGATGATTTCCTTACGCAAGTACTTGAATTACTTCATAAGATTTGCGAAAAACTATGTGTCAGCCAATAAAATTTGAGGGTTGCCCTCGATTTCTCCACGATCCAATCATCAGATCCTGAAATGGTGACAATGGGACCACACGGGAAGCACCAGCTTTCGAATAAAAAAAGAATCATGAAAATCGGTTCACCCAGTCGCAAGTTATGATGGTAACAAACATAAAAAAAAAAAAAATACAAAATACAGTCGAATTGATAACCTCCTCCTTTTTTTGAAGTCGGTTAAAAAGGAATATCTTTGTCCCGCAATGGAACGAGTAAATAATTTTCATGTTTCATTACTAAACCTAGGCAGAAACTGCGCGTCTTAGAAGAGCACCGCGGCTCAGGAGCGCAATGAGCAAATTAAGTAACAGATCGTTTTTTAATCAGTCAAGTGTGACACTCATTTCCACTCCTCCCGAGGCGGATTAAATCGTTAAATAAATTTTCCAAACATCAAAAAGTTTATGTACATAATATTGTTTTATTTCATCAAAATGAACATTTCTGCCTACCCCAGTTTCCCTAGTGAAGTATAATAATCTCTGGCATGCTCGCACTAGCTGCAGCATCCACAACGAGGCAACGCGTGACCAATTGTGATCGAGTGTGCGCGGAGTACCGATGACGAATATTCGCGGAAAAATGTGTGTGGAGCTGTTGAAGCGTCGAGTGTGTTTGTGTGTGTGTGTGTGTGTGTGCGATAGTCTACGTCTAATTGAAAATACTTTTGTAATCGAATTATTTTTCTCATGAACTACTTCAATTCTTATTCTTCAAGCGTTTTATTGACTTTAATGTCTTACTTAATCGATAATAATATCTATATGTCGTCGCGAGTGGTCGCGAGCAATTTCCAATTCGGAATTCAAGATGACAACATTATCAAAATAAGAATCCTATGCTTTAATTTCTTAATATTGGCAAACATGTAACTTAATTCTGATTGGTTGACCGAGTTGTACTGTGAACGCCGTGTGATGGCGCTACTGTTCTCCCGCCAAAACACGTGGACAGAGTCGATTTTTGAGATGCTTTATTAAAAATAGTGCATAGAGTGCAAGGATTCCCGCCACAGACTTGGTTGCGAGCGGACGATCGAAACTGTCACGTTCACCGTACAAACCTTATTGCTAATTATCTCAAGTAAATCTGCATTGTGAATATCCTGTGAAGATACTGAATATACGTGTCTGTGATTTGTAACTAAACCTACGTTTTACTGGCTTGCCCGAGTACCCACTGACTGATCCCATGGAACTGATGGAACCTGCATGAAGAAAAGATGATGATCACCACTTTCATCAACACGCCCACACATACTCCCACGCTCGCTCCATATCCCCTTCTGAGTCGATATATATATATAAAAGAACAGGGGTTTTTCTTTTGACACGACTACAGCCGAAACCGCTAAACGCAGAAACTTGAATTTTGGACAACATTTGCAGTCTACCATGTAGATTGGCAATAAGACGGGATTTTGCGAAAATCCTCCTCTAAGGGGGTGAAAAGGGGTGAAAAAGTTTGTATGAAAAATCTTATTCCTTGGGTTTATAAACTTGAAACTTACCACGAATGAGAACACACGCAAATAAATAAGATTAGCACCATTATTTTTTTTAAACTACCCTCCATTGGTAATCTAGGGGTTGTTAAAGTTTGTATGGAAAAATCATAACGCGTGAGCTGAAGAATTTGAAAATCAGTATTTATATACTAGATAAGAATTAATCAAACACGTGTTTTTGGATTTTTCGAAAATCACCCCTCAAGTTGGTGAAAAGGGGTATTCAAGTTTTAAGGGGAGGATATTAAACCACTAGACGTAGAAACCTGAATTTTGGATGATAGTGGCAGTTTATAATATAAGTAATCATTAAGAAAGGATTTTGCGAAAATCTACCTCTAAGGGGGTGAAAAGGGGTGAAAACCTTTGTATGCAAAAACTTATTCTTTGGGTTTATAAACTTGAAACTTGGTACGAATGTGAGTATAAGTAAATAAAAAAGATGGACACTATTTTTTTTTCAAAACTACCCTCCATGCTTGGGTTTTTCGAAAATCACCCCCTAAATTTTGAAAAGGGTTGATTAAGTTTTAAGGGAAGGATTTACTGCTTGCTTCGATAAATTCTAAACTGGGCATAAATTATCTCTCAATCGAATAAAGGATACGTATTTAATATTTTTTTTATAAATTAACCCCTAGCGTTTTTTTGTTTGTTTGTATTGAATAGGCCCTGAAACTACTAGAGATTTTCCAAAAGTATCCTATAAGGAGGGTGAGCTGGAATTAAATTTACTGAGTTCGAAATTAGAAACACGCGCAGACGAAGTCGCGGGCAAAGTGCTAGTCTTCTATATAATAAAAGAACAGGGGCTTTTCTTTTGACACGACTACAGGCGAAACCGCTGAACGCAGAAACTTGAATTTTGGACAGCATTTGCAGTCTACTATGTAGATTGGCAGTAAGACGGGATTTTGCGAAAGTCCTCCTCTAAGGGGGTGAAAAGGGGTGAAAACTTTTGTATGAAAAATCTTTTTCCTTGGGTTTATAAACTTGAAACTTACCACGAATAAGAACATTAGTAAATAAATAAGATTAGTACCACTTTTTTTTTAAAACTACCCTCCATTTGTAATCTATACGATGTTAAAGTTTGTATGTGAAAATCATAACTCGTGAGCCAATGAATTTGAAAATCAGTATTTATATACTAGATAAGAATTAATGAAACACGTGTTTTTTGATTTTTCGAAAATCACCCCCCAAGTTCGTGAAAAGGGGTATTCAAGTTTTAAGGGAGGTTATTAAACCACTAAACTTAGCAATCTGAATTTTTGATGGTAGTTGCAATTTATGATGTAGGTGAGCATTAAGAAAGGATTTTGCGAAAATCTACCTCTAAGGGGGTGAAAAGGGGTAAAAACGTTTGTATGAAAAATCTTATTCCTTGGGCTTATAAACCTGAAACTTGGTACAAATATGAGTATAAGTCAATAAAAACGATAGTCATTAATAGTTTTATTATAACTACCCTCCATTTTTGGGTTTTTCTAAATCGCTCCCTAAATTGGTGATAAGGGGTGATTAAGTTTTAAGGGAAGAATTTTACTGCTTGCTTTGATAAACTCAAAACTTGGCAAAAATTATCTCTCAATCGAATAAAGGATGCGTATTTATTTATATTGGAAAAATCAATCCTTGGCGGGGTGAAAATCAGAAAATCAGTTAGTCTACTGCGATTGATTGTTTGTTTGTATTGAGTTTTTAGATTTTCCTATAAGGAGGGTGAGCGGGAATTAAATTCACTGAGTTTGAAGTTAGAAACACGCGCAGACGAAGTCGCGAGCAAAGTGCTAGTATTCGTATAATGCGTAATGTTGTGTTATTTTCAATACTAGTTTTCACCAAATTTAACTCATCGTCTGCCTCATCTTTTTACAATTATGTCAGGATGTGCTATAACTCTAACCAGGTGCAGCTGAATATCAATATTTGTATATGTCTTACCTCCACAACTCAGTAACTACACCATACGATGCCCTTTGGTATCACTCTAGTCCAAATCTCAAACTAGTCCAAATTTTACTATCATCATCTTCATTTTAGCCGTAAAATGTCCACTGCTCAATAGGACCCGTTGAAAAGCGGCTAGAATTACGGTGGTCAATCTCGTCGGAAATTAGCCATCTGCCTTTCATGAAAACAAAAAAAAATATTCAAAAAATAAACAACGATACAAAACATATACCCGACACACGTTACACAATCAAGCCAACTCCTTAATACCACAAGACGAGCACGGAGCAGTTCCCAGTCCCCGCTCGCGAGCAGTCACGTCTCACTTTTACTGCCGCCTCAGCTGCTCGCGGCCAATCGCACAAAAAAACCTCACTCATTTAATATTTCATCGGAGCTTCCATTTCATGAGGGAATCAATATATTTTAAATTCTAATTCTGTTCAATACTCAAAGAGTCTTTTACAGCGGCAATCGATTCCGTTGAATATGAAGTGGGCTGGTTACCGCTGGGCCGCGGTGATTCTGTTGTGGGGAATTTTAATGTTTCGTTGTGTTTAGCTCGTATGTGTCATGTTTGGTGGAGCGATCTGTTTTTGTTTTTCCATCGGTTGTGGTTTATGCGGTTTTTGTTGGTGAGGGATACAGGTGTTGCTGATGTTTATTTTTTATTTTTGTGGTTTAGCTGACATGGAATAAAGTGGTATTATAGACACTTCGGTAGTGTCCAGTGTTCAAACCTGCAAAATTTGTCCATTCGGTTAAAGTTAAAGATTAAAGGACACAAAATGCTACTTTTACAAGCTTTAAATTTAACTGACTAAATAAGAACCACTTTCTCTTAATCTATGAAATTAAAATTTTAGTGTTAAGTTCAGTTTTAAAGGTTTTTTTCTTGAGGAACACGAATGATGTTGACATCTAGAATTAGTTTCAGATAAAAGAACTATTCAATAATTTAGTCGAACTTTATTGCAACAATGTGTTCACGCCAATAATTGTCTATACATACGACACAAAATCTAGAACTACCAAAAAAACAATCAAAACTGGCTCGCCACCGTTTTGAACATAACCGTCTCGAAATCAACATTATCATACCCTGCTGGGCAGCATACAATCTGTTCCAACCCGTGAAAGTCGTCGTAACCAACTAAAATATCATTACCATTACAACTAAACTAAAACACATAATATCAATAACAAAGTCCAACAATTGTTCAAACACTCGTATAGTGTTGAACATTACAGTAATCGCCTCGGGACAAATTGTTCATATTTTCACGGGAACACATTGCCCGGGAATATAACCGGATTGCCGGTAATGAGGATTGCGGCGCGCGTACATTAAGGACCAGCACAACGGCGGCATTAACAATTATAATCCGCGTTCAGTGTGCTTATAGTGTGATTAAGTACGCTTATGTTATTGCATGTAGTAATAACTAAAGCCTTGTAGTCGGTAATTTATGGATTATAGTATACTGATTATCTCAATATTGTACAGGACTACGTATTTTCAATCCTCATTAATTAAATATTTATTTATATTTTTAGTACTAATAAATCCACCTAGGTGGAATCCGGTAATGATCCATAAGGCCGTACGAAGCGATTTATTTTTTACTTAAATAACAGGCATCATCGTAAATTGTTTGTCTATCCACGCGAATAAATCCATCGGTCAAAGTTAGTATTAAAATTGAGTGCTATAAAGCCGGGCACAGCCTCAAGCCTTTGATCCAGACGCTCAATTAGAGCCCCTCGAGATGTTAAGAGCTGCCTATTACGAGTACCAGCCGTAACGAATATTGACATAAGGACTGACCAGTATCTTACTAGCCTAATCCTAGTATATAATATTAAATGAATAGATAAACTGAATTAACAGGTACTTTTGTAAGTAACAAATATTCCTCTTTTAAGCTTTTAAATACCGCGTCATTTGCTAGGAGACTGAAAAGCACTCTCTTTTGACTCAATGATTGAATTGATCCATGTCATAGAAAAAAGCCCTGTTACTTCAAAACCAGATGATCAACTTCATTAATTCATTGCTTCGGGAAAAACCCATAATTTCGTTTAACAAATAAAATATGAACGTTATAATCGATGACACAATCAACAGAGCAGTGAAACGACTCGCCGCCAATTCGCCAACAGCGCTCACTTTATTCCATTCGAGTCTAGCTCGTCACTTTTATTCCGCACTTTGGCTTCCATCTCAATTCAGCCACTCTCGTCTTTCCCTGCATCTGAATTTACTGAATTATTACTACGTACAAAATTCAATTCTAAAATAAGAAACTTAAGGTTGGAATTAGAGGGAGAGAAATTCTATCTGCAATGTTTTTACTTTTCATTGCGACGGAATATGATGCAGAAATGTAAGATGTAAGGACAATTGAGTGGGGAGGGGAGGGGGGCGCGAATGTGTAGTGCGTCTTTGTCTCAACTGTGGATATTTTTTTTTCAAATACCTACCTTCTTTTGCTCTTTTTGACTTCTGTTGGGAGGTTTCAAAGATATTCCAGTGAGCTGCAATTTTGTATAATTTCTGTTACCTTCAGGCAGATATCTCGCGATCAGAATATTGTAAAATAATGAAGCGTTAAATAAAAGTCGTTGTTGCAGGCATTTTGTGGGTGGTGTAGTCTTGGAGCGCGCATCTTTTATTTTTTTACATCTCCGGGGAGGGTCATATTTCTCGTTCTTATGCGAAATGTATGTGGTAATGTGATATTTGTTTCAATTTATTTGCACAAATGTGTTTCAAAATGAAATAATGTCCCACTGAGTTCAGTAAAATAATGTGAATTTCGGAGGCATATAACTGTAGAGATATTATTTTATATTTTGGGAACTACCATACTTGAAGCTGAAATCTTTTGGAAAAGTAATAATTATTAAATATGCGCTCAATAAAATAATATTTTCGTTAAAATAACAAATAGAAACTTAAATATACGTAACGCAGACTTAAAAAGCCTAACCAAAAATAACCACTTACAAAAATACTGAAACATGAAAAACAAACAAAATCTAGAAAAGATCTCATTTGATTTTCTTTCAAGACATAAACATAACCTACCAAACAGGCCGCCTGGCTCTGCGCCTACCGGAGCTTATTTCATATTTCCTGACAAGACAATGGAAAATTTGACACCTGAATCTGAAACAATGTTTCGACGGCGCACTCGGGGCCCTCCAGGGATTTCAATATCGCTTCTCAGTAACAGCCGGGAGGCTCTGTCTGCGATATGAAGCGAGACGAACCTTGTTTGTATGGCTTTCTGTGCTCAGTATGTTTACCCCTTGGTAAAATGTAATTATGGGTACATGCATGTACTTTTGTTTTGTTACTTTTGTACGGGAGATTATGAGGATGACTTTTGTTGTGTTTTGTCATTCAGTTGATATTTTTTTAATCTTCTTAGGTATAGATTGTATTACTTATTTTTGTATCAATAATGTTTTCAGTTTTTGTATGATTTGTAGCAATGATCTTTTACTTTCTGTCTGAACAGTATTTAGATAAATTATCATCATCTTCCTGCCCTTATCCCACTTTACATGGGGTCGGACCAACACGAGCATTTTTTTCATCCATGCTCCCTTATCAAACGTCACCATATCTCCTATTCTTCATTTAGATAAATGATAAATAATATTTATTTTACGAATCTGTAAACCACTTTTACACGTCAAAAAAAAAAGATGCCCAGACAATTCAATATTTTTTATTATTCACACTAGTTCAAATTCTAAAAACTGCAGATTATGATATGACTGAACATAACTCGATAAAATAACAAGCAACAATAAATATTTGATAACATAATATAATATTTTAGACGCCACATGCTAGATTGGAATACAAAATGCAGACATTTCAATAAAATTCACAATCTTATAAGACAATATTTTTTATTCCCACTTGTGCCTTAAAATAACGAAGAAAAATCTTCAGAAAATTCTAAACAATTTTTATGAGAATAACATATTTTGGAACATTCGTGTAAGATAGTAGACCACTTTATAGTATCATAAGTTGTGTGAACATATCCCCAAGTCGTTAGGGGATTAGTGTTATATTGTGTTCGGAGCGAGGGCGCCGTAAACACAGGATTCGTCATCAAAACTTTATTTATTGCTTGTCTATTATTATTGCTTATGACTTGAGATTATTATGTTATTCCTTGAAACTGCTCCTTTGGGTATTAGCTTGTTAAGTTTGCTTGTCTTAGTCGTTATGAGGGTCGTCCTTGAAATTTCGATTGAGATTTTTTGTTTCTTATACCTACTTTTATCTCCAGTTTTATTTGAACTAACGATAAAATTTTGTTTAGCCTATTTTAATGGAATTACCTTCCAACATCACAGTTTATTACAATACCCAGAGCAGTTTGTATTTAACTAAGGCTAGGCTTGACGGTCTATTGATCGCCAGTGCGACTACTGAGCATGAGATTCGTGGTTCAATTCCCGGGTCCGAAGTGTCACTGGGTTTCTCCCTCATGTCCCAGTGGTTGGTAGCAACCATAGAGTCTGGATTTGTGTTTGATTTACGAGTATATTAACAGGCTCACCCTTTATTTACATGGAAGTTAACATAACACGCAAAATGTTAGTGTGCTATTAGGAAAGATGAAATTCTTACCTAATGAATTTCTTTGAGTCCATTAAAAAGCGCTTTACATTTCTTCAATATGTTCAATAGTGTCGTTATTAACAACGTGTGTTTAACAATTACGGTTAAAGTTAACTTACCAAATTATCAGTTACTACTTACAAATACAGAAATATTAAGTAAAAATGGCAGATACAAGTAGTCTACAGCCAAGTGGCTTCAAAGGAGCTCTTCATCGTATTTGTACACGCACCAAGCGTATAGAGCGTAGAAAGGGTACAGAGCGTAGAGGTCGTACGAAGCGTAACGTCTCCCAGCCTCCGTAATATTTAAACTGCAGCAGCCTTCCGAGTTTTAAGTATTTATGGGTGGAGCTTATGTGTTAGTCGCTTTCTTGTGGAATTACAAAACTCGATTACTTGGCCCACTGCGACAGCAGTAGGGTTATGGTTTTACATGTTTTATTTTTGAAAAACATGCCAGCATTGTAAGCTTTAATTACTTGCCTGGGCGGCCAACCCGTCTATCTTTTCATACAAACGCTCGTACGTAATTATGGCGTTGTAACAGATATTTCTTTGAAACTTTTGAACTAATAGGCATCTTGTGCACTATATCTAGGTTTCTATCAAAACGTGAAATCAAAATTTTAAGAAACAAATTCAGTACAAACCTCCAAAAATCAGCTTATTTGCACAAATTTTATATGATGTTTGGGCGTTAATAATGTAATCATTGATTGTAACTGGAAAGAAATATTTGCATAGAAACCTTGCAAATGTAATGGAGTTTCTAAATGCAAAACTTTTTTTTCATAATCTTGTAAGGCTTACGAAAAAACACGTATTTCTTGGAACAAGTTTTATGAAACTTCCGCACACTATATTCCTTTTAATGTTGTCGCGTTCTCACTTGCTTGTTAGCCATGTGGCGGTAAGAGGTAAGCGGGGGACGAGTCGAGCGGGGACGGGTTTGCCTCTTGTTCTGGATGAAACAACAAGCTTTTTGGCCATGCTCGCGTTGTCGTTCGTCGGATGGGGAAGGGCGCTCTTAACGTGTCATCATCTGCCTAGCCTTTTCCCAACTATATTGGGGTCGGCTTCCAGTCAAACCAGATTTAGCTGGATATCAGTATTTTACATGGAGCGACTGCCTGTCGGACCTCCACAACCCAGTAACTGGGTAATACAATACCCCTTGGTAAGACTGGTTGTCAGACTTTAGAGCTTCTGACTAACAGTAACGACTGTCAAAGATCTACAAATGACAGCCGGGACCAACGGCTTTACGTGCTTTCCGAGGCACGGAGGAAACTCGCTATGATAGATGGTCACCCATCCACAGACCAACCTCGTCAAGCGCGGCTTAACCCGGAAGATCAGCCTGTGCGGCTGTGATTATTTAGCCACGAGCTCCACCGTCTCGTCCGTCACCGGCGCTCTTAACGTGTATTACATTAAATACCCTTTGGACTATGTACATTATAGTATTCCCATAATTTATTTCATATTAAGACAAACATTCGTGACGTCCAACAATGCACTTTGTTCTCCACTCAGTTCGACAACATTACGTCGGACAAGTGCTAAGATTCCTCTTTGTTACCGACCACAATATACAAGTTCAAAGAAATTGTATGAAAGTATTTCCTTTGCGAGCCGGCCGCTTCTGAGCGCTCACGTGAAATTGTAAAATATTGCAAAACGCTATACCCGATGGTGGATTATTGCGGTAACGAGAAATTTCCAACTGACATCGTCGGCGGATGCACGTACACCGATCTCGATGCACTTAGTACTGGGAACTTTCCCCTTGGTATTAGAAGATCTTTTTATAAAACCAACTCTCACACAGAAAGGGCTTTTACTACTTTCTAATAAAGTCGATAATCGTATCGAACAATCTGATCTTACTGTTTAAGTGACTCCCAACGAAAAGGATATAAGATTTGCTTTAAAGATTTAGAAGTTTGAACCTTATGAAGTTGAATTCTAATTTGATTTTGGAAATAAAATAGAAGAGTTTATATTGGGAAAGGATGAGGAAGAAACGATAGCATTTGTAGACTAAACTGCGGGATGGCAGGCAAGACTGAATGCAATGTAAGTAAAGGAATTCTTTTTATTTTTCAATTAAGTCTAATGAAATCTACGGCGCGGTACGTTGGTATAGCGGATGTTACTGCTCGATAGTTTGATTTAATAACTTTCCAATTTGTGAAATTCTTTATAGACTTTTTATTGAAAGAATTTTTAATTATCCTCTATGATTCTCCTTCTGTATAAAGTGACTGTTCCTTGATATCTGTCTCTTAGAGTTCTTCGTTATTTCCAATCAGTTTTATACGAGGAAATAGTTCTTGCTCTGTATTTATTGTTACCGTATGATTTAAGGGTTCTTTTGTATCGAATGGGATGCGACAAAGTTTCGCAGAATTTATTTTGAAGTAGAATTGTTCTCTTGTAAGAACTCTATTGAAGCTCAAGTATTTGAAGAGTGATTCGAGTGTGTATTTAAATCTTTTTATTTTTGTTTCGGTACTTAACTTCGTTTATTACCTCAACGTCTTTTTCGAGTACTAAAAAGTTCTGGCTGATTTACGTCGTATCAACTTTTATCTGAAATAAAATCCATCCTAACTTAAAATTTTAAATGCGAAATTGAGTTTGTTTTTTGTTACGTTTTCATGCTTAAGTTGTTTAATCGGTATTGTCGAGTTACACCTACAAAGATAGAAAGATGGTTATAAATAATCTCTTCTTCTTCTTTTTGCACGAACTTTGAAAAGACAGAAAACGAGAGGGGACGAGGTTGTCCTCGTCCCCTCTCGTCCCCCACGGGCTGTACTACTAATGTATTATAAAGAGTAAATCTCTAGCATTTAACATTGTCATCACACATAAAGGCCTTCAACAAAGGAACTTGAGACGGTTTGCAGTTCAACATTACCGCACTACTTATGGCCTCTATTCAACTCTTTTCTTTCATAAATTCAAGTTTTATTTCCCCTCACTTTAGCAAGTACTGCATATTATAAAGCAGCTCGTTGCTAATACTTTTTAATGTTATAAGTGGGTATAAAAGGAGTAATTACTTGCTAGTGTTTACATTAGCTGTAAAAGTCGTGTTCGTTTTGCTCGTTGAAAATGTTGTGGGAATTTAAAATGGGTAGGAGAAAATAGAGGTAGGTATTTGAAAAGTTCTTTTTCCTGTTGAGTCGTATTATACTTACAAGTTTTTGTTTCTAAGTAATATAAAAAGAACATTATTTTATTATCGTAAA